>VZTI01002745.1:92767-177457 GCA_013397865.1 Struthidea cinerea
AACAACTATGGGGGTAAAAATAAGGAAGAAATTATCCTGGTTTTTAAATTTCCACCTCTGGAAGAAGTCCCACCATCTGACTGTAGGCACCTGTACCTGCATGCCTAAGGTAGAACATCTTTCCCTGGAGGTGAAAAGGTCTAAAAGGTGAATGGACTCCTTTTTGTTGGACAATACATACATCTTGAGCTATAGCTCTGCATCACCTGTTGGAATAGGTGACTCTTCTCTCTTTGTCTATAGAGCCTGAAGGCAGGAGAATTTCCCAGAGTGGACCACTGAGTTTGATGTCTAATGAGAGGAGGTGTGAATACACTTATTTGTATGGATGAGGCTCAGCTGACCTACTGTAAACTTCTACACATGACCTGGTTATCTCTAGTGTTAGCACAGGCAGTGAGAGAAGTACGGTACCACACACCTCACACAAAAAGGAGAAGTTTGAGAGTGAACACAGAAATTTTGTTTCAAAAATACTATGTCTCTCCACTGACTGAATCAGGAATTTAGTTATGTTAAAATCAGAGATATATTTATTTTATGGTGTGCACAAGTTTAGCATAAGCTAAAGTTAAGTGGTGTGCACAGCTGAAGTCCGTCCTACATATCCAGAATTAAACTCCCCACCTATTCTTATCAAATTTTTATTACATGGTTTTCAGGCAGGTTCCAATGTAATTAGAAACACAATTTTCCAAAGAGTTATTTATTAACTGTGATCTTTTCACTGTTGAACAAAATCTTTACTGAAAAACATGAGTTAACCTTTTCTACTTCCATTGTGAGAAAAAGACTTGGAAACTGCAAGTCTGTTAATGCAGTGATAATATATATTAGCCTTGTTTTAAAGAATTACATATAAGATCTGAAAATATTCCAGGTTAATTTCTAAAATAACTGTGTGAGAGCTCTATTGATCTGCCCAAACAGAAAACTAAATAATTACTGAGATCATCCACAGGTTCTGTTAAAGTAAAATTTTCAAATTTGTATACCTAAAGGGTGGTATAACATTCACATTCTGATAACTAAATGATTTATTGAAGTACTTGACAAATTCAGCTTTTTAAACATGATCCATCTGCCTAAACACAGGAATATTGCCATTTGAGACACACTCTCAAGGCCTCAGAGTGACCCGAACTCCTATGCCCCAAGGTTTATGAGGAACCCTGCTGTCCCAGCTGGACACTGGGAACCAAACACCACAGTCCCAGGTTGGGGAAGTGACCCTGGTCTATTGAGGCAACACAGAACAGAGGAGGTTTTTCCCCTAGACCTGGAAATCACATCCCTCTCTGTTGATGCCATTCTGTAAGCAAACAAGTCAGAGAAGTTTAACCTCAGCTATTGGAGTAATGCCCTTAATGGAGTAATGCCTTAATGTAAGGCACTTTGGAACTCTGTGTGGCCTCTTATACTAATGGAGATTGCTGGTCACATTTAATGTCTTTAGTAAAACATCCAGTCTCTGTGGGATTGCAATTATGCATAAAGAAGCCAGAGAATGAACAAACATCTCACTGCAGGCAAGTGAGATCAACTCAAGTTTGTAAGAGGTAATGGGTGAAGAGGCTGCAGGTACAACAATGTGCTGCGCTTTGCTACCAGGAATATTTCATTCAACTGTATTATCTCCTACCACACAGGGTACCTAGACCCCACAGGTCCCAATATCTGTCAGTCAGAACAGTATCTTTGCTGGTTCCCAGGGATATTTGGATTCTTGAAGGAAAATACTGAATAAGCCCAGTGAGTGCAATGTGATCTGGACACAGCTGGCAATGTCCCTGCAGCAGTCCTAGTGCAGGTGTGACATTCACGTGTACAAAGCTGTCGCCCTGCATTTTGCAGTTTTTCAGCTTGCAATCTCTGTGAATAGTTTCTCACGCACTTTCTGTAAACATGCTCATGTTTTGCTAACCGTGCCTGGATTGTTTTGCATTCCTTTGCTAGGTGGACTTTGTATGATAGACATTTCCATTGACCAGTGAGATTGAGAGGAGGAAATATTCATCCTCCAATCCACGGTGGTTTCTAAGAACATATAAAATAAACGACAGAGGGCAGGGGTCAGGCTCTTCTGGCCTCGCTGCCCTGGCTGCTTGACCTGACAGGCTGCGTCTCGCGTGCTTATTTCGTGTCCGAGAGAGCGACACAAAGCATGCACAGACTCACCTGTCCTCACTGTGTCAGACCCACTAGTCACAAACTGCAGCAGATTTCACCAACAGAAAGGAGGGAACACTAATACTCAACCTGACATTAGTCAGTCAAAGCCATGGCACTGAGTAGCACTCGGCCCTGTTCTTCCCCTATGGACCCTGGTGTTCTTCCCATATGGATTCTGCTTGTTCCTGCTCTCAAAATATTTATCAAAGACCTTTCAAAAGGCTAAGCGATGAGTCTTAATGTATGTGTCGTTACCAGTATTTCCTTTATATGACTATAGACATATAGAAATATATGTCTATAGTCATATATATATGACTAATGACATATAGAAAACTCCAAGGGAATAGGGTGATGTAACTTTCTTCTACAAGGGTCAGGCTGGCTGGTCCCTCTCTTGAGACACCCTCCAGAAGTTTGTTATTCTGGCTGCAGTTGTTTACATATGACATTTACTACCTTCAGTTTTGGAAGAATGGGTATTTTGAAGACAGAATGCATATTTTTGTAGATTATTTTTCCCCTCCCTTACCCTACCTTAGAATTTTCAAGTGTATCTGATTTGGGTCTGATGAATTTTATCGCTCTGTAAGTTATTATTTCTTTTCCTGAAATTTCAATATCTAAAAATGTTTCCTTCTCCATGCCAGTAAATAATAAGTTCAAGGTAAGTACTCACCGAGAAGTTTCCTTCATGAAACTTCTATAAAAACTTCTACAAAAAACTTCAAAGCCTCACATCAATATGCTTATATTCCTTCATAGAACTCTTCAGCCCCTGATGATTCAGTGAAATTATTGATCTCTTTCAGACTCCCTGATTTTCGTTTGTTTTCACACCATTAGCTATTTATTCTCTGAAATCCATCTTGGTCTTCCTAATTTTCTTCTTACTTAACAGCTGTTTACTTATATTTCTGTTTATTGGCTTCATTAGGGTCATATAATAAAGGATTTTTGTTTGACTCATTTTGCTATTTGGAAGCTGCCATTTAATCATGTCAGATAACTTCTGGCCTACCTTCTGTTCCTCCTTTCCCCTTTTGTTTGTGCCTCCTAATTCCATTCCAAACTTGATCTGTAGAATGTTTTTTTTCGTAATCGACTTTGCCAGTTGCTTTATTTTTAGCTATGGAATAATTTGACTCATTTTACAGGTTTTTCTTAATCTTCCTTATAAAGTTTTGTTCCATGTGTCTCCTTTTGTGATTATTCCTGTGTCCTTGAGTGGAAAGGAGCTAAGCTGTGTTAACAGTTAATTTAGAGACTCAGGACTCTGACTTGTGCTAAGAAGGGGGTCTCCATAAGAGACCCCCCTCAGTCCCAGAGCCTGCCCTTTTGAGGAAGGAAACCATCCAACCCCAAAATCAGAGCAGTTGAGAGAATGCCTAAGTTCCAGCCACTGAAGTTCACTCTCTGAAGCCTCAGTAAAAATTTACCTTCTTTGGTGTTTTAAGATGCGTCTTTTGACTACTGGACTGTGAAATGAAATGGTTTAGTAACATTATCCTTCTATAAAGATGAGAAAGGGAGGTAAGAGATAACAAATACATTATGGGAGGTCACCTCTCGAAGTCCTTTCACACTGGCACTTTCTGAATTATTTTCAATATGCTGCCTCAAATGACGACAAAAACCTGGAAGGATGAGGACGCCACTAGCAGGTCTGCATATTCCACATTCCCTTCTGCGACCGACATTCTAAAGAGACTATCTGCCTGCTGCCTCAACAGTTTGTGATGTGGACATGATACACACCAAGAGTGTTAGGATGCATTCTGTGCATTTCACTGAGCAAGTCTGTCTGTCCATTTCCAGCCACAGTTAGGTTTGGTGGAAACTAGAAGGCGTTATTTCAAATGAGAAATTAAAAAAATAAGCTCTGACCTCATGGGACACTAAGGCAATACACTGCTTACTGTTCACATAGTGTAAATATGATGAAGTTGCTGTTCCCATCCACTGAATTCTTAAAACTGCATTTCTCCTTTCTTACGCTTGAAAAAGTTAATGATCTTTTTCCTTTCTGTTTTGAAATGGGAAAATATGTGGTGATGGAGTCTCCTAACGGTCATTCAGAATGACATGTTTGCTTACAGTAATTTGTGCAAATCGGAAATCCACTTTTCTCCTCAGGAAATGAAATAATTCCCAGTGCTGACACATGTTCCCAGACAGCTGAAATAAATGGACAGTTCACATTTATTGGAACCATGCTGCAGGCTTCCTGAAAACTTATCTGTTATTACTTACAGGTAGTCAATCAGTTGTGAACCAGTGTCTCACAAGGTGAATGAAGGCTTTGGAGCGGCTGTGTATCCGCGGGTGCCCTGACAAAGCCAGAATGAATCACTGCAGAGGAGGCTGAGTGTAAGGCAGTGGAGCAAACCCCTTCCACTCAGGCAGAGAGGGAGCACTTGTCTAGGCTCACCTCCATCACTGTGTACTTGCCTTATGTAGTAATTTTGCCTGGTGTATGCAGAACATTGGCTCATATCACCATTACAAATTTCCTGATTCATCTGCTCCTCCCTTTCAGTTTAATTTTATTTTTCAGTCTCATATAATTTATCTCCAAAGGTGTGTTTCATTACCATAAGTGGAAAATATTCTTAGCTGATTATGTCATATGTAAAACAGAAGACAAAAGCTAGTCATGCATGGAATCTTATTATTACAAACCCAACATGTGTCTGGAAAGTTGTTCATTTTCAATCCTAGATTTCTTATTATTTTCACAGAGACTATGTGGAGAATTTCCAAATGCAGGTGGTTAATGCAATTTGCCAGGTACTGTAAACTGTGAGGTTTGGGTTTTTTAGAAAAACATTAGTTCTATTTCATACAGTTTTATCTACATATAGCCAATGTATCATGAATTTAGTAACTTCTTAATATACTTTAAAATCACTTTTTTTTTGTCTGAACAGGAACAATGAAATGGAGAAGCTATGAAATCTGTAAATTTTATATCTTTTCATTGACATGTACATAATAATTTTTATATTGTATATCATTAGCTTTTTGGTCTTGAATTACACTCTCCCTGAATGTCAAAAAAAAACCCAAAAAAACAACCCAGAAACAATTTTTTTGCATGCTATTTCTATTAATGAAATATGAGCATGATTATAATTTTTTGTTTTCCATGAGGGAGTAACAATAGTTCTGACCGAATATCTTCATTATATTAGAAAAACTATTATAAATTATGCATAGTATAAATATAATTAAACATTACCCAAAGGCTTCCTATTATGACTTTCAAACTCATCTCTCTCCTCACAGTCTCTGCCCTTCCCATATGCTTTCATACCTCCACACATAACAGGTTATTGATAAACCTGGACTTTGCTTGGATTGCAGCAGCCCTTGAGCACTGCCTCCATCCTCAGGACTCTTAACCAAGTACTGCAGGTGATTTGGCTTTAAAACGTGGATAGCTAAAGTAAGGATATCGTGTTTGGCTTTGGGTTTTTAAATCAGGTAGCAAAGATAGCATGCTTTGAAAGTTAAGTGATAGCTCAGCTGCTCTGAACAGGGATTCCCAGGCCACAAGAACATGGAGTTTCCATCCACTGAGCACAGCACAATGGGCTCCTCTTGTGGCCCACACAAGCCAGGGAGTATTCTGGAAGCAGTGGGGAGAGGTGGATATGTTTGATTCCCCTGCTTTGCTCATACAGAAGCATAAGGCTCAATGCAGGAGCCCCGGGGTGGAACTCCATGGCCTGTACTAGGCAAATGTTTAGTGTAGCTCACTGAATGGTTTTTTAAATGAGCAAAGAGACTGGCAGCATTTCTATTCTTCAATACACAGAGGGATAAAAGGCATCTGTACATATGAGCAAGAAATGTATCCATCCTTTAAGAATTTATTCCTGCCATACCTTGTGAACTGCAGGTTTCTATATGAAAAAATATATTTATTCTTAACGTACATAGAGGAGCAGATAGAAAATGGAAATGGAAATGAGGGAGAGCTTCCTATGTGTCTGACCCTGTAAGAATTACCCTTTTTACCTGCTGCAGTGCAGGGATCCTGGTCTCCAGCACCTATAACTGGGAATAGAAATCATTGCAGACTGCAGCAGGACACCACCACAGGCAGGTGCACTGTGGTGTCCTGAGTAGGATCACAGAGAGGACAGACAATAAAAGGAAGAATTACCTCTGCACGCATCTCTGTCCACAGCCAACCAGACTCAAAAAAAATCTGCTGCATCTTTAAAAGGGAATTGTAGCACCATTTCATGCTCATAAAGGAACCAAAATTAGGATCTGTCATTAAGAGACCAATGTCTCTCCCAGAGCTGCTTTTAGAGGGGGTCAAGACCCTCCTTTTTTTTTTTTTTTTGCCTGGAGACTTGGATTAGTGCTAAGAAAATACTAATATTACTAATGAAAAAAAGTAAAAAATATTTTGAAAGTGTGTTAGTCTTTCCCACATCTTATTTTCACTAAATTTAATTTCCATATGATTTTTAAAAAGCACATAAGGAAAATCGCTATACTCTAGATTGAATTGAAATAATTGAAATTGTTATACAGGGAAAGGTATTCCACTTTTCCTGGTAGTCCACTTTGGACAGGATTTTTGATAAATGATGGAATCAGTGTCATGCATAGATTATTGGGAGAATTTTTATTTCAAAATGAAAAAAATGCAAACCAAAACAACAAAAAACCTCCCAAAGAAAAAACCAAAAAAATAAACCTTGCAATCACAAATAGATTGTTTTTTTCCTGGTCTATTTTTTTAGCCCTTGAGATATTCTCTTTCTTGTTTAAAAATTAATTTTGTAAGAGAAATAGTGCTGATATTATTCCATATAAATAAAAAAAGGAAATAACAAAATATTAAACCCCTCTACATCTAAAAAATCCAAGATAATTCCAGTTTTTCTTTCCAACCCTTGAAAAACAAGCTCAATAACAATGTCTAATTTCCATACAGATAATATGTCACTTACTATTTGACATGACTGTTTTAATATCACCAGAAAATTAGGAAATTTGCCCTTCACTGAGGGCACATCATGTCCGACAGGCTTGGTGGCCTTATACAATAAGGTTACAGCCTCGGTGGATGAGTAAAGAACAAGTGATGTCATTTACCTCCATGACATCACTTGCTCTTCCCTCATCACATTTAACACTGTCCCACACAACATCCTTGTCCAGAAACCTGGAGAGGGACTTTTTACAAGGACATGTAGTGAGTACTCACTACATGCTCACCTCAAGGTACTTTACCTGGAGTCCTGTGTGCAATCTTGGAAGCCACAATAAAAGAAGGACATAAAGCTGATAGAGTGTCCAAAGGGGGACTATGAAGGTGATGAAGGGTCTAGAGGAGAAGCCATATGAGGAGCAGCTGAGGTCATTTGGTCTGTTCAGCCCAGAGAAGAGGAGACTGAGGGGAGACCTCATTCCTTGTGAGGGGAAGCAGAGGGGAAGGCACTGATCTCTTCTCTGTGGTGACCAGCAACAAGACTCAAGGAAATGGCCTGAAGTTGTGTCAGGGGAGGTTTAGGTTGGATATTAGGAAAAGGTTCTTCACCCAGAGGGTTGTGGGGCACTTGAACAGGCTCCCCAGGGAAATGGTCACAGGACCAAGCCTAAAAAAGTTCAAGAAGCCTTTGGACAATGCTCTCAGAAACATGGTGGAATTGTTGGGACGTCCTGTGCAGGGCCAGGAGTTGGACTCAATGATCCTTGTGGATCTCTGTCGCACTTGGACACGAAAAGAAGCACGCAGACTCAGCTCAGCTCAGGACAGGACAAGCAGCCAGGAATAACCCCCAGCCTTCTTTATTCAGTCATTTATATATCTTTTTAGAAACAACCATGGATTGGAGGATGGGGTTACCACCTCCCCAATCACACTGGCCAAACGAAAAGTCTATCACATTTCTCCACCTTAGGAGAAAAGAATGAAAAACAATAAGGACGGTTAGCAAAACACATGGCTGTTTACAGAAAAGTGCATGAGAAATTCTATCACAGAAATGAAAACATCGAAAGACTGCAAAACTCAGGGCGACAGATCTCTTCCAACTCAGGATAGCCTATGATTCTGATTCTATTATTCTGGGATAGGACAAGGGAAAACAGCTTTAAACTGAAAGAGGGCAGTTTTAGGTGAGACATGAGGAAGAAATTCCTTACAGTTAAAGTGGTGAGGCACAGGCACACTTGCCTAGAGAAGTTTGGATGCTCCATCTCTGGATGTGCTCGAGGCCTCGTTGGGTGGGACTTTGAGCAAACTGGTGTAGTGAAAGGTGCCCCATCCCATGTTAGGTGGGATGGAATTACATGATATTTAAAGTCCCTTCCAACATGAAAAATTCTACGACTATGAAAGATATTTACTTTTCCCAGTGTTTTCTTATAACTGCAAATGCCTCCATGGGATGCCTTTTCCATATAAAATTCTCAACATCTAAACAAAGGAATGGAGGAGAGGGATCTAAAACCAAATGTAGTAGATGTGAATCAGCCAATTATTCACCCAGCCAAAGCAGCATGTGCTCTCCATGTGCCCTCTACATGAGCAGTCATCCATCCCTTCACCTCTCACTGGTGGTCTCTTGTAACCATCAGATCTAGCCCATGTGTGCTCAAATTTAAATGCAAGCAGCTGTGGAACTCCAGAAATGCTCCAGATGTGGAAGTCATGTAATTTCAGGCACTGGAATTCACAGCCCTGTTTTGACATAATGTGTCAGCACTGTAAAACAGAGAGGGTAACTCCTGGATAATACAGCAGTTATCCCCTTACCCTGCCATCCTGCAAAGAGCCACACACGTGAGGCACCTGAACCTGTACCTAGTGCTGCTGGAATGAAAGAAAATTTACATATAAACTTCAGGTGTTTTGCAGAACTAAGCATCAGAAACTGTATCTTACTGCCAGTATTTTTTAGTTAACTAGTTTCCCACCTGAATACCTGCTTCCTTCTTTCTTTCCTTCCTTCCTTCCCTGTTTTCTTCCCTCCCTCCCTTTCTCTCTCTCTTCCTTCTTTCCATCCAGAATCAATCCATCACTGTGTCTTCTTAAAGAACACTCAGTACCACAATATTTATGTGGAGCTTGCTGATATATCAATACGGAGACCATCTTGTAGCTGAAGAAGAAAACAGAGATAACTTTGAAGATTAAATTGCAACAGGGCTGCAGAGTAACATAGCTGCTTGTAAATTGTGCCTCCAAGCCCACCACACCATAGGAGTGGAAGGTGAACTGCGACTAAGACCATCCTAACCCACCCCTTCCCATTCCCACTCCTGGGAATATTGTAAACACTAAAACTTTCTGTGTTGAATTCAGATATTTATTTTCCAGGTTGTTCTGTGATGAAAATCCTGCTGACCTGAACTTGGATTAAAGAGGGGTGCAGTTTTGACTGGAAGTCTGGAGAATAATATTTAAATTCATCTGAGTTTTGTTTTAATTGTTCTAAAGCCCTTCCAACCCTGGACTAAAAGGGAATGCTAAGAGTAACTAATAGAGTTTTAAGGACACATACTGAATTTTAAGTGCACTTTCCTGTTCTTTCATTTTGCTTTGGAAATGCCACAGGTCTATGCAATTTACTGGAAAACAGCAATTAGGAAGGGGAATCCAAGGCACAGCAAGTTACCCAACTAGACCAAGGCCACATGTGACCTGGTGAAGAAAAAACAAAACAATCAAACAAAAGAGCAGTCCAGGTTTTGTGTTCCCATCTCCTGCTGTAGCCACCAGAAATTATACCAGACCCTAAACATTCTCTTGTGTGTCTGCACTCTACAGCAAAGCACTTAAACTTTAATTCTGGTAGAATCATAGGATCGTTTGGGTTTGAAGGAAACTTTAAAGGTTATAAACTCCAACCCTGTTGTAGTGAACAGGGTCATCTTCAACTTAATCACATTGCTCAAAGCCCCATTCAACCTGACCTTGAATGTTTCCAGGGCTGGGGCATCTACCACCTCTCTGGGCAACCTGTGCCAGGTTTTTTTTTGTATAAAAGTTTCTTCCTTATAACTAACCTAAATCAACCCTTCTTCTCTTTAAAATCATTATCTCCCGTCCTGTGACAGCAGGGCCTGCAATAAAGTTGGTCCCCTTCTTTCTCATAGGCCCTGTTCAAGTGCTGGAAATCTGCTGTAAGAGCTCCCTTTTCCAAGCTTTCTGTTCTCCAGGCTGAACAGCCCCAGTTCCCTCAGCCTGCCTTCACAGGAGAGGTGCTGCAGCCCTCTGATCATCTTCATGGGCTTCCTCTGGACTCGCTCTGGCAGATCCATGTCCTTCTGCTGGGGACACCAGAGATGGATGCAGTGTTCCAGCTGGAGGAGATGGGGTCTCCTCCAGCTATTTTCCCAAAATTTTTTTATTATGTCTTTTAAAATATGTATTAGCTCCTGTGTCTGTTTGAAATTATTTTGTACCATCCAAGAAGTCTTATTTGCATAGGGAGATTTGATAGCAGGAGGGAACATTCTTCAGAACAGAAGCAGAGCTGACACGCTGGCGTGTCCTTTGCCGTGATTGGTGCGGCGCTGCTGAGTAGAAGAATATTTGTGATGCAACCATTCCTATTAGCAACTGACCTTTCTTCCTGATCAGTCCCTGTGCTTTTTGGCTTTCCTATGAAGTGTTGAAAAGAAAAGAAGAATCCTCAAATGTCTTTTCTAGCAGAGAATCAGGAACTACCAAAGGACTCTGTGACAATGAGAAAAATCTAAAAATGTTTAACAGCAAAGAAAGCTGGCACAATATAAAGTAGATTTCAGGAGAAAATACAGTGTGGGAAGAATAGAAAAATTATAAAGCGACACACACACACACAAAGAAGTTTTAACAAGAAAAATTAAATGTTTGGGGAACAAAATAAAGAGAAGGCAAAGCCCTGGTTGTGAAAAATGGCATATATATAAAGTATGTAAATGAATTAAATTAAGATTTTACAATATATTTTTTTTTCCTGGCCAGAAAACAGCTTATTGCAAGGTTACTCAGTGCAGGTGCTACTCTTTATCATGCATCTCACATGTGTCTTTGAAAGTCTGCCCCAGCAGCAAATGGATGCTGAGATTAAAGATTTGAGTGAAATATTCCACTGTGTTTTGGGCCAAGAAATCTGCCTTATAGACCAGAACATGCCCATACTCAGTTTGATCAAGATTCATTGGAGTTCAGGATTCTGTCCTTTGAGGAAAAAAACAGTTCACGAAGCTTGGCATAACAGTAGAGGTGTGATGTAGCAATACTTTATAGCACAGGCCTCTGCAGTGATTTGTGTGAATAAAGTCTAATCCAGCAGACTGTCTCAAAACCTGCCAGCTGCCCTGGTTGTGCAACATAAGATTTACCACAATGTCAGAAATAACATTTGTCAACTCATTTATCCACTTATGGACTAGGGCCAGAGTCAAATACTTCAGAATAAGATGAAATAGCTCTCACAGGAGACAGCTATATGATAATCTGCCTGAGTAATGCTCTTATCCTAGATCTTAACAGTTACTGTTTGTCTTGAGCTTTGTATCATAAGGATTCATCTGTCTTTCCTCATCTTAGCTGTTTTGTTTACTGTAGCTATTCTGTGTTATATTATTTATAGGTACATACACTTCCTCCTTTCCTCTCCCTACATTCTTGGTCTTGAGCACTTGCAGTGGAAATGTGTTGCGTGTTGAAATGGTGTTCTGTGGGGGAGAAAAGTAAATAGTTGTATTGGCTTTTCTCCCTTCAAAAAGAGACTTTTGAGAATCTTGATGTCCAGAATGCCAACTTTTCTCACAGTCTAAAAGATGCTGCTGTGGTTTCCTGTTATGTGGGGTGTCCTGTGCCCATGGCTGGTGCCTGTAAAGGTGAGTGGTAGCAGGACTCCATGCTGTATTTATCCTAAGCAGCTATTTTTCATAAAGACTAGTGAAATTTAAGGTATCAGCTAAATCTGTAGCTTAGCAACTCCACTCATGTAAAGACCTGCATCTGTAGCTCCAAGCCAAATCTAGATTTCTATGCAAACAGAAGAGAGCCTTTCTTTACAGGGGGTTCATTCTCTGACTGGTCAAGATGGAAGCAGAGCTGGTAATGCAACAGATAAACATTATGATCTGAGACAAATTTGGCAAAACCCTTGTTTACATCACAGATGACTTTTTATTTTATCATTTGACTGTCATTTTTTAACATTTTAGGGCAGAGTTTTCCTGGAGCAGCAGTAACCGGACAAAAACATAAAAATGTGATAGTGGATAAAGGCTGAGTGAAGGGAAAAGGTGTGAGGTAAACAACTGAACATTACTGTTAGGTGGGATGAAAGTCAGTCAGCCAAGTGGTGTTCTCAGCTGAGGTGAGGTGACACTGCTGAGACATTCAGTCCTTCACTCTCGTGTTGCCCCTGCCTTATCCCATTGATCTCTACGTTCCCCAGCTTACCCAGCTGGGCAATAAGAGATCATCCTCTTCCTCGCAAATTCTTGTGGCTTTTGTCCTGGGAGCAGGTGAGGGTACACACAAGGAGAAAGAGGAAAATATAACAGGGCTGGATCATGATTCCTCTTTCTCTTCTATAGTCTGATATTTTTTTCTTAGCCAGCTCTGCTGTGTATGAGAAGATACAAGAGCTACTTTTATCAATGTAAACTTCACACCTATTCCCCAAGGAGCATAATGACCCACTAATTTTAACATTAATCTCTCTCCAGTGGTGTGAGCAAAGCATGTCATGATGGAGATTTTATTTAACCTCCTCACTATGGCTTGCTGCCACAAATTCGTCTGACATTCTCTGCAATGACAGCTGATCTCTGCTTCTCTCTCCCAAATGACTGCAGGCTTATAGGAGAAATCACAGTTTATTATTCTCCCCAAGAAAATGCAAAGGTTGATCCATATGTTTAAAGGTATAGAGTGCCAATTACAAGTTGGCATTTTTTTAATGAAGGAAAAGGGTTTAACTTTCTTCTATAACACATTAGCACAATTCCATAATTTCAAAGGTTTCATGAAACTACTGCGCAGAGCTGAAAATAAGACCCAGTATCTTTAACTGGGTGTAGCTGCACACATGGGAATTATTTAAGCAAAGACTGAGGACATGACTAATGTTCCATCCTGACAGCCTGCTCTGGTGCGTCCCTCTATTTTGCTTCTAGTCTTAGAGCTTGTGAAGCAAAACAGCATTCTAAACAATGAAGACTTCCTGAAAATAAACTCCTCTCTGGGTCAGATCCCTCCACCTTTCTTTACCTCTGTTTTCTTTCTGTCCCTTTGCCTGTAACAACATCAGCAGTTAATTTTGCTGATTTTTTTACTTGTTTGGTTGGTTTGATTTTTATAAAGAATTTATATTTTATATTTTATATTGTGCCAGCTTTCTTTGCTGTTAAACATAATTGAAGAGAACACAAATATTTCAGTGGAAATATTTCCAGGGTATTTATTTATTCCAGGTTTGAAATTTCACAGCATTGATACCTGCATATCTCCTTGCTGTACATTAGCAGGCTGTTTTATGTCTTGGCTGATGGATCATATGGTCTTTATCAGTGTATTCTGGATCTTCCCAGCTTCAGTGAGTCATGGGAGATGCATTTTGTCAGAGAAAAGTGGAACGATTCAATTGGATCACAGTTACTGTAAGGTACCCTGAAAATATTCTGAAAAGCAGAACTTTCAGTTATTGAATCCTTGGGAAAATTTTGTGCTCCAATGTTAAAGCTGAATTGAAAAATAAACATGACTTTCCCACCAAAAAAAGCTTTTTGAAAATCCAGTTTCCCATCAGCCCTTACAACCAATAAGCTTAAATACAACACTTTCAGCCACCACTGCTTGCTATGGCTTTTCACAGTGAATGGATCACCAGTCTCAGCCACTGCTCTATAAATAACCACACAGCCCTAATAAGAAAGACAGGCCCACAGAATTGCACAGCAAAATCTGGAGGCAGCCAGGCTTACCAGAGATTCTCTGTGGATAGGGGGATCCAGCTGCCCAGTGTGCACGCAAGCCCTAACCAGGAGACAGGGAAGTCACAAATTCAATTCTGCTTAACTCTAGATGTGCATGTTTTACAGAAAAAGCTGGAAATTTAAAGCTCATTTCCACACAGTCAGGTTGGTGGATTACTTTTTCAGAAATTGGGAGGAGTCAGGCATTTATGTTAAACATTTGGAATCTTCCTTTGCATATTGAATCATTTTAGATACCAAAAGACCCTGTCCATCCGGGTGAACTATATTCTCTAGAGTTAAACAGCAAATCACGGACACAGGTCTGACCAGGATCCCTCTAACCACATCTGCTTCTCAGACCTTCTCAGATAATGGCACAAATCACATGCCCATTTAGTCTCCACCACATTTTCCTCCCACCTCCCTATTATGTCTGTGTTTCATCCTCATTTCTCAGCATTTTTAGCCCTTTGTGCAAATAATGCTAATATAGCAAAATAATAAAATGAAATCTTCAGGCAATGTTTAGGAAGCCTTCCCTGCTCACACAGAGACTACCACTGCTATTCACAGGAATAGGACACTTTAATGATCATATCTCTAAGATCGTTACTCATATTAATCCTCAATAATAGAAAAATAAAAGTAAAATATATTCTTTTATCAGTCATCTAAATATCATGATCTAGTGCTTTAATAAAGAAAAGAAGAACTGAAAAGGCTTTATATTTGGAGCAGTGTCAAAACAAGAACTTTCTTCTTCCCATTGAAATTGTGTGGTTTTCTTATTCTTTGAATGAACAGTCACTGCGTTTCTGTGTCATGCTGTCATTTGCATGAATGACTCTGAACCTAGGAAACTGAAATGTCTGTAAGTTAGGGATCAGCTGCTATGACAAGACTAATGATTTCATTAATAGTACAAGTTCTACAAGGTCGTGCCTGTGGCTCTGAAACCTGGGAAAGATTTTAAAGAAAGATGGACATTACTGGCTGAAGCCACAGGCAGCCAGTGCCCATATTGAAGCAAATGGATAATCTGCTTGGATGAGTCCTGTAGCTAATACAGCTCATTATCTGCCCTGGGATGAGGTTTAGTGTGCAGATGAGGGGACAGGCACCTCTCCCAGAAAAGTGTCTGTTTGGTAGTATTGGTCAGAAGGTGAGATGCCAGTAGATGGAATTTAAGTATATGTAATGTTGCGCCATAATTTTGTATTTCCAATAAAACTCTTACTACTGATTGCTTGGCATCCTTTGTTCAACTTTCTACTTGACGAATGTAATAAGATGGGTTGTTAAAAAAATCTCACTGGGGTTTTTTTCACTGAACAGGAATTCTGTTTTCTCTGCATCATTATCTTCTCACTTCTCAGCTCTGTCAGGATGTACTCCTGGGCAGAGCTGTTTTGCCAGGCCAGTCATTAAAAAAACCCACAACAAACAACCCAAAACATAAGCTGAATATGAGTTTGTCTCGAAAATACTGATATTTGGGATACACAAGAACACTGAGGTGTTTGTGCTATTGTGTGTAGTCAAATCATGGTTCTATTCTTTTTCTTTGCAGTTTTAGAGGCACACATCAAACATTGTGTAGTTCAAAATGAAAACCAAAGGTACACTTAGCATTAGGTTAAAAGGCAGGAGTAGGGTAATCATTTTTTCTTCAATCACAATATTTCATTTAGCTATCTCTGAACTGAATCTCGTGCATCTGGCAAAAAAATGTATCTTTCAAAAAGTCATCCAAACTTAATTTGAAGATAACAAAACATGATATCATTGCTGGATCTGTACTACAAATGAAGAAGGTCAGATGGTCAAGAAAGATAAAAGCAACAGTCACGGACATCTGTTCTGGCTTCCCTGTTATACAATACGTTTTTACGACCAACATGAAAGTACAGCTGAGAACAGAAATAAGATTGCTTTTATTAGCCGGTACCTGGTAACCTTTAACTCTCTCTACTGTGCCAGTTGGGGGCTCTGAGAGGGTAACTCTCTGCAGAATTTCACAGACATTAGTCTTAGCCTAGATTTTCTCTGGATGGCAAACACACAGAACGTCAAAACAGGCTTTGTTGCATCTGGTTCCCCACCATGCAGCTGGCAGGATTCTCTGCCCATCCTTCCAAGCTGAGAACCTTCTCAACTGGAAGTTTTCATTCCATTGCACTGCAAGGATCATAGGACACTGGAGAGTGGTCTAGCACAGCTGACACCAGCTGGCCTGGCTAAGTTCGTGGAGTAATGCCTTCCACAGCTGCTTCTCAGCTCACTCTGTGCCAAGGAGCCTGAATGTGCCTGATGCCTGGTGACCAGCGGAGCTGCAGTGCCATCCTGAATACTTGGCAGTTTCTCCTGCTACAACCTGCTGTCTTGGCTCATTCTGCTGTGGCTTCTTCAGAGGCCACCTCACGCCTCATTAGACCCTCTCAAGATCTTGACTCAGCAGGCGTGGCTTGGAGGTAGGGATAGAGTCATTACTGCCAGAGTCAAATCTGACCCCAGCTTTACTGCACTCACATTTGCATGCTGCTGTTTGCACAATAATTGCAAAATGAAAGGGGAGCAGATGACAACAGGATGGCGCCAGGAAAACCCCCGGAAATGCCTGCACCTTCTCGCCAGCTGCAGTTCATTAACTTACCCACAGGAATTGTGGGTAAGACCACACAGGAACTGTGTGAATACTAGTGAACTAATCCCTGCATATTATTTTTTCTGGAAAATCTTCATAGCTGTGGTCTGTAACTTGAAATTGTACACGTGCAGGATTCAAGAGATAAAGCTTATTTTTATTTTACATAATTCAGTGTTTCTTCTGGTCTGGACATGCAGGTCCTGGCATCTCAGACCTTTGAAATTCCATCTGCAGAAATTGTGACACTTCTGGCGACACCTTTATCATTTCATAGGTGAGTCTACTTGTTGCTGACTTCACAACACTGTCAACCATTTGCTATCATGGATTTTGTTTTATCAAGAGAAACTTAGTAAATATGCACTGTCACAGTTACGGGAAATCCATGTGTTTAGAAGAAATGCTGAATTCTTGGACATGAAAGCATCTGAAGGATAATCAGCATAAAATCTTAGCATTTTCACAGAATTAAAGAATAATTCAGGTTGGAAGGGACCACAGTGGGTTATCTCGTCCAACATCCATGCTCAGGCAGGATCATCCTAGAGCACATGGCACAGGAGTGTATCCAGATGGTTCCTGAATATCTTCCGAAAGGGAGACCCCACAGCCTTTCTGAGCAATCTGTTTTGGGACCTGGCAGGCAATGCAGCATTGTTATCTGATACCGTACTCAGTTTTATTACCCCTGCCATACCAGTCGAGGATGACAAAGCACATAGGATCTGTCTGAATGAACAGAAATGTGTAAGATATGACAAAAGGTTGGAAAAAACTCCACCAAAACTGGAAAAAGCTCAGGCATCATCCATCCTAATCCTGCTACTGGTGACAAAACATGTAATTTTTTGGTAGCCATCTTTTCCATGGATATCTAGGTAATATAAATTTCTTGTAAGAAATAACTGGCGTCAGAAAAAGTATTGGGATGCTCAGCTTAAATATGCTTTTTTCCATTTGGGATGTCCTTACTGTAGTGACAGTCTGTTGTGGTTTAATGCCAGACAGAAATGAAGTGCCACAAGCTGCTTGCTCATTCCTCACCCACCCCAGGCTGCTGGTGGGATGGCAGAAAGGGGAGAAGATTCAGAAAATGGAAAAAGCCTGTATTAAGATAAGAAAAGTTAATTAATTGAAATAAAGTAATATAATAATAATAATTATTACTGTTTTAGTTGTTGATATGCTAATTTTGATATGTTAATTGATATTGTGATGATGATGATGAAGAAGAAGGAAAAGGAGAGAAAGAAATAAAACCCAAGGGAATCAACTGATGCACAATAAAATTACTGACCACCCACTGTGGGGGTCGGTGACGCCTTTGGTTAGGGGCGAACAGAAGCATCCCCTGGGATGCTTTGTTCCTTGGTATGGTCTGTCCCGGTTTGAATCTCCCGGTTGGCTGTAAGCCTCATCACTCCCCTGGCATTCTCCCATTGGTCCCCATTCCCTAATCCCACCTTTCTCCCTGGCCCTGGATAAAATGGGGACCCTTGAGATCGGGTTTCAGATTTGCTTTCGGCTGTACAGCATGGAATAAGCCATCCAGCAGGATGATAAGCGAATCTCCTTCCTGCCTCTTTGCCACTTGACTGTAATACCAAAAATGCCCCAGATTCTGTGGGCTTGCGGGACCCCACAGAGCTGGGATAAAATTATGGTAATAACCCACTAACCAACACCCAGCCCATCCTTGAGCAGTCAGCAGCAGCTCCTGGCCAACTCCCCCCAGTTTATACACTGACCATGATATTCTGTGGTGTGGAATATCCCCTTGGCCAGTCTGGGTCTCCTGTCCTGGACATTCTCCTTCTGGCTTCCTGTGAACCTGCTCACTGGCAGAACATGAGACACTGAAAGTCCTTGAGTCAGGGTAAGCATTGCTCAGCAGCAACCAAGATATCACGATTTTGTCAACATTATTCTCTTACTCAATCTGAAATACAGCACAGCACCAGCTGTTAGGAAGAAGTTTAACTCTATCCCAGCTGAAGGCAGAACACAAACTCTGTCATTAACAAACTTGCCTTTCTTGCAGACCCTCTTTTCAGCAGCAGTTGTAGATATGATCTCTTTCTAGCCCTTCTGGTGTTTACAACATAGAACAGATGGTTCTGCATATGCTGTTTAAATGCGTCCACTCTGTGGAATAATACTCGACCACCAGATCAAGTACTGCAGAGCAGTCACAACTCACAGTTAGGGGCTGCCTCTCTACAGTGAAGTTGCTCTATCTTCATTCCATAATTCTTGGAACAATCCCATAGGCCCCCATGGACCTAAGACACTATTTTCAGCTTTTTTGTCCTGGAGTCCAGATCTATATCTTAAACAGTCTTAATGACATCCAAGGACAGGGACTGTAGGGGGAAATGAGCAGATTGAGAAAGCAGTGGTGCAGATGGACAAGGCAGTGGTGTAGATGGGCAAAGCAGTGGCATAGATGGAAAAAGCAGTGGCGTAGATGGGCACTACCATAGACACAAACAAGCAGAATTGTGTCCTGGCTCAGGGCTCACACGTTGTGGCACAGGTGTCATTATTCTATGATTCAATGATCTGCAACTTGTAGCCCTACAGACAGTTTTAACTGTCAAGAGTAACCAAAGTGTTCAGCTTCTCCTTTAGAAGTTTGAAACTACTGGCTAATCAACTTCATTTTTCAAAATGCGTGCCAAATTTCTTGTTTCAATTTGTGTGGCTGAAGGCTGTAGTCATTTATTCTTGTTATGCTTTTCTCCACTAGATGAAAGAGTTCTATTTTCTCCTCATTAATGCAAACGTTTTGCAATCAATTCACCTCTCAGTCATCTTTTGAAAAGCAGAAAAGATTCAGTTCTTCAGGTCTCCCACAGGAAGGCATGCACTTCAGTCCTCTAATTATACTTGTAACAACTTTTTGTATCTGTTCCAGTTTTCCCCAGTCTAACAGCCACATTGGGATACAGTGCTCCTCTCTTGCTTTCTCCTGCGATGTGTACAGACGTAAAAAATAAATTGTTAGGAAATAAATTTTAAAAAAGCTCTATCTGTTCCTTCTCTATCGCTAGCCAGTACAAATTCCTACTAATTTATATTACCTATGGCATCCAATTTGAAGTTTCCACTGGCTGACTTCTGCATGAAAATGTCAGAATCAGTGACTTTTCAGGATATAGTTCTACCTTCCTGTGCTCTGGCTTTCATTCTTCTTCCTAGATTGGTATTTGGATGCAATGAGATTTCTTTTTGTCTGTTTGGATGGGTGTAGGTTAGCCAGAGATAGAAATTGTTCCATCTGACAGCTTCAGCCTCACAGTTATGTATCATTCGAGCAAGCTTTAGGGCACCTGGAGACTATAGTATCGTGTTAAAGAAACACTTAACTTCAAGTGGAATTATGCTGGAGTGAATGGGAAGGGCAAGGGAAACACATCTTTCCCCCTTTCTGCTTCATTAAAGTGTGAATATCTATGCATGACTGAGAGCTAGGAAGGACTGAAACATAGTGGTCAACCTCATGGTTTTCATAGTTGTCCTCATTTAATACTGATCTCTCTTCAGGACCATTCTTTTGCCTCTCTCCCCCTCTCCACACTTTCACTGTGTCTTGCAAATATCCAATTATTACCAAGGAAATAAGGCACTGTGTAGGTCACAGACAATAAATCACTATGGTTCACAGGAAAAGGAAAAAAATCTGTGCATGAAACCAGGATATTTTTAATATAGAATAGGAATAAAAAATATTTGACAGATTCAGGTCTTGTAGTGACAGAAGAAGGGATTCATTAGAAAAGTTAAAAGGCACCACTGGGATGCATCTCTATGAGAATAAATGAATTAAAACAATGGCTTTCTTTGATTCTATGCAAAATCCATGACCAAATAAATGAGTAAAATGCAAGGGTCATTTATTTAATTTTCATGTCTTTATTTTTTAATGGAAAAATCCTGGAGTTTCATGCTTTCTTCTGCTGTCATATTCTAATGACATTTTAGGTTTTACTGCAGTGCAGCATGAATTCTTCTGCCTACGTGTGTTCAGCAGCAAATACAAAACAGGCCAGATCTGCAGTAAAACCACTCTCCCAACCATATTTGCCTCTTGTATTTACAGCAGAATTTCATTCAAAGAAGCAGGCTCACAAGACTGAATCTAATTTTCTCATATCACTTGGAGAGTATAATGCTCCAGTGTTCACATTTAGAGGAAAACAAATTTCAAAGATTTTCTAGCACAGATCAACCCACATATTTAAATGGTACAATTGAATAATGGAATAGTTAAGCCAGTTCAGATGCAAAAAAGTTTGCAATAAGCTTTGCAGAGGGTAGGCTCACACAAGTACATTCACAAATACAAATTATTTTCTGTATTGACCAAATTTTGCTTCTGTAGATTTATGGTAAATCTTAAATGTTTCTCTAGGGCTCTTTGAATTCAAGAGAGAGGAAATAAATAGAGAACTGAAATCTCTTTAGCACTCCTGTTTCCTCTCTGTATGCAGCTCCAAATCTTTGCTTTATGACAGTAGTTACTTGTGTCACTGACATAAATCCCAGCTGGACCAGGAGCACCAAGAGCTGAATAATTCTGCCTGTAAGACCTCCTAACCTCACCAGACTGCAGCAGGCAATACAGTGCCAATAATTAACCTTGGCTATGTAATAGCCTTAGGAAGTTGGGTTATAATGGCGTTGCCACAATGATGTGGAAGTTAACAACATAACACGAAGAGGTGACATGAAAAAGGGCCAGTAGATTAATAATTTAGCCTTTTTTCCACCTGTAGTAGCTGGCATAATGAAAGATAATGAAAGATCTTTCTGCCAGTCTTGTTAAACTTATATGCACCTCTAGATGAAAGAACAACACAATCAGTAAATACTTTCCAGTGAATTTTCTCCATTATTTAAAATTTTTTTATTGTTGCTAGGTTTCCATCCTTGTTTCATATTGGAGAACTGCTCATTCTTACACTCATTCCCCAAAAGCTATAGGATGTTTTTATGACGTGTAACCAACTGAAGGTGAGATCATTAATGGTCCAAAAGTTGGTTCAATGGTTCAAGTACAAGACATGTTTTTTGTCTTTTGTTCTGACAGGAGAACTTGTCCAGAATTTCATAACCCAGCTAACAATCTCCTTGAAAGCATGTCTGGTAAGGTTTAATGGTCTTCACTAGGATTGTCTTTAATTTCCTCCAAAGTTTTCTACTCATAGTTAATGTTTTGTTGTTATTATAAAGCAGCATTTGGATTTTCTTTTTCTCTAGAAGACAAAGAAAGGAAACAAATGGAAGCAGTAGGAATGCCGTTCTTCATTTCCAATTCCCATTTCCTATTTTATTTATTGTATATGTGAAGGAATTCAAGCTATTCACTCGCACTTTTAAAATAGGTCAAGAAGAGAAATGTTTGGTTTCTGTTTTGGAGCTTGAAACAGAGCTAAAAATTAGTTTTTCATTAAATCCTTGGTTTTGCTCCACATTTCCTGTGTGACCCTGGAAAGCTGCTGTAGGGTGTAAGAGGTGAATGAGTAATGACAGACTTGACTCATATCAATGTCAGTGAGGCTGACCTCCAACTTCATGGAGAGTGTGCCACCAGGTCCTTGACCTTTGCAGAGCTTGCTGGGTGAATGGTCATGATCCTGCAAAGGAGCCTTAAAGAAAAATAGTCTGTACCTAAAGAAAATTGTTCATTTCCTGTTGCGATAAGAAGCAACACAGAGTCCTCAGGCAGGTGCAAAAGGGAGCTCGTTTATTCCAAAAAAAAGGCCTTTTTAAGCAATTAGGCTTTTATCAGCTGTATACTTTTAAAATACAACACACATAATTTAATCAACCACCATAAACCACGATGTAAACATGTGATGGTTATATAACTTGTTTTCTATGGTTACGTAACTTGTTTTCCACCTCTATTCCAGCTGAGTCCTTACCCAGAATCCTTTTCTACTTAGCCGATGTAACAGGAGTAGGCCATGATTTTACAAAGGCAACAAGGACTTCGTTTTATAAGGTTTTACCTATACGCAACAATTTCCCAGATCAGGACAACTAAATTAGGACTATCTACTTAGCTCTGCCAGGAAATATTGCTCAGTTTCTCTATGAGTGAAACACAGGATGCTTTTTGGTACTAGATCAATCTGACCATGGTCAAGGCACAAGTTTTCCAGAAATAACATCACCCTCCAGCAGGGAACAACTAGCACTGCAGAATAAGTATCACAGATAAATTTATATACCTACAGCTGTTAGGTGCTGCAAGGCACCTGAAACACTCAGAAGTGGACAATTACTGATGGTAATACCAATACCTCCACTTCTATATGTAGCGCTTGTCATGCTGGATACTGCTCATAACATTAGTGGTAGCTCAGAAATTCCTTGCTGATTCCAGCTTGCTCATGTGTCTGCTTCTTTTCTAAGCACTGTATCAATATTTGAGCATGATGTCAGCAGAAGATTGGAGGGCTGATTCAAGATCATTCATGTTTTACTTGAGCCACAGTGATTGTACCAACATAAATATCTTTCAAATTCAAGACATGTTGATTTTGGTCAGTATCAGAAAATGCAACAAAGTCTTACCTGTTATAGAGAGGTGTTTGTCTAAAAGAATGTAAGGGCTTGTGGATAGACTTTGACATTTCAAAAAGAAATTTTTTTCTCTTTTTGAGAGAATAATTTCTGCTGCACAGAAGAGGATATCATGCCCTTCCTGATGATCATACAGAAAGTCTGTTTAATTCACCCATTCAAAAATTCTAGTAAGGTTTGAAAGCACTTATTTTGGGCCATTTAGCCATAGTCCATTTTTCCTTATAAACTTTGTGGAATTTGTTCCAAATGAAAGAGTGACTGCAGTAAGCACTTATTCACAGGGAGTCTGAAAAAAAGAATAACAGTCAGATGAGAAAAAGTTCCGTGGAAATCATCCAGCATTCTCTTCTGAAATGCTTGTGTGCTTGATTATTTCTTGCTTAGCACCTACCTTCATGGTTAGTCTTCTCTTTTTAGAAAAGAATGGAGAAGAATTTCCTAGAAAGGAAAAAGCATAGAAGATAATTCCCGCAAGAACAGAGTAGGAACACATGTTGCCTTTTCTAATTTTTGACTGTCATAGTGAGACATTTGTTATAAAACAGCAATAGCTTTTCTGAAAAGTTGGAAAGGAAAAAAAGAGGCAGTAAAAAGCACAGGCAGAGTCTTAATATTTTGATTATATTAGATACTTTTCTCTATATATGAATAACGAATCAAAAAAAGAAAGAAAGAAGTAGGAAAGCTGGCAAGGCCCTTTAGTGATAACAGCAGCAGCTGGCTCACAACACTGTAGCCAAGTCATGGAGCACAACTTTCTCTGATGGACTTTGTTTGTAAAAGGAAAGCTTCTTCTGAGCTAAGCAAAAGAGGAAGAAAGCTTTGAAATTAACTGGAGTAAGCTTTAAAAACAGACGGTGATAATCTGGCTTTACAACACGTGGGCATCAAGACAAAAACCTAATCTGTGCAATCCTCTCATCTGGAGTGAAATCCTCCTCCTACTCTCCCCGAGACCATTGGTAACTGGACTGATGGGATCCCTCACTGCTGGTTACAGCCTGGGCTAGTGCAGGAGCTCTGGACACCCACACCAGTGAGTCTCACCCACAGCAATCACAGGCAAATTGGTAACAGATGCTTTGCAGAGAACAGTCTGAATGATTTAATGTGTTCACTCATGCAGCCTACAAGCCACACAACACTACTCATCCCTTTAAGGCAAATATAAGACTGAAAGAAAAAAGAAAAGTCCTCGAGCTTTCAAAATGCTACACGGTGAAGAAGAGAGATGTCAGAGACCATGGCTGCACATGTACAGGTGTGATTTTGCTGGAAAGAGTCCATATCACTACTTAATTTCTTTTACGTCCTACTGTTAACTCCCTCTTTCAGACCATAAAAGTGTAAGAACAGACCTATTAGTTAAGAATCTTGCAGCCTTCAACTATTTTCATCTGAAGGAATCTCCTGAAACTGACATGGTTTTCCATTTAGGAATACCCTAGATACATATCTAACAGCCTTTGGAAAATTCTCTTTATTTATTTTCTACCTTTTAATTTTGTTTGAAATTAAACTAGAGAAGATTTAAACATTTTATTTCTTGGTTGAGACATTCAAAAGATACATTCCAGTTCTGCTACTCTTGTTTTCTAATGCAAACTTCAGAGATCAACTTTCAGAAGTTTTTGGTTGACTTTAGAACCTGAAAAAACTTGTTTTGCTTGAATAACACAGCTCCTTACATGTGTGCTGGAAGTGGGACTGCAAACAGCCTTTCCCAAGGCTACTTTTCTCTCACAATATGCTGCCCTTGTCATCTGTATGTTTAGTCTAAAGCCAGACTGTATATATTTTGTTCTGGATGAGGCTCATATTTAGAAAGATTCTTCTTTTTGATACTGAAAAACAACCAAAATTTTTAGTTGCTAGGTTGAACTAATGTAAGGTAACATGATGGAAAAATGCTTATGGCAATCCAGAAGGAAAAGTTTCTTTCTGTCACGGCCAGTGAGAAAAGCAACAGTGCAATGGGACAGCCATTTCTCACAACTTCATGGTTTCTTGTTCTGATACAGAGCAGCTTGAAGAAAGATGATTTTATCTGATACACAGCTGTTTGAAGATTGTTTTATCTAAATTTTATTTAAATTACTTGTTCCTCAAACCCAAGAAAACAGAGCTGTCCAGGTTGGAAAGGAGGGTGAAATTTTGCCTAATATATCCAGATTACTTAAAGCCATCAAAGCATTGCTTAATTTAACCTGTTGCTATGTTTCACAGTGTGAAACTCTGATGGGATTGTTACAGAATCTTAAAAATTAAAAAATTTTAAGAAGAAAGTCAGCAGAACACAATTCCTGATCCTGCAAAACCTTTCTGCTCCTGTGATGAAAGCTGACTGGTTTTTGTACAAATCATTAGATTTACAGGGAAACGTTGATTTTTGGGAATCCTCTAAAAAGTCCTGTAACTTTCCAAGGTAAGAAGTGGGTGACAGCTGAAAAAAATTGATCATTAAGATAAGTCAAAGTCAATGAACAATCAAAAGTGGAAATGCAGAAATCACTTCCTCAAAGTCGTAGAAACCACTACTGGCAGCACTGGTCTCCTAATCCTTCTTAATACTTTCTCCACTTTGAATGAATCGACCATGTATTTGCTTTCAATTCTTGCCTACCGGATGTATTATTAATTTATTAACATTTATCTATTATTTATATATATTAATTATTGATAATAACTAACTTATTAATTGTGTTTTCTCAGTGAAAAATTGCAGTAGATCAACATTCAACTTAAACACATGACAAAAAACATTTATGAATGGAATAGTAAGCCCAAAGAAGTGAATATTAGGAAGCAACTATTAGAAGGTATTTATCATGTAATAATAAACTGCATGAATTATTTATTTGCAACAGAATTCACTTACATAACAATTCCTTTGATTAAATTTTTACTTTGGTTGGGTCCACATAGCAGTCTCAGTACTTTTCATGTAGTAATCTAACACAGCTCAAAGGTCCAATACTGCAGTGAGCTGCTCATGAACAATTTATTAATCACTTACATTGTAAGATTATACACACTCTATTGAGAAAAAAAAATGTTTCTTAGTTTATTAGTTATAAATTATTCTCCTGCTTGTGTTTTAGATGCTTGATGTCACAAGACATACTGATAATTACATTTTTTTTTCAGAATTTCTTTTTTGCTTCAGTTATACACAACCTTCAGATTCATTCCTTAAATTCTTGAGTCCTGCCACTATTACCCCTGTACCAGCCCCAGACACTGAGAGAGTGGTTTAGTGTGAATTAAGTGCTCCCTGAGAGGTTTTTCCCTGACAGCCTGAAAAAACAAACTCCTCTTTTATTCATATGGCTAAGTGCAGCATGGAAGGAATGCTACAGTTTCCCTGAACAGTCCAGCAAGAGATGAGAAGATACATCCTTCATTTTCAGTGTCTTTTCCTAAATGTCTTTGATGACACCCCCAGAGTCCAATATTTGATATGAAAGTGGTTTGTGTTGTGGTCACTGAGAGGAGAGTCAACTTTACCTACAACATTTACCCTCAGTACAAGAACCAAAAGGAGGTCCTTTGATCCAATTCAGTCCATATGGGCGGAGAATAAAAACCATTTAGGACTGAAATAAAGGACTGAAATGGTAAAGTAGATAAGGTGGGATACTCTCAGGGTTTGCTTCTGTGAGAAGTGAATCAAATTAGCCCATTTTGGCAATTTATTTAAGCACCAGAATTTTTTGTATGCTTGTGTATTTAGAAGCTGGCAGAACTGAAGTCCACATCCCAGTAACATTCTCATTTATTCTCTTCTGTAGGCAACCTTTTAAACAAGATTCAATTCAATCTCAGGGCATGTGCACAGATATTCTATCTCCTCTTCCCTCTTCCTCCCCAGTGACTTAATTTACTTTTTAAACCACAACAAACTGCACACCAGAGAGGGTTGTCAATACTTTGAAAAGAAGGTGAACAAAGCAAGGAGAGTCCTTGAGGCAGCCTCAAGCAACCTGTGATCTGAACCTGAGATCTGAACAACAGAAAGGACCTGACTAGATGGGGCTTCAGTCTTTGAAACTGTGACCCCATGACATTTCTGTGCCTCTCAATGCCTTGTGCATTTCCTCTTAAATCCTGGCATGTATTCCTTTTACATCTCTTACACTTTTCCCTAAAACAAAACCTCACAACTGATTTTTTATTACCACCTCAAGAGCAATCAACGGTGCCTGAAATGTAATGCAGCATTTTGTTAAGCTTGGAAGTGGGATATGTGGAGCCAAACACTGGGGCCAGGGCTGGTTTTCTCCTTTCAGATAGGAGTAGAGAAGGTTTCCCTCACATGTTAATGTGTTGTGTTGCAACTTCTGGCTTGATCTAGATTAGTATTTAAAGGCATATTATTGGAAAGTATTAGAGGAGGCATTTCAACCCTACAGACAAGTGGGGGAATTTAAACTTGTTATTTCTGTATATACTTCATTAGAAATGCACCAACTGATACCTGTAAAAGCACAACCTTCCTGGTCTCGGTGCTGCTTTAGAATGCATTCCCTGGTAAGTCTAATTTGCATTTAATTCTAGAAAAGAAATTCCTTGTTGCCACTTCCCACCCCAACAAGACACCAACTGCCCAGGAGGCTGCATGAAGTAGATGGAGGCCCTGCAGAGAGACCTGGAAATATTAGAGTGATGGGCAATCACCACACATATGAAGTTTAACAAAAACAACTGCTGGATTCTCCACGTGCGGCAGGGCAACCCTGCATGTGTGGACAGACTGGGAATGAGGCACAGGAGAGCAATGCCACAGAAAGTGTCCTGGTCGATGCAAAGTTAAACATGAGACAGCAGTGCCCAGGAGGGCCAAGCATGTCCTGGGGGGCATCAGGTACAGCACTGCCAGCTGGGCAAGGGATGGGATTGTCCCACTGCTGCAATGGGGTGGCTTCGAGTCCTGGGGGCCATTTTGGGTGTCACAATATAAAAAAGATATAAAGCTGTTATAGAACATCCAAAGGGGGCAACAAAGGGCCATGAAGGGAAGCCATATGAGGAGTGGCTGAGGTCACTTGGTCTGTTCAGCCTGGAGAAGAGATTGAGGGGAGACCTCACTGCAATTACAGCTTCCTCGTGAGGGAATGAGGAGGGGCAGACACTGATCTCTTCTCTCTGGTGACAAGTGACAGGACCCAAGGGAGTGGCCTGAAGTTGTGTCACGGGAAGTTTAGGTTGGATATTAGGAAAAGGTTCTTCACCCAGAGGGTGTCTGGTCACCGGAACAGGTTCCCTAGGGAAGTGGTCACAGCACCAGGCCTGACAGAGTTCAAGAAGCACTTGGACAATTCTCTCAGGAACATGGTGGGATTGTTGGGGTATCCTGTGCAGGGCCAGGAGTATTCTATTTTCTGTATTCTATGATTCTATAATTCCTGCTCTTGAGACACCCTGCACAAAAGTCAGCACACAGCAAAACACAGTCTCCACTCTGCAAGATGCTGCAGGGCCAACCACAGTGCTGGGAATCCTGACGTTGGAGAAGAGGTAGGCTGACAGGTAGCTGGAGGAGAGAGGGGCTGGCAAGCCTAAAGATGGTGCAGAGGTTGAAGCAAAGACTGAGTCAGAAAAGTCAAAATGGCAGATCTTAATTGAACTTGCTTATGATTCATGCTCAAGTCTTCCCATGGTGAAGCATCCAGCCCCTCTCCACGTGCATGCCGTGCTCCTTCCTTGCATGCTCTGTTTAGCAATGAAGTCACTGACCTTTTCATTTTCCTCATGATGCTTCCAAGTATTGAATGTAGGCTGTTTCCATCTCCCAAATGCTGGCAGTCCTCTTCTTGTTATTAAGTATTTTGGGTGTATAGAAATTTTGTAAGTCTGCTGCTGGAGGTAAGGAATAAGTGAAAGAGGATAAAAGGTATCAGAATACACTATTAGGAGATTACTGTGAAAAAGAACATTAAGTGAGAACCTAGATTTCGGCACAGGAAAGAATCAAACAGGAAATGTCCTTCCTCAGGGCGGATGCAGGCTCATCCATGCTACTGGATAATGGTTTCCTGACAAACAATGATTTATTCTCCAAGATTTACACAAACTTGGAATTTGTCGTGGTCTCATGCTTTATCTCCTGGAGACATTGCACCCAAGAACGGCTTCAGAAGTTCCCAGATCTTGTTGGGTTTTGCCTGATTTCTGGCTTTGGATTTGTCTGTGGGGAGGCATAAAAATCAGAGTGTATTTTTCATCTATTTTAAAGGAGACATTAAGGAGAAAAGCAATTATTAGAGTATAATACCCCTGTGAAGTGAGAGAAAAAAAGAGGGGATACAGCTGAAAAAAAAAAAAAAAAAAAAAAAAAAAAAAAAAAAAAAGCTCTAAAAATGCTCTAGAGCTGTCATGCAAAAGTAAAAAACAAAAGCATTTCCATTATGTAAGCTAGATCAGAAAACATTCCCAGTGAAATGTTTGTTTTCTCATTGCTTTTTCACCAGGAGGTGGGGCTGTTAAGCACTGGATTTATTTGGTGATGCACTGAAAAACTGTGGATAAAATGAAAACTGTCTTTCTCTTCCTTTTCCCTCTGAAACTCATTGTGTAAATGTGAATGAAAAGCATGAACTTTCTAGATATTTTAAGCATCGATTTCATATTCTGATTCAAAAATTGAAATAACTTTAAAATGATTTTGCAATGGTTTAAATGAACTGCTTCTAGGAGTGAATTAAGTACCATTAGCTAATTAAAACATTAACTTGGGAGACTGGAAAGCTCAGGAGTTTTGTAATTATTACTATTCCCAAGTTCATATTGAGTCTATTTCTAGGATAGCTCTGCAATTCAGTTATGAGGATTAAGTCACAAAAAGAAATCACAGGACATTGCAATGTGGCTAATTGCATAATAAAAAGATAAACATATTTAAGGTCACTTGATTATAATTCTGATAAGCTGCCACAAGGGATGAAAGCAGCTTTTGTAAAGTAAAGAGCCTAAGCTGAGGAAAATTATTATTTTTGATGCTTCCACGGCTCCTGCTTCATGTCTGAGGGAGAAGTTGCAGACCCCCCTGGGATGGGAAGATGCAGACAAAGGGAGAAAACATGTAACATATGAGGGAAGTAGGTGCAGGCCTGAGCCCTCGCCCTATGCCCCAACCACTGAACCAAGATGCCTCAATGGCCTTTTCACTTGCCCCTCTTCATTTTCAGAAGGAACGTGTAAATGTTGAAGATGCATTTCCTAGTAAGAGATGTGTGAAGGGCATGTTCTTACTGGGACAGACTTGCAGCTAGGCTAATTTTTGCAGCTAGGATAATTTAAAGGGATTCTTTTCCCCATCATGCTGTGTTGCAAGCTCTCACCTAATATATCAGGAAATTTTGTTGTCACACCGTGCAGATCTGCTTCTGCACCTGCAAAGAAAACACTTCTGATAGACATCTCCAGAGACTGTCTGTCCTTTCCCTGTCCTCCACCTTCTAGTGGAAGGCATCCCTGCACATGGCACACAGGCTGGATTAGATGATCTTAAATTCCCTTCCAACCTAAACCATTATATGATTCTAGGATTCTAAAAATATCCAATGTACAGCCCACCCTGAAACAGAGCTAAAGAAAAGACCTGAAGTCCACACAGTGGATCTTAATAGACATCCACTTAGGCATTCCAAGGGTCCCTGGTCACAAGACTTTAGTTGCATCCCCGCACACCTGCCACTTCAGAGGTGGCCCTGACCTGTTCCCAGCCCAAAGCCACAGTCAGGAGCTGACCAGCTCAGAGAAGACCATCAAGACATCAGGACACATTAACCAGGGAGCTGTGGCACAGTCACCAGGCAAGGGAAATCAGGAATTATTTCCAGGCACTGGTGTGGTGGAGTTCAGGAGTAGTGACGGATCTTTGCGTCCTGTGGCAGGCACAGCTTCTGCCAGCTCATCCAAATGCTTCCTCCCACTCACAGCACAGCACTTCCCTCTCCTCCAAGGTGACTCATGCTATGTTCACTTACATCCACAGCCCAGTGCCTGCCAGGCACTAGGAATAAAACTCAGGAATGTGGCCTTGGGTGTCCTGGTGAGATCTATCTGCGGTGTATGGAGGGCAGTGAAGTCCCAGGAATTTGCTCTCCTCCATGACTTCATCTAGGTACCAGACAAGATGGAAATTCATCAACAAAAGGGATTTTGTTATAGTCAGCTCCCTTGTGTTGTTCCCTACCTGAAAAATTAAAATTTTTCAACTTCAAAAGATTTTTAAGACATTCAGCACATATGTGTGACCAATAATTTCAAAGATTAATAATAATATATTCAAACAAGGGTGGATACCTTGTTCCCATCCACAAGTAGAGAGCATTAAGTAGGCAGTGAGAGTTTGACTGTCATATCCATATAAAAAAACATCAGGGTCTGGTCTATCAAAACCTGCAGAAGGGATATAACAAACAGATAAAGCAGGTTGCTCTGTTCAGTTATTTTAATGTCTCTCAGTATTAGGAAGGAAGGGACTGTGCAGCATAGAGTTTCAATTCTTGGGCTCACAAATCACAAATTTAGTACTTTAGCGGGCAAAGATTTCATTTGTTATCTCAGATTAGTCACTCCACACTGTTTCTAAATGGCCCATCCGCATACAGATGCCATATATATGCATTACCAAAATGTGCTGGTGGTGTACAGTCACAGAGACAGAATCACAGGATCATTAGGGTCAGAAAGGACCTTTAGAGATAGTCCAGTCCAACAGCACTGCCAAGGCAGGGTCACCCAGAGCAGGTTACACAGGAATGCATCCAGGTGGGTTTTGAATATCTCCAGAGAGAGACTCCAGGACCTCCTTGGGCAGCCTCTTCCAGGGCTCTGTCATCTTCAGCTGAATAAAGAATTTTTTCCTCATGCTGAGGTGAAACACGTGTTTTAGTTTAAGACCATTGGTCCTTTTCCTGTTGCTGGGCACCACTGAAAAGAGCCTGGCACCATCCTCTTGGCAGCTGCCTTGGAGATATTTGTATGTGTTAATGAGATCTCCTGTCAGTCTTCTCTTCTCCAGATTAACAAGCCCAGATTCTGCAGTCTCCCCTCGTAAGAGACTTGTTGCAGTCCCCTACTCATCTTTGTGGACCCTCTCCAGTGGCTCTTTGCATCTTTTGTACTGAGGAGCCCTGTCTCACTCACTGGGGCTGAGTAGAGCGGCAGGATAACCTCCCTTGGCCTACCGATATTGCTTTTCCTGATGCAGACACCTGAAAATACTTAATGCTAATATTTGGGAAGCATCAGCACTATAAAATCCTGGTAGACCTCTGGGAGTGTCCACTCCTTGATGCCAAGGCACAGAGTGCAGTCTGTATAGGTCAGCAACAGAACAAGGTCAGGACATACCGACATACCAGAGTATCTTGGAAGACTTTGACCAGAAAAAAATGTAGATTTATCTGTCCAGATATTAAATTCCTATTGTAAAACACACTGGACTGGTGGGAGGGAAAAGTCATAAGCTGTTCTGAGGAGGAGAGATATTATTGCAGTGTGATATAAAAGCTGCAGATGGGAGTTTTACTGTGGCTTCAGTGAAGCCAAAATATCATCCCTCAGCACGGAACCCTTAAGTTAGAAATTTGGGGTATAACACATACTCAATTGACCACTGTGCATTTCTCTACTCCTTACCTGAAACAGGGCAAAATAACTGACTTATTATTTTATGACTTAACTATTAATTGTGAGTTATTAACTCCTTGGTTATCATTAGTCACACGTTTTATTTTGTTTTGGTTTCTTCTTACGTTCAAAATACAAAAACGCAGTAAAATCAGAACCTATTTTATTTTCCATGAACCATTTTTTCCCCTCAGCCAGCAGCAACTTTCTAGTCCTAAAACCTTGCTTTACCTCTGGCTAAAATTTCACACTCATTTACTACTAAAATTTGACAAACTGGAAACATTAAAGTAGAATTATCAAGTAGTTTGAGGCTACAGTTTAATCTACTATAAAGCAGACTCAATATGGTAGGGAATGTCTTGTGGTAGATTTACTCTCTGTGCTTAATAAACTTTTTCATTACTTACAGCTTAAATAATTAACCACAGTTTATGCTTGACATTGCAATATTCTTCTTTGCATACAGTCATGGCTGAACTGATTTGATTGTGACATCTTATGGGCAAAACTGCTGTTTTTTCTGCTTTACACATGACTGAGAAAATTAACAGGTAAAAGCAATAATATAATGAATCTAGTTCAGGCAAGAGAAGGGGTGTAAGGTATAAACATATATTTGCATCCTGCTTTTGATTAGAATCTATCCTTTTTTATAGTGGAAATAAGGGAAGATATTGTAACTTCTAGCACCTTTGAATCAGTAATGAAATAAGATGGTAGATGTCCAAAAATTCCCAGCTCTCATGGTCATGCTGTATTTCCTGCAAGGATATTTTGAGGACCAACATTTACAAACACAGACTGGAATTAATCTATGAACTGGGGGGATGCAAGGTTTCATCAGTATGCTGTTGTCTTCCTTGTACCAAAAAGCACAAATCTGTTTCAAGCAATTTCTCTCCCTAGCTTGAAGTTGAGTGTAATGTCAGTGCCCATGAAAAAGCCAACAAACAGCCCAGCTATGATGAGTTGTGCTGTATGCAGAACACAAATGGAAAGGTGGCAACCTCAGCCAAAAGAAAATAAAAGGACAAAAAGCGTAGCAGATTTATTTTAAACATTCTTACAGGCTACCAGTAATGAAGAAAAAATGATGGACACTATAAAGTTAGCAGAAAATGTTCTTGTGAGCAGAAGCCAAAGTTCAGTTTGATTTTCCTGTGCCAGACTTTGCTTGCTGTACTGCATACTTCTATGATGATATTTATTATTTCAAAAGTTTTCTAAGTGTTCCCAGTATAGGAAACAGCAGAGTGTGACAAAAATTGGCACTAGGGCACACCCAGATCCTGTTCCCTGTTTCTCAAATTTGAAATGGGCTCAGAGGAGACCTCATTTAGAGCTTCTCTCTGAAGACAGCACATCTCTGCTCATACCATCAATCCATTTTTTAGTTCTCCCTATAGCCTGGGATCTTTGCAGTGATGGCTTGCTTTAACATCTTAATTTATGCTGCAACACAGTTCAGAGGTGCTTCTGTTCTGTTGGGATTCATAACAACTACTGAACTTATTATGGTGAAATAAATCCCAATAAACTGAATATAAACACTCCCTTATTTAATAAATTATTTTGAGAATAAGCTAAACATGGATAGCACCTTTTTAATTGTTAATTTTTCCACATTTTAATTTAACTGGAATTTCTTTTCTTTTGTTTCTTGTGAAACATGGTTGAGATTATCTCTCTAGAGGGAGGAAAATATTTGACTTATGTACTCATGAAAAGCCCATCTAAGAATCTTTCCTGAGTTGAAACGTTCATTGAAACAGGGCTTGTTTTTAATGTGAAGAAATGGAAAAGAGCTTTTATTTTTACTGCTTTTGAATGGCTAGTACATATTTCTGTATTGATATCCGCAGATGTTACAGTGTGGTTCTGTCTGTCAGGGCTCAGTAAATGTTCAGTGGATGACGGACATGAAGCTCATGTGTTGTAAATGTTACTAGAACATAACCCAGAAAGAGCGTTATAGATGGCAGTACATGATTGCATATATCTGCCCTTTGCTTCCCCAGGGCATAATTTAGCAAGATATCCCTTCGCTATTCACCCCTTCCTAATGTATTTCAAGCTGTAAAAACAAAACCATTTTTGTTCACGTTTACACCTAGTTCACTTACTCTGTTTCATTGATGCTGATGTAACCCAGGAGACATGCCATTCACTTCTTCAGAGTTTTATTAGATTTACAGAGGTAAACCTAAGGATTTGGCCTGAGAAAGGATTAGATTCAGAGCAAGCTTGTTAGTGAAAAAATAAATCTGCCTTCAGTTTAGTTTTTTCTCAGTTAAACAGATACAAAGAAATCTTGGGCTCCATTATTGACAAGATTTGGTGTATTTTTCTATTACCATGAAAAACTCATTTTTTCTTTACTATTTCAGAACAGAAGCCTTCTATTTTTTTTTTTTTTTTTTGAAAGAGCTAGAGACCATTAAGCACCATTGAAATGAAAAAACAAAATCCAACAGAAAAACTCAAAACCTGGAGAGGTGAAGGCCTTTTCCCACCTTATGCAATATGGACTTGGTGTCTTATACATAAAAGAGAAAAAATAGCCTTTGAAAAAGGCAAACATGAGTGGGAGGGAGCCATAGAAATCAGACTTGGCCAGCCTGTACAACAGAACAGAACTTTGTGGGTGTTCATACTTTCCTGCACCAAAAATGTAACCCACAAAATAGGCACCGGTCCCTGCTCTCACTCCAGCCCTCACTCCTCTTTCATCCACCCCTGCTCAAGAAGGCCAAACAGAAACACCAACTGTTTCAGAATAGTAGCACATTTCAGTGTGATAAAAGACAGGAGATACAAAGTAGAGGAAGAGATTGGACTTCTTGAAAAACCCAAGGGACCCGCAAAGCTGCTTTTCTGGGATGACTTTCAGTTGTTCTAATTTGTAGCAGGAGCAACAAAGACATCTGGAGATGTTTGGCAGGTCGCTTTCTGCTGGCAAGGTACCTCATCTATCCAAATTCCTCTCCCAGCTCTTTCTTATGTAATTTGGTTTTATGCAATTTAATTTGCCTGCCTTAATGTAGTCCTCAAACCTGATTCTTTTTACAATAGAGCCCCTTTGCATTTCCTTGGCTCCATGAAGGGGATTTATATTTTATATTTGCATTGATTTGAAGGAATTCTGTCCTGTCAGAGTGCTGAGAAAAATAGTTTAATGACTCTGCAAATCTGCCTCCATCCACTACGCCTGGTTTACTTTAGTCTCAAGATCCCTGGCACAGGTGTGTTCCTGTTCTCCAAAGCATTCATAGCTGTAGTGTCCTCAGCGAAAGAGCTCTGAATTCCTGGGAGAGCCTGAAGTCATCTGTCAGTCCAGAAGGTTGCTGAGGCACTTTCACACCTGCTTAATTGCAGTGTGGTTAGGTTGGGATCACATTTCTGAATCACATGGAGTCCTCATGTGAGCACGTGAGACTGCATGACTAGGCTTTCAGTGATTTAGAAAGAGATAATGTGGGATCAACATTCTGTAATTTTGGAACATATAAAATCCTTTACTCACTTGACAGGTCAGAGAAGAACTTGTGAAGCAAAACTTGTGAGCTTTGTCATAAGCACTGTCTGGATAAGGAACTTCTCTATTCCTACAAAGCCATTGCTGGATTCCAGCTTGCAGGTGTCTTCCCATCACGTAGAGTGACCAGTTCCTTGCTGAGTTCATCATCTGGATACCTGGTTATCATCTCCAGCTGGGGAACAGAGAAGTGAAGGATGTTGCACTTAGAGACAGCATGAGATCATAGGAGCCCCCTGCTCATTACTGCATCTCAGACCACAAGATTATGCTATTCTTGTGCTGCACTTTGATAAGCCAGACTTTTTTCTTTCAGCCTTCTTCGTTTCTGGTTTCTTTTTATCTTGTTTTTTTTTTTTTTTGCCTCCACATTCTTATGCTGAATTTTAGTAACCTCTGAAATAGTGTAAGATGTGCTTTATACCTTCTCAGCAATGTTCCCTTGCTTGTTCTGTCCTTAATATGGATTTTTCAGTTATTTTTTCTTTTCTCAGGGGTATGTGCTGAGCTGTATTTTGCTCAACAAGAAGCAAAGAATGACTTTTCTATTTTCTATGGTTTTTTTCCTTAAATAAAGTCAGGGTATATAAGGAATTAAAATGCTTTCAACAGTAGGGAGATACAGACAATAGAACCATTTTAACTGGTAAAAAAATGGCAAAAAATCATGGTATGGATGCAGCTGTACTGTAAATGCACTCTTTGTTACCAGTAAAGGAAAATAATCCACAAGATACACAAGGAAGGCTCAAATCTACTGGATTGGTTTTTTTCTGTATGATTCTACTCACATTAGTTGACCTCCTGATATTACTTGGGAAAACACACAGGTTGAAAAAAATGCACATGGAAATTGGATTTCAGTGAAAATAAGACGAGAATAGTTATACTTAGCAAAATAATGAATTTTCAGTGAATAAAAATCACACCATGCAGATATGACATAACAAATGCATGTGCTGCTGTTATTTATATAAGAACTGTGTGTAAAGAAATGTGAATATAAAATGAAAACAACGATTCCTGAGAAAGAAATAGCTAGTTTTAGTGCAGAAATCTTACCTAATTTATCTAAGTTCAAGAAACCGAATTTCAAGAATATTTTAATATCTCAGACAGGAAATTTAGCAGTCTCATTCTTCAAGGACAAAAGAGAGTATTCAGAGTCCAGGGCCATCTTTTTTTTTTACTTCAATCAATATTCTGAAATATTTTAATCTATAAAAATGTAACAGGATATGATTACACTGTTTCCTTGCAATCTAAATAAGGCAAAGATTATGTTTATGTCTGCTTAGCAATTAAGGGGTTTCTCTTAAATTTTTGCCCATCTAAAGCCTTGACTCAGTTCTTTCTCATGCTTCTTATATTGTCTGATCCCAGAAATTTCTTAGTCTAATTAGCTGACCTATATTGTCTTAGGAGTTATTCCATGTGTGCTCATCTTGTACTCTCACCCATTCTGTCTGCAATGGTTGTGATATACAGTTTTCTATAATATTATTTAAGATGAAGAATTAGGATTATATTATGGATACACATAGGACCTTCCATTGGCACAGCTGTTCCAGTGAGTAATCACATGTTCAGGCCCCGACCAGAACACTTATTTCAGCCAAAACTTTTCATAGTAGTCTCAAAATCTTCTGACTTACCCTATTTAGGGCTAATTTAGCCCACTTTGCCTAATCAGAATTTAGCAAAAATCAAGGACTTAATGAATTTGCTAAATTTAACACATCACCTGTTCTGAGTTTCAGAAATGAGGTGAAAAATTACTGTGACAAAGTGCCAGAGATTCCTCTAAGACAACAAGTGTTGTGGGATCATGACCACCCAACTTTGCCTGTGTGGCTGATCAGAGGCTGGATTTGCTTGAGCTGATTGAATTGAAAAGACTTGATATAGACAGGCTGAGAAAAGGCAAGAAATAAAGAGTTCTAATTTATACAGTTACATTGGGTAAGTTCTGGAGCATGTTACGATTTTGACATTACATTGCTTCCACCTAAATCTACATCAACCCTATAAAAGCCCATCAGCTGAGATCTGTCAAAGTCCGGGCTAGGAAGTTGTGTCATCCCTGCACTAGAAGGGGCCGTACTGGGATCATTTCCCTTGCTGATGGAGATGTTTGTGTTCTTGGGCCAAAGCACAGCATTGCTGGCAGGGCTGTTGCTGGTCTAACATTCAGTTCTGCTTGGGCCACTGAAGCACTTGGAAGTTTGATAAACTCATAGGTTCTTTGTGCTCCTTTTGGACGTGTCTTTATAGCTCTTCAAAAAGCCCAAAGATTTCATCTATTTTAATTTATGACAATATGATGTGGTCTAAACTCACTATTATTCTAACCATTAATGTTGTGTGGCTTGAAGAAGCAGGATTTTTTTCCTCTCGTTATTTCAAGGCCTTTCCATTTTCAGAGGGGCTGGTCATACAGGAGGTAACATCTCTGATACTGCAAAGCTGAGTTTTAGTGGGTGTAATGGCTTTAAAATTTAGTTGATGGACAAGTTGCTGAAGCACTGAAAAAGCTGGTAACGCCTCTACGATTTGCATATTTAAATGGCGTGCAAGCACGGGAATTTCCCTTTTGTTCCTGCTCTCCCACCGAGGTGGAGGGGAACAGGCCCGGGCTCCGCTGCAGAGCCGGCCTGGGCTCCCTCCTCCAGCACAGCAGCACGGACAAAGCCACGGGGGAAAAGCCGTCCTGGAGCCCAGGCAGCCGAGAAAAGAGCTATGAGCTGCCGCGCAGCTGGGACCGCGTGGCCGAGATTTCATCCCAAGCCGCTGTGGCGCCGTGCGGGGCTGGCGGAGCCTCTCTGCAGCCAGCACAGCTCGCGGCAAACCAAAAAGAACACCATACGCAGCCAACAAGGCCGCCTTTTCTCCCAAGTCAGTGAAAAAGAAAAGAAAAGAAAAGAAAAGTAAGTCATGTGAGGGAGAAGAACTTGGTGACTCAAAGGTCAGGAAAGAAAGGAAAAGTAAGGTCACATGGGACAAAGCCAAAATGGGCGGTGGGAAAAGAGAGCGGAGGCGCTTCTAGCGCTAGAGCTTAAAATTCTCCTTGCCAGCGGTGGTGAGGACTGTAATATTACAGACTGTTTTCTCTATAATTCATTAAAGTACATGGGGGGATGGAAAATCCATACGCAGCCTGTGAAGATAAGAGAATGTCTATGCCAGGTTATATAGAAGCTGTGAGAGGCTTTTAGAGATTTTGAAGAAGAGAGCCTTTGTTTTCAGGCTAGAATAACTCATCCTTAAAAGACTCAACCCTATGTCATGGCCCATGACTGGCAGTGTGAGAAGACTGTAAGATTTCATGGGAAAGATATTTTTTCACTTCAGCATATTGTTTTTTCCAGCCGGACTGCTGGGTTGTGAAGAATCCCACGACACAGCAGAAGAAACTCTTTTCCTTAAGCATAAAGAAGACTCTTAAGAAATGCAATACTGACCAAATCCCATGTTTTGTTATCCCTGGTGCGGGTTGGTGTGAAGGAGGGAGGCACTGGGAGAGAAAGGTGTTTGAAAGTTTGCTTTAATTTCTTATTATCTCTTTTCACTTTTCATTCTGTTAATAATAAACTTTATATTGTAACTGTTTAGGTGTGGGCCTGTTTTGCCTTGCAGTCTTTTTTGTTTTCCTCAATAATTCTTATTTCCCCTTATGCAAATAATTAGATTTCGTGTGCTTGGTGCCTAAATATGTGTCAAACCACAACAGTGGGCCTCAGAAGATAGTGCATCAGCTGCAGTGAAAGGATTTGATAATTTCCAGTAACTTCTTAGTTCTCCACCAGTTGTTGGTAGTCCTTTTGACAATCATGAAGGAGATCTACAATTAGTGCTGAACACACTAATACCTTTACTGAAAAAAAAATTACAGGAACTTAGAGCACCTGAGTGGAGACACCATTTACAAGTCGCAGAGTTCTAGCTGTTATTAATTTACAATGCATTAATGACCAAGAATCTTTAAATTATTTCAAATTTGCTTTACTGGGAGGAATCAGAATGTGCCTTTTCAACACAGCACAGAGGAAATGCAAATAAAGAGTTCTATTTCCTCGCTAAAGTCTAGGAAAGCACTGTGGTTTCCAGGATAACTCCCACTGTCCTTTGGTGAATGCTGGTGCTGCTCTAACAGATGCAGTTGAGAGTATTGGAATACAAAAGTCCACTGAGTAAACTTTCACCAGGGATCTCTGTCCCTACTAAATCCTCTTTCCTTTGGAGGGAGTAGGTGTCCCTAGAGAGCAGGTCCCTGAGTTCAGGGACAGCAATTTTTTCTGGTCAGTGTTTGAACTGTAGCTCATGTACAAGGCTCCTCTGAGCCACACTTGTGCAGTGTGAATCCCCAAGCAGATCAACAAACCACAGATCTTACCTAGAACATCTGGCATATTCAGGGAAAGTGCTTGAAAGAGAATCAAATAAAACTTTTTGCTGTCACATTGAGATATTGATTTGTACAAAAATAACTTTCAAGCTGGTAAGATAAATAGCAAGATAATTATTATATATTTAGTGTGCATAACACGTTCACTAAAGAGATGATTGATTGATAAATTAATAGATAGATAGATAGATAGATAGATAAAATATAGTAATGATAGAAGTGGAAGGGAGCAAAATCTTAACAGGATTCATAAATACCAGGCAGATCTGTGAAACAATCACATGAAAAGATTTCTTTGTTGAGCAAGCCTTTGGCATAAGGGTGAATGGATGCAAGGAAGATTTCATGCCTGGGGATTACCAGCTTTTTAAAAATGAAACCTGTCTTTGTCATTATCTTAATACAATAGGAAGAATATTAAATGGCACAAATATTTTCCTAATGACATTCAATGAACTAAAATATTCTCAAGAATGATAAAAAGGAATTCAAAGAGAGGAAGACTTCCTTAGTCAAAGACCATGGTTACACTTGTAGTTTTGCTACTATTGGATATTCCTCACATTAGAATTTTAGTATTTCTCCTGAGTTTTAGGAATGCAATTGAGTCCCTGACTGGTGCAACCTGTTTTCCAAGGAATAGTGGAAATTAAATGCCTCAGCCATAAGAGATTCCAGATTTGCTGTCATGGAGCCCTTTAGACAAGACATCCTTGAGATTTCCAATATCAGTATTTAACAGAAATGCTGTCAGCCCAGTAAAAAAGTCAGCTCCACACATTTTAGATGCATTTATACATATTATTTTTTTTTTATGAGGTAGAACTACATTTTGTCTGTTAATTAAACATGACCACCCTATAATGGCTCTATCTAACTTCCAGGTACAGTAAGCGAGACATCTCTCTGCAACAGAGCAAGAAATGGGTCTTACTCTTGATCTCTCCCTCTAACAACTACACCATGAGCCTGCCTATTAGCAGGAAATGTTAAGGTGCAAAAGTGATAGGGACTGACATTGCAGCTTCATTCTCCTCTCCTATGCCCTGTTTAGATTCCAGGTATGCCCAGTTCTGGCAACAATCTTGTCTTTCCATAATAGTTATTCCTCGCACTTAGTGCAACTGAGATTTGAGCTCTCTGCAAGACAACTTGTTGAACCATGCCCATATTTGACTAACTTTGGTGTCTTGTGAACTGTTTAAGTGAAAATTGCCTGTAAAAAATGGGCATCCAGTCCTTTTCATTTCCCATGAACTGTTACCTGAGAGAGAGATTTACAGTGTGCAGCAGTAAATCCCAGCCTGCAATAAAAATGATGCTAGACTGGAAAACTCAGAAAAAGGCTTGTGAGGATGATTAGAGGTCTGAGAATTTTTCTTTTTTCTTTTAGTGAAGGATTTAGAAAGCTGAATTCAGTCTGTTTAAAGGAAAGAAGTAAGTAGCAGATTTAATCAAAAACAAGAATTACCAATACGGGTGGATATTTCTGATGCCACAGTCCTCCTTAATCTAGGAGAGAGAGAAGTTAATAAGAATCAGTGCTTAGAAGATAATTCCAGACAATATAATTTTAGACACAAACCTTAACTGCTAGCACAGAGCAGGAAATGATAAAAAAACCTCTCTTTTTTTGTTGAGTCTCTCGACTAATTCTTTGTTTGAAAAAGTATAGTCCCGATACAGTCCTGTATAGTTCCCATACAGGAATTCCAGAGTGAAAAGCTACTACTTGTGTTGGCCAGGAGCTCAGTTCCAATCAGTGTTCTGTCCCTAAAATTCACAGCTCTCTGAAGTGAATCATGGGTCCTTTGAACAGACCCCAAGGAAAAGAGCACAGAGACATAGGACAAATGTGGAGTTGGAAATGGAGAGCAGAGTGAGGTGAGGTACCCTGTGGGGATCGTGAACATGCCTTTGTGTAGGGGCGGCCTGAAGCATTCCCCCGGGATGGTTTGTTCCTTGGTATGGTCTGTCCCGGTTTGAATCTCCCGGTTGGCTGTAAGCCTCATCACTCCCCTGGCATTCTCCCATTGGTCCCCATTCCCTAATCCCACCTTTCCCCCTGGCCCCAGATAAACTGGGGGCCCTCGGAATCGAGTTTCAGATTTGCTTTGGAGTTTGGCTGTAAGCATGGAATAAACCATCCAGCAGGATGATAAGCGAATCTCCTTCCTGCCTCTTTGCCACCTGACTGTAATACCGAAAATGCCCCAGGTTCTGTGGGCTTGCAGGACCCCACGGAACCGGGCTAAAATTACGGTATTAGCATCCTATGTCATACCGTGGGTGGGAAAAATCAAAAATAAAAGATAGTCTTCCTGTTTCTCCATGTATTTCTATATTTGTTTGGCCACAGAAACTATTATAGTAACTAGGACTTACCAGGAAAGTGTTTTTCTTTTTTTAAAACTATTGATTTTTTTAGAAATAGCAAGCAAACAACTGAAGACAATTCAAAAGCTTTGGCTAAAACTCAAAAGTTCTGATATCACAGTATTTGCAGTTTTCAGTCACTGTGCCCTCAGCAATTTTTAATGCTTTTTTTTCCTGATCAGGATTCCCACTTTGCATAGTGTGCTTTTCTTCTGTTCTTATTGAGCTACTTCAGCATGTCAGGAGAGTCCCACAGTCAGAGGTACCCTATGAAAGATGGGTACAGGTCAGTGAGCCTGAAAACAGAAGGAAAATAAAAGAAGGGAGGCAAATAAACTATGACACCAGGGAGCAGCTTGGCAAGGTTTTAATCAAAATTGTGTATTCTGCTCACTGATATATGCAGATTTCTTCTCAATAAGTTAATTTTTAAATTATCGTTAAAAAGACCTAAAACAAAGCAAACCGGGACACAAAGCAAAACACAAAATTTTCTTTTCCGTACAGAGTACATATTTAAAAAATGTATGAATGTAACAAAAAAATTCCTCACTTCAGTTTCTGTAGGAGCTTCTGTCAGTCTAGACGGTCAGGACGGCTAGAGATGAGAGATCTCTGAAGACAGGTCTTTGAGCATGCGGTTTATTGCGAAGGGCGTGGAGGCAGGGGCCCTGCTTGGAGCTGCCAGCCGCAGCTCGAAGCAGGGCAGAAAAGCAAGAGAGAGCAAGAGAAGCAAGAGAGTAACAGCGTAAGAGAGTAAGTGCACAAGAGAGAGAGGTTCTCGTTTACAATACTATAAATCATCTTCTGTGCTGAATATTCTAATTTCCATTAACCAATCTAGTACAAGATACAAATCCTATAGCATTTACATACAGCCTATAAGAATCATTACATTACCATACTGTGTTACATTTTAAGCCCTAAAAACTACTCTTTGGACCCCTTCTGCCATGCTGGTAGGGTCTGCTCTGACCCTTGGACCTGTCTGCAAGCAGAGGGTATTGTTCAATCAAAAGGGGATTACCTTCTGCCGGCCATACCATTGTTTTTCAGTTGTTCAGTAACTAAGGCTTGGTATCTCAAAGCTTGTTTTCATTTCAATCTTGCTTATAGTTTCCATATTCTCAGCATCTTTTGCCAGGCAATCATATTTATAAGGCTTTCCTGTTTCATCTTCTCCAACAAGTTTCAATAAAAAAAAGGTCAGCTAGCTATTGTAATGACTTCCAGTGGTAAAAAAGAATCATAAATTCAGTGTTTTATCATTCAAATGCCCAGATGTTTATCTGACACGTCTCTGAGTATTTGATGGGCACATTTTTAATACATAGAGTCTCTTAAAAATCATATTTTCATCTTTGAACATTATTAGCAATCTACTTGCTTATTTTTACTAGTCACGACATAACCAAGATCAAGACGAAGAGAAACAAGTAAGTAAAAGAAACTTTTGTTAAAACTATAAGTAAAACTTCATTAAAGAATGGAGATTACTTTTGGTTTTATGAAAATTGACTGACATACTTCAAATAAAGGTCTTATTGTGAGAAAACTTTTAAAATTTTCAAGTTTTTTATTATATAAAATTATACAGGGTTATAAAATACAAAAAGCAAATATAATTATATATTATAACAAATATATAGATATATATCATATGATATATTTCTAGATGCTGTTAAAGACATATCATATTTAATTCTTATAATATTTAATGGTTTAGATATTAACTACATAGTAGTTTCATATGTTACTTTTATTAAATGATATTCAGATTAAACACTAGCATACCATTAATGAAACATTTCTTCATAAATTTTGTTGATATTACTGTCAGATGGGAAACTTGTACCTTGACTGAATCTGGAAAATTATGGCACTTAAGTTGCCATGTGAAGAAAGTTATTAATGACTGGATAGATTCAAGTTTCCATGACAACATATTGCTGCGCTGGATCAGGTGGGATTTTACAATCATAAGTTGTTTTAACAGTTGAATTCATCATGAAATGGGACCAATGTACCATTAGGAACTGGCTTGAATATGCATAGGAGTTAAGAGAGTCATAGGATCATTAAGACTGGAAAAGACCTTTAAGGTCATTGAGTCCAACCTTTGACCAAACAACAACACGTCAGCTGAACCATGGCACTGAGTGCCACATCCAGTCATTTCTTAAACACTTCCAGTGATGGTGACTCTACCACTTCCCTGGGCAGTGTGTTCCAATGCTAGACAAACCTTTCAGTGAAGAAATTCCTCCTGATGTTCAACCTGAACCTCCCCTTGTGCAGCTCCAGTTCATTTCTACTTGTTCTGTCCTTAGTTGTCTGGGAGAAGAGAACAACATTCACCTGCCTACAACCTCTTTTCAGGTGCTTGTAGAGAGCAATGAGGTCTCCCCCAGGAACACTTTTCTTCAGCCAAAACACCCCCAGATCCCTCAGGCACTCCTCATGTGATTTACTGTCCAGACCCCTCACCAGCTGCACCGCCCATCTCTGGACACGCTCCAACTGTAAAGGTGCAACCCTTCTGCTGGCTGAGGCTCTGCAATAGCAGCTTCACTTACAGGGCACAGACACTGTGAACCCATTTGCTTTTCCAGCTGGGAAAACTCCGAGACTGGGACCCAGCATCAGCTTCCTTTGGGACATTCTGTAATAAAAGATATTTGAGTCTGGAGGTTGTTCCATTACAATATAAAATTCTGGCACCATTTCACACTAAGTCCTTTTCACCTCTCACTCTAATGCTGTATCTCTTTGGCATTTCAGTTCTGGATGCTAAACTGCAGAAAAATGCAATCATCTTTGGGAGTGGTCAAATTCTTTATAGGTCTTTACATCTCTTTTGCTCTCTGGATGGTTTATTAGCTTGGTTCCATGTGTTCAGTCTTGGTTTTCTCTCTTAAATACCTTCTCTCCTCAAATACCTTTCTCCCATGATATATTTTACAGCGGCTTCCTGTGATGGATGTAGGTATTCAGGGAATTAATGAGGCTGAAACCAGTAATTGTGGTGACAGTTTTTGTGACAGCAAATTTTATGGTCCAGATTACATGGTCCAAATTTACAATTAGAAAATCGACTTTATGTGAAATTCACTTAGGTCACCTTGTTATTTCTATGATGCTTCCCCTTTGTCATGTTTTCTGTCTCTCATCTACTTTGATGTGTATATTTTGGGGTAAGTCTGTCAAGGGCCGGCACAGAGTCAGCCACGTTTAAAATTGGAAATGAGGGATCACCACAGCATTGAGGCTGAGTTCAGTAGATGGGACTCAGGAACATGAACATCCTAACACAGTGTTAGAAAAAGGAAAGGAGACCACAGCAAAGATAATCTTCTTACTTCAGGGGGTCTCCATCTGACATAGATCGTGTTTCTGTATTGCATCCATCACAAGGAATTGTCTGTATTGACTGAAGTCTGAAAAAAACTTACATATCTTACATATCTTTGTAATATGAAGGTGCAATAACTGTTCGTTCTGAATTAATTCATGTTGTATTACATTCACAAAGTAATTCTACAAAGATTATTTGAACTGTTATCCAAAGACTTGAGATTCTGCAGTGTCAAAATTAAACAAGTTACCTTTTTTTAATTAAAAAAAGGTTTATTTTTAGAAAACCAAACCAAACCAAAACCCTTCCCCTGAAAATTTAGTTTCTTAGCCACGAATAGGGTGAAACTGAGAGTATTCTTCTCCAGATGACCATTTATGTAAGGAAGATTATTTTATCCAAACACTCTTCTTGTGAGTACAAAACAGGTTTTTATGTATTATTCACTCTGACACCTCAGGCCCATGGGATTCTTCCTTACCTGATATGGACCTTGAGTAGACATGAGGCCATCATGACAGTTCACTTATCTAGAAGAGAGCACAGTTTAGGGAATCCTTTTTGCAGCGGCACATCACTACAGAAACACCTTTTGGCACCAGTCTGATTTTACATATTAAAACCAGTGGTTTGGGAAATTGGAGGGTGAAGGAAGGTTTTACAGACTATGAATCCTTTCTGCTTCTCTGGGTAGGACTCACTGTACCTAAATTTTATTATCAAACATTTCAGCCTCCAGCTCACTTTTAGAATCTGTGAAGGGGAGAAACATGAGATAACAATTCATTTCTTCTCTCTCAAACCCAGTTTAGGATGGGATTAGTAATTTTTTATGATGTGCCTGTTGATCTGTAAGTATTAGGAAAAACAAAAGCAATAGTTTAGACTAAATGTTGGGGTTTTTTTAAGCTACAAATAATAACTGAAAAACTGACCAGTGCATACCATCCTTTTCACACACTGTTTGGACATCCCTTCATTTTTTTGACTTCTCTGATGAGAGAGATACTGTGACACAAAACACAGCCTCCTCAGCAAGTGTTGCCAAAGACAGAAGCTGATTTGATTTCTAGAATCATATTTAGTGTATTTGAGGTGTGAGTTTTCTCAAATTTCCACAGTGATCAAAGGCCATGCTTTTGATATTAACTCTGTATCTGCAAGAGCACTGAATTGAATTAAAAGTCAATATCAGGTCATTGAGTGAAAATTGTTATGTCGGAAAAGTACCAATCTTCAAAAGCAAAATGTACTTCAGCTGTGAAAAAAATAAGTTATTTACCTTAATTAGAAAAATGTTATTTTTTTCACATTTTCTGGTGCTGTTTCCCAATGCAAGTACAATGGTAGGTGAGATTCAATTAAGGCCTGATTTCATAGCTTTAAATAGAACAGGTCTCGTCTAGCTGTGAAATTATCATTTATTTGCTAAGCAGGCTTTGTGCTTGTGCACTGGCTGAAGTTAAAACATATTTGAATGTCTTTTATATATCAGGTTTTTACACTTCTGTAGTAAATCCTGTTCATAGAATCCTTTTTCATTTTTTTCTCTCTGATTAAGAGAAAATGCTAAACACTGAGCAGTGAATGACAAAAGAAAGTACTGTTTTGTGCTAATGGATATTTAAAGCAGCCCATGAGATAGAAACAATTGACAACTACTGAAAATGAAGTCTCACAGAGATTATGCTAATGGCGAATCTAATTTTAAAAAGATGAATTTTGATTTTTTCCTACTGAAGTATTGTAATTACTGTAAAAGTCAAGCAATAAACAGAATCTAATGACTGATCCTATCTTGTATAACTTAATAGTCTTTTCATAACAGAAATATTACATGAATTTTCATCTATAAGAAAACTGATGTGATCATTATAAATCAGATTGAATACAACAGGTATGGTCAATATACTTGAAGTGCAAAAGCACCAGAGAACTTGAAGTTGCTTAATGTGAAGCCAATTGATCTTTGAAGGGAGATTCCAGGAACTGCAGAGTAAGAGTGTGAGACCCAGCAGGACCTTTCATGAAGAGTAGAATTGATGGACACATGGATAAATAGTGGGTGTGTGCCAAGGTATCCTTTGAAAAAAAATTCAACCCTTACATGCCTACTGGGGTACTTTGAAGAACCAATAAATATCTAGACTTAATATATTTATTTGGACTTGTTAATCTATTTATCTCAATTTCCATGCAACATTCAATAAAAAACCAAAGAAAGGCAAAAAGTAATCTTCCCAAAATAAAGCTGCTGCAGTATAAAATGGGAGTTCCTTTTCTGGTTGAATAATTTGTTAATTATTAGGAAAAGGGGGATAGCAGAAAGAAATCAGATTTACAGCATAGGTAGGTCAGTGGTGGAGTTCCCCAGTGTCTATCCTGGGAAAGGGGCGTGAATAATGAGGCAAAAATTTGCTAATGACACTAAGTAATTTATGGTAAGGAAGGCAGGGAAGCTGATGGCTTCTAGAAGGTATTACAACACTGAATAATGAAGCAATAAAATGACAGATGATATTCAATGCAGAAAAAATTTACATGATGTTCAAGCAGTAACACTCCCAACTTTACATCGAAAATGATTGGTTTTGACTGTTATCACTCAGGAACAAGACCTGGGGTTACAGTACATAATTCTGTCAAAATATTAACTCACTGATAACCAGTGTCAATAAAGCAAGTGGAATATTCACGATTATAGGGAAAAAATAAGTTAAAGAACATAATTATACCACTGCACAGGTCCACAGTGTGTCCACATCTTCTGTAGGGTATGATATTCTCATTCCTTGCCAGTTTTAGTAAAAAAAAAAAAAAAGTAGCTTTACAACAGAAAAAAAAGGTGATGAATGGTCTGGACCAGGTCTGGACCAGGTTCTGCATCTTATGTAGGGCTGGCCTTTTCAACCTGCAGACAGACAGTTCAGGAGGATATTACCGAGACCTATAAACCATAGGTGTCCTAAAGAAGATGGATGGGGATCAACTGTTTGTTGTCTTTTCCGGTACAAAACCAAACTAGCTAATAGAAATGAACCTAAAGGTAACTAGCAAGCGGCAAATTGAAAAGAAATTGAAGAGAGCAGCTTTCCTACGTGTCCTAGTTTGGACAAAATGGAGGAAATATCCTCTGATAGAAGTCAGGTTGCAACCACCCCTCCCCCCAGGTTCGGGAAAAAAAATTTTCCTCTAAGGAAAGTGAAAGAGATAAAAGCTATTTATTTAACAAACACACAAGAGGGGAATAATAATGCTAAATAATGAGATCTCTCTCTCTGTGGAGAGAAAACCTGGGAAGATGTCCGGGTTCTTCTGTAGGTGTGGTCTCTCTCCTCCTCGGAGCTGGGTCGGTGAGGGCCCCCCCCTCCCCAAGCCTCCAGGAAAATTCTCCTGATGTGTTCAGATGTTGTTGAAACTGTCCAGAAGAGAAGAAAAGAACAAAAAAAAACCCCCAAAATCCGAGGAAAACAAGGTTCAACTCTCCGTTTCTCGCCAGAAAAAAAAATGCCGAAAAAAAGTTGACTGAGGGCAGGAAAAAAAACCAAGGGTACCGCTGAAGCTGAGGAGCGTATCTCCGTGTCCTTGAAACAACTGCTTTGAAACGTTTTTTGTTTTCTGTTCTTCTCAGGCTCAGTTTAAAGACACAGAAAAGATTGCTGGGCATAGGGTAGCGATAGGGGATACACATTATAAAGTCACCCAAGACAATACCGGATGGAGAATCTTCTCAGGCTGCTGTTTACAAGGACAGCTGTCTGTTTCTGGAAGTCACTGAGTCATCTAAATGGATCTATGATTCTATAAACTGCTGGAGACAAGGGGAGTATTTTTTGGGAAGTATTAGTATTTGCTGCATAATGCCACCTCCCAGATAGTCACTGTTGGTCACTGTCAGAGATAAAACAGTGGAATAACTGTATGTGCCTATTTTTATATGGTTAAAGATCCAACCTCCTGCATGCTGTGGTTAAGGGTAGATCACAAAGAGGTCATTTTTTCCTTTGGAGACAATGCATTAGAGTGATTTAAAAATAGATGAAGTATCTAAGAAGCGTACTTGAAAAAACCAAAGTCTTTTGTAAAAGCTTCAGAAATTATCAACCTAGATGTACTTTTTGAAGGTGCTAAATCATTAAACTTTCTTTGCAGTATTTTCTTTTATTTCAGAAAAACAAAATCTGTTGTTTAATAAAGCAGAAGTACTGAAAATAATGAGACTTTTGCATAAATTAAAGAGGTTTCTGTAATTTTCTGCAAAGTTAATAACGTTTGATGTGGATGCTGAAAAGCTTTCAGCAAAGAAATTTTCCAGCTTTCTGCAGCATTCTGTGAGTATCCTGCTTTTCTCACACAAGCTATGAAAAACAGTGCTACGGTTTTTTAAATGAATCCTTTCTATCTGCACCTGCAAGTTGTTATGTAGCTTTGTTGTGATATGGACTGGAAAAACATTTTGAAATGGGTGTTGTAGGTTTCAGCCAACCAGCCTGAGAGGTGGACTGTTAAAGGACCAATGATCTCATGTCACTTAGGCAACTAGGGTATATAAACGGGTCTGTATAATAATAAAGGCCCTTGCCATTCCGTTTGCTTCCTGGACTTGAACTTGGATTGTGTCGTGATTTCTCTCCGGCCGCGGTACAACAGTGACAGTTTGGTATATTAAATTACTGTGCGCCAGTTGTGCTTTTCCAGCTGTTGGTGAGGACTCAATTCAGCCAACTGAGTTTAAGTACTTAGCACTACTTTAAAGTGGCTCATGGTCTCTGAGAAATCCTCAAGAGTCTGGCACATACAACACAAAGGTCAAGCCAGACATTTCTGGAATAGGAACTTGAAATGAGACAACACAAACACTGTGGCACAGCAAATGGTGCCAATGATTAACTGCAACAGAACTGTCTCTGTTGCACCTAAGTCATCTCTTGTGATGTGACTTAGCCCAAAATATCAGTGAAACAGCATCATCTCCCTTTTTATTTGAATTAAGAACATGCAAATGGACAATCACTTACATTCTCCATTTCTGTTAGGATGCCACATTGGTCACATGTCCAAATATAAAAATAAGAAAAAGTTCAGGCTTAATGTCCATTGCTAACCAACTTTGTCAATCCTTTTTTGTTCTTTTTCTAAATAACATCTTTTTCTCTTTCTGTAATGTGATAGAATATGCAGAATCCATTTGTTGGGTGAAGTGGTTACAGTTCTGTATCAGTTCTTTAATGGAGCATACTGGCATAAAAGTTAATTTTATATTTATTAGTAGAGATACATTCCAGTAGAACAACAACTTCAAAGAATCAAACAACAATGAGAACTTGTCTTTAATTAAGCGTTTCACTGAATGGAATAATAGGAAGAAGAATTTTAGGAAGTAGTTAAATTTAATGAGGTTGAGCGTCTGAACTCTATTCCACACAGGTGGCAGCAGCAAGATGTGCCACTGACAGCACTGAAAGTGCAAACATAGAACATAGTCATTATTTTTATGAAGTGAACCAAATTTTATTGTGTTCCCCCCCCTTTCCTCTATCTTTTTTGCCTACTTCCACCAATAAGGTATCTGTTGGGCTGCAAGTTAACATGATAACAAAACTGTTGCAGGACCAGTCATGGAATTTACTCATCTTCCCAGGCAAGGATGAACTTCTTGAAAACTGTTTCAGAGAGAAAATCTTGAGAGGAATCAGTTGCTGGGTATTTTACCCTTCTGCCTCACACACACCGCATACTTTAACTGATCCAGTGACCATAGCATGGAAATCTGTCATCACTGCACTACCAATCCAAGCGAAATTCACTTCCTTTTTCCAAAAATTGTGACTGGCCACAGAATAGGACTGCTAGCCACTCCAGAAGGCACACCAGTTTTGCTGCGAACACAGCATCTGCAGGTGGAGGACATCAGTATCTTCCCAATGAGAAAAAACATGAGCATTACCACCAGCGTTTACAGTTGTATCTGCAAAAGAGACTTTTTGTAACGCCATTCTCATGCCAACCCCACTGAGATGACTCACCTAAGGACTGCTCTGGAGGAGCCATGTGGGTGGGAATGGGAAAAAATCCTTCTTGGTTCTTATGTCTTAGCTCACTTCTCTTTGTAACAGTTGGATGTCAAATTTCACAAACAATTTCCCTTTGCTGTCAAGGGCTGTGCAAGGACAAAATAATAGCATACATAGTAGGGCATTTAAATGTGACTTGGAGAGCATACTTCGGAGTAGGCTGAGGTTAGATAAAGTACTGTATTATCCTCCAATAACTTCCATATGCATTGGAGTATAATGATAGTAATGCACTCACTGTCCTATTTTCTTAATCCTCTTGCTTGGGGAGATGTGGCGTGGGTGGAAATCAAGATTAAAAGATAGGAGCCTAGATAACTGCGCATAGCTAAGCCCTGAAAATATTAATTTTTGTCTTTGAACTGCGCTAGTCATGGTGGGGAGTAAATTAATGCAGGATTAGAAACACTATTTTATACAAGATGTGATACAGGGCCAAACTGAAGAGCCTTATTCCCCGTTAATTAAACCACACAGTTCATATTGTTCAAAAATAATGATTTAAGGAGGAGAACTGCAAATAAGAAAATGTTTTAGTCTGGTTTTGTTTAATTTTAATTTGACAAGTGTTTCAAAAAGTTAATTTAATTTTAATTTTAATTTGACAAGTGTTTCAAAACACAGAACTTGGAGAGTTGAAGGTTATGCATCATCTGTGGGTTATATTTTAAGTACAACTGCTTTAAAAAAAACCCTTTGATAAATACTCTAGCCTTTAACATAAGACATTTAAAACATTTTACTGTAAGCTTTTTATAAAAATTGTTTTTACTTGGCATAAAATTAATGGTTAAATATTTCCTAACTCCACCACTAAACATTTCAACACACATAATTGACCATTTCATTTCATTTTAGTCTGAATTCTACAAAAAACACGTATGCAATGAAATACAGCTCACCTATCATCATCATTCTAAAGGGGTTATCCCGTGCTAAGATGTGTCTCTAACATAACTCGGCCTTCAGAAGTAAAAATCTCACTTCAGTGATGAAAGGGGAAGCCTAAGTGATTAATTTAAGATTTGAGTATCAGGAACAAAATTTTAAAAAAAAATCACTTGAATCCCACCTTTTAGATTATTGATACCAGCTTTGTTCAGGCAGATAACTTTCTACAATATATTTGCTTGCTAAAGAATGAAAACAGGAGTGATTCATGTCATGTTAGATTATCTGCAGAATTCAGTGGGTTTGGGTCTCCTTGGGATTGAGAGTGTAGATGCTTCTGTTGTGAAAATCTAAGTTCCCGCTTCTACATCATACTAGAATATCAGCATCTCCCAGGTATTAAATATATGCTATGAATAGTAGAAAACATAAAATTGGAAGTAAGGCATTAGACAAGTAGTTGAGAATAATGCCTTAGTATCTTCTATATCTATGTTAGAAAAGATGAAGATAAACATTTTATTCTAATTGGTATCTTACATTTATTTACAGCCAATTTCCCTCTAATTTGATTTTTTTCCACTAAGTGTATCTGTTACTCTCCTTTCCTTCAACAATGGTACTTGAAATCATCAATTATTCCCCATTACTTGAGCTTCTCAGGTTGTTTTTTTCTGCTGTGGAGAACAGGAATTTTCCCATACTAAGATTTTGTTTACTTAAGATTTTTAGAAGGTCTGTAGAAATAGACTGGCCCACTTGTCTCTGGAAGGATTGATCTCTATGGATTGCAACCCCATGATTAAGAAATGACTCTAGGAAGAAAGAGGTCTTTAAGATATGTCTGAGAGAGAGAGAGATAGCAGAAGAAAGGCAGTATGTTAGTCTGGTCAATCTCCCACAGAGCTGTCAGACAGGAAAAGCTGTGGTCTTCATGAGGTACCCAGCTGGTAGTTCAGTGGAATGAAGGGAAGCAGGGGAATATGAAGTGCTGAGTTACCTGAGAGTGCTTAAAGAGAAACCGCTTATGAGTATTGGACATTTTTCTAGACTGACATTTCTGTTTGTAAATTGAGCATTTTCAGGCTCAAGTAGTGGGAAGAAATTATATTTTTGACTCTTGGAAGTCACAACATTGTGATTACTTCATGAAGTGCTTGCCCTTTGTAATTCCATAAACTGTGCTTAATATGACAGTTTTCAGATACACATAATTGTTCCCTGAGCAGGGAGGTCCCTGAATCTTTCCATAGGGAATTTAATTTTTTCATTACAATTCTTTGAGCAGCCATATGATTGAGATTAGGGAACAGATCCTGCAAAAAATATGGTGAAGTCTTCATCTGAAGACAAAGCTTGCTTACCACAGAGCATTCCAGATATTTTTGTTTTTTAAGGAATCACTTTCAGTTAAACACAGCACTACACACAATTCTTTTCAAAACAAGAACTAAGTTAAACTTTTTCTTTTAACTTTTAATACGTAGGGCCAGTTGCACAGGCAGTTATTAACTTTCACTAAGTGATGTCAAGTCTTCTTCGAAAAAAACCTGTCAGACAGAAAGGTTGAGGTATGACTAAAGATTTGATCAAGCCCTGATCATTACCTCAGGAGGTGAAGTCTTCAAACCTTTCTCAGTCTTTTGAAGCAAAATCTCTTGATCAAGTCAGTCAGTGCAGCCTGGGAGCTGGAAAAGCTATGTCTCTTGACAATAGACCAGGAGTGGGAAGGTGAAAATAGAGTAGGAGCTTTGAAAGATGAGAAGAACTTCAGGGACACTGCGATAGAAAAATGAGCAGGTTTAGCAGTTTAGCCTCATCTCAGTTCAACCTGTAACTCTGCTAATAAGAACAACAGAGTTGTTTTGAGGAACATCAGGAATATATGAGGAACTGGCACTTCCTTCTGCTTCTGAATTTCTGTTTCCCAGAGGTTTTCAGATATTCTTCTAAGGCTTCCATGATGTCCCCCAGAAAATGTTCCTATCTTGTTTTTCAGATCTTGAATCAGTGGAAAGTGTCATAGTTAGAGCCTTTAGAATTGGTGACAGATGGAGAGTATAGGGTTTGTCTATATTTATGTTTATTAGGGGAGATAGGTAACCCATTCTTTACTAAAATATTGAGGATCAGCTTTTCTAAATTCATGCACATGTATATGCTCTGATTTCAATACAATGGCTTTTTTATGTATTTGACCATGACCATAAGCAAATATTGAAAATGGTCTATACTCAGTCAAAATAAGAACAGATTGGGATAACACAGGATGAATGTGCCTTTATGAGTGAATGTTAGTCTTGCAAAAAATTGAATTTTCTGTGTAAACAAGCTGTGACTTTCTCAAAGGAGTTCTGTTTGGATACTCCAACACTGGCCCTAGGAATGTTAGGATTACCTCTAGAGTAGCAAGATATTTTGGTGATCATGCCTTGTCCAAAATTCCAGAGTAGTTTACTTTCAAGTTGAGTGTTTCCATACAATCTGGTTGTTGGGGAAGCTGATGGCTGTGATAACTCCTTCATGCATGGGAATTGTTGAGAGGCAACTGGTTGGTGACAGTCAAAATGGCACCAGGGACACCCCCAGTGACTTATCAGTGTACATGACTGCCTGCCACTGCCCTGGCACTCCTTCATCCACAGGTATAGGCACTGCTTGAGAGAACTGGGGTCTTAATACCATGTACCCAGTGCTTTCTCAGGTGTCCTGCCTTCTCAGAGCTCTGAACTGGACTGTGACTATTGGTAGTTCCTTAGAGTCACCAGCACCTGAGGAGACTATGCTCCTATGTGAGATTTTCACCAAAAGTATATTTTAATGTATATGTTTAGTAGCTGCCCACGTTAGGACTAAGCTCACAAGGCTCTCTGCATAATCCACACAGAAAAAAGTACCTCGGCAGGTTGATTTGGGGCATGCAAACTAAGCCATACTCTGTATTGCCATCTAGAGGAGCCATTGTTTTGAGGGGGAAAAAAAATCTCCTGATCAAGAATTATTCTTTCTCACCAAATTATGTGAAAATGACTGGCTTCTACTGGCAACTCTGCAATCATGACATCACGATTGAGTTTTTCACCCTCACGCAAAGTAAAAAGACATTTTGGTGTTTAAATGAATCTCTGAGTCACTCAGAACCAGATTCACATCTTCTCTGAAAGAACCTATTTGTAAGAGAATCTGTCTTACCAGGCTGGTGACAGCTACTTTGGAGTCTCTGAAGTGCACAGATGCCAAGGTCTCCATCGTGGCACTGCTATGATTTGGGGCATCTGCCTGCAGACAGCTTAGGAACTGCAATTCATGTCAATGAACCATCTGTATTCCTGTGTGTTCCTATGCCTTGTACTCTTTATGTGGAAAAGCAGAAGAAAAGTACTTACAGCACTGTCTTAAAAATCTCTCTTTTAAAAGGCTATTATTTAGTGAAGGTGGGGTCTAGTCTCAGAAAAGCCACATTTCTTATTAAAGCTGTAGTATTTCCATAACTAGTAAATAAAACACAAAATAATAAAGAAAATAAATCTTAAAGTGAGATTCATACTTGGATTCTCCATTGCTCAATGCAGTTTCCTCTTACTTGCTGTAGGCAAAAATGTTTTTACAAAAAGTGTCAGACAGCATATGGAATCTAAAGTTATGTGTCAAATCAAACTTTGGCATATGTGATTGTCCATATAGCAGAGAAGTATAAATGAATGATGCAGGTGCATGCCAGTGTTGGGTAAGAGCCATGGTAGTGAATAGTGTCTGTTAAGGAGCAATATTATGTTTGTCTTAGAGACCCAGGGCCATGGATATGCAGCCGAGATTGATAAAATAATTCAACTCTACTAGCAATTCCCTCAGCCTCAAGTTCTTCATGTTTACCAGCAACTTTTGACAATGTAAAAGAGATTATAGTCCCATTGGTCAGCCCTCCTTTCAGACTGTCAAACACATTTGAGATACTTATTCAACTGCCTTTCAGAGAGTTGCTGGATAACTAAGTGGCCTCTCTTCCTCCAAATCTTCAGAGAATTTCCTGAAGAAATCCAGGTGGGAGACTGACTGTGACCTGGAGCGTTTGGAAAACCACCAGAAAGCACTGACTCTAAAATCTTCCTTCCATTGACTTCCTCTGGGAGCAGGGGGAATCTCAGGTAAACAGATGGCAATGCACAGTCAGTAAAAGAAAGGTTGTTAGTGTCGAAGTGCCAATAACACTGGAAGGGGACACAGGACATGGATTCAGAAGGGACCTGTCTGAGACCTGGAGAAGTTGAGCAGCATCAGAAGCAGGAGCACAAAGCCAGAACCAAGAAGAAAAGACAACTTAAACAAAAGGATGTGAAGGAGGAGCTTGAGGAGGTGTTTCTTCATTGTGAATCTCCCTCAACAGAACTGGCAGGCAAAGATATGGCAATGATAGCAACTTTGATTGCAAAACCAAAATGATTTTGACAGCAATATCAGAATTATGTCAAATGCAACAAGTAAACTGCTCATTCAATTTATCTACCCTAGTAGAGAGAAGATTACACCAAATAACTGATACCTCATGGCAATAGTCAAAAGCATAGTAACTTTGAAATGACAAATGGATAATGCAAGGGACCAGGCCAAAGCAGAAGTAGATTTGCCAATATTAAAGTTGCCAACCACTGATTATAGGAATTCTTGGAATAAGGAGCAAAGAATACAAAAGAAAACAGGTAAATGACATCAAGAGTGAGAGCTGTTTTCTTGACCTGATAGTGTAGTTGTATACTACTATTTCACATGAAATTTGTGCTGAAAGCAATACAAATTATGAATAGTTTAAAAGAAAAAGGTATCAGAAGCAGTGGATTCTTGTATTGTTCAAATAACAAAACCAGCTTCAAAAGGAAGGCGGTAAGCCTTCAAAAAGATGAAAAAGACAGTGATGTAAAAGGTGCACAAGAATGAGAAAGAAGGAAAGAAAGAGTGATCTTTTTGACTGGAAGTTTCTTCCAAATCCAGACATAATTCATGAAAAGGGGAAAGAAGTTCCTGAGAGAAATGTAGGTCCATATATGAGATATAACAAGTTGTAGTTGAAAGGAACTTCAATGCCAAATTTAAATCCCTTGATGAAAAAAGATGAGAAAAAAAGGAGAGAAAGGTATTTTATTCATTATAACGGATAGGATTGTACACATAAAACCTTTCAAAGCAGTTCAAATATTTAAGCAGCTGCAATGAAAAACTTTTATATTATCTGAGCATGAAAGCACATTTCTGGAATCACATATCTTTGAATCTCTGATGTGCTGGTTTTGGCTGGGGTGAAGTTAATTTTCTTCATAGTAGTTAGTATGAGGCTGTGTTGGAACCAGTGATGACAGAACGGGGATGTTTTAGTTATTTCTGAGCAAGGGCTTACACCCAAGGGCTTTCCTGCTCCTCACCCCACCCCATCAGCAAGGGGCTGAATGTGCACAAGGAGTTGGGAGGGGACACAGCCAGGAGAACTGACTCCAACTGACCCAAGGCATATTGCATACTGGCATCATGCTCAGTGGTAATAGGTGGGGGAAGACTGGTACCAGGGGCTGTTGCTCAGGGACTGGCTGGGCACTAGTTGGTTGGTCATGACCAATTGTTTTTCATGACCATCAGTTGTCTTTCATACGATTTATGTCTTTGTTGTTTTCCTTTTCATTACAATTTATTATTAAAATTTTTGAATTATTATTAAGAAAAATATTTCAATTATTAAACTGCTCTTCTCTCAACCCACAAGTTTTCTCACTTTTACTCTTCAATTTCTCTTCCCCTCATCTTGCTGCAGAGGAGGAGTGAATGAGAAGATGTGTGGTGCTTAGTTGCCAGGGGAGGTTAAACCATGATATCTGAACAGAATAAAACTGAGATTTTCCATTCTGATCCTCTGCATAACAGGCTTTCAAACCTTTCCCATTATCCATTCCCACTCCTTTACCATTTTTGTTCTTCCTTCACTGAGAAGGTAGCTAGTTTGAGCAGTTTAAACTAAGTTCTCCATTCCCATAGAAGTCTTGTCAGTTGGAACAAGGATTTTAGGAAAACAAGGCAATGTTTGCAAAGGGTTTTTTAAATATAAGTCTCTTGGAGTTGAATTTGTATCCAGGAGTCTTTATTGTTTTCTGTCATTAAACTCTGAGACCAAATTGCTTCCTGCTTCTAGGTCTTAGGTTTCAATTTTAAGCCTCTGAAAATAGCCTAACTATTGCATGTATTTTCCCTGCCTTATCAATATTTAAAACCACCCCAGGAGGATACTGGGTAGGATACTACATTATCCAGCAGCTCTCTGAAATGTAGGTGGATACGAAAAAATGTCTCAAGGGTGTTTATGTAGGTAAAAAAAAAAAAAAGTTAATAATTCCCTGACCAGAAGGAATTGTGAAGTCATTAAAGTCCTCTTTCATCATTTTCCATTGAAAAGAATTAGGAAATAAATAAAAATTGAAGTGTTAAGAAGCAAAGGAATTTAATTCTCCTCTGGAACATTTCCATGAGCCGGAGCTGGATTAAAGCATAGATTTCAGCCCAGAACTCTAAACTTGATGCATAAATACCTTAGGCTTGTGACAATATAATATTTACAGCTCTCATTAAAGAAAAAGGAAAGTTCTCATACTCTCTGTTTTAGAGGAAAGCTTGAGAATAGAGACTAGTTGTAAACCATGCAGTGAATTCTGTACAATTTTACAGAGTCCATTTCTCCAGGATAGGACAAAAAGCTGCAAAGGGAGAAATATCTTTGTCCCAGAGGCATTGCCATGGTCTGTTAGACCACCACCACCATTCAGAGAACAGTGGTTTGGGATGGGACAAACCACTACTCCACTGGAATGGGAATCCTGGGGAAGCCAAGGAGCAGTGAGATTTCCAACAATCAGCCCTGTTGTGAGCAGCCATGCCTGCGTTAACGTCCCTTCCTTTACCTTTTCCAGAAGGAAAAACCAAGTTGCATCTATGGGCCTGTGCAGCTCTGTTTCACCAGAATCTTGATATTGAAACTGCTCAAATCAAGGGCTTCCCATTCTGTCACGTGAGACTGCTTCTCCTTCCTCTGAACAGGGTGCGTGCTGAGAGCCTGTTGCACGTCCCAGGGTGTGGATGACATGTCTTTGGGGTGTAATCAGGACCTCAGGAGGCAGTTGGGGTCTGCAATGAAACCTTCCTTGACACAAGTGAGAAAGGATGCCCCCAGTCACATTCCAAAGATTATTGCTCAGTGCTGTCAGTAGTTTCAAGGATGGGTTAATGCACATAGAGCACAATGTCTATGGACAGTCATTGCAACTATATCCTTAGGGAACAGCTCTCTAAAAAGTGCCATATAAAACATCCAGTGCCATGTAAGGAAGGAGGAATGGAAAGACTGTATCAGATCTTTGGTTTCTTTTCATCTTTGAAATCCTAAATGTGATGCTACTGTGATGAAAAATCAGAATCCCGGAGTTAAAAAAATTATAAAGTTCTCTCAAAAAAGAGCAAATAAGACGACAATTTCCTCCAACACAATAAAAATATTAATTATGGCAGCCTATAAAATTTTTATCTCTAATCACACTGAAATCAATTTAGAAGTCAAATCTTCTTTTGGTTGTAATTATAAAATTACAAGATTGCTACCAGTCTACATAGAGGTATAGTAAGGACCAGAAACATTGTAATAGAATAAGTGTGTGGTACGCTTAAATTCAGGTAATTAGGAAATTTCCAAAAGCACTTGGCAATCCACAAGACATCACATCAATGTAAAATATTAAATCTTTGAGAAAGGAAGAAGATATAAATATATCACCATCTTTCATAGCATTTAATAGAACAAAGAAAAGGTTTTAGTACAAATGTTTGGGGACCCAAACCATCTTTTCTAAACCCACGAGTGCATACAAAAGTAAAAACAGAGCTCATATTTCAAATGACTATTGAAAATGGGCAGGCATTTACCTGGCCTCAGAGTAGAAACCTGAAATGAGGCTAATATATAGCTGCAGCAGAAACCCCTAGGAGGACCAGAATGTAAAAAAAGAATTTAGGGAATAGTGCAGGAAATACCCTGTACGTTACAGTTGCAAATACTATTTTGCAATTTTTTTAACATGAAAGCCCTACTAAAAAGTATGTTGTAAGAAGAAAGTGAAGAGTACCTTTAAGGAAATAATTTTACCTTAATATTAATTATATTTATGCAAATAAGAATAACAAAACCAGCCATCCGTGCAGTTGACACCAGGAGGAGAAACAAACCCAAGAATCAGAAACAGCCCAGTGTTAAAAACATCAGTTATGAACCCAGTATGAAGAATAGCTCAGCTCTGGATCAGAGAAAAGAGCCATATGGCAATCAAGAAAAGTTACATTAGTATATAGCGTGACCAATTATAAAATTGCTTTGGTAATGCAAAATCAGAATAGAATACCAAAGAAAAGATGAATGCTAAAATTTCTGATGATTCTCTTAACTAAAACTCATGTATGCATCAGCTTACCATCACTAAATCTGAGACAGTCTACTCAGAAAGAAATATAAAAATGACAGAAAACAGAAAAATGTTGAGCTTAAACAGTGCATTGTGAAATTTTTCAACAGAGTTGTTAACTGGCTACCAGAAAAGTTCTACCTGCCTTACAGGGCTCCTGCATGATGCTCTTCACTTAGGGCAATATCTGCTTGCGACCATGGTCCAACGTAAATTAATGGAAACAATCCCTTTTAACACCATTAATGAGTTCACAAGCTGGATAAACGGAAGTGTATCTACTGAAAGGTAAGGAAGCTGTGTATTTGTCTAGACAGAACTAAAATGAGACCAGTGCCAATGTCTCACACTAAAGAAGTATCACGCAAGGCAAAACTGGGATGTTTGGAACCAGAGGCAGACACTGGCAAGAGCTGGTCATTGGAAGTTGTTTCATTAGGAGGCCAATTGCCCCACCACATCGTGGATAGCAGTGGTAGATATATATATGTGTATAACTGAGCAGGTTGTGTGGAATCAAATCTGCGGTAAAAAGATCATTTGTGTGTTCTGCACAGAGGTGAAGATGACAACACTGGTGCCTGGAATTGGAAACAGCAGAGGCAACATGTGGCACATGACCACCACTCTCTTGTCCACTCTGCCAGGATTAGCAGGGTAGAAAAGCTAAAATTCCATCTGACCAGATTGCTTTGTCAGCTGCTGTAGAATGATATTTGGGATCCTCACTGCTTCCCAAGAGCTATATCCTTACTCTCAACTAGGCAGTGAAGCCGAAAAAAAAAGATAAAAAATATTCACACTTTCCTATCATCTTCTTTTCAGACTGCATACACTGTCTGCGTGGTTTAGGTGGCACCTGAGCAAAGAGGAAATGTGGATATGTTACTTTTCCACAATTCAGTGTGTAACAAGGACCTGGAAAGAGGCAATGCCAGCTGTAGCTGCTTCTGTGTACATGGGCAAGTGGCCCTGCGTGGTAACAGAGACATGCAAAGGTTCTCCTCAGAGCCATGAGGAGGACAAAGACAGATTTCACTTCTGTACAAACTCTAGCTCCTCCAGTACCTTTCATGATTTTCTCCAGGTTTCATAAGAGCTGTAAAAAGCAGGGAAATCAGAAGGAAGATATATTATCCAGGCACTGTACACCCACAGATCACAGAACAAAGCAGAAGAAAATATTGTGACTAATTACTTCTTTCACTGCTTCAGTGTTGCAAACTCTTTCTCTGTTTTCTGCAAAGTAAGTAATTTGTCTGACAGTGTCAGAACAGCCATCACAGGCAGAGCAGGGGGGATTTTCCACAAGGCCTGCTATCCCAGCCAGTTCTGTTTCAGACAGTAAACTGCAGTTTACTGGCAGTCAGACTGTACAATTTACTCGGCAAAGAAAATTCACTCACAGCACATCACACCTCCCCACAGCCAGTCAAATATCAACATTGAATTAGCAGTTGAAATAAATAAGACTCTGTAGAAGAAAACTGTAAGCATCAGAGAAAATCCATGACAGGCTATACCTGCCTGCAGAAACCCTATCACAAAAGATATTAATGAACAGCTTTGTGCAATTTCTGATGTCAAGATGCTATCATATCTTGCTGCACATAATTCCATCAGTAGCAGACATGACAATGGAAGAAATGCAGGACTAAGCAAGGATACACAGAGGAAAGTTGAAGAACTTTCTGATGTACACTGTGGAGGATCTTAAGAACTATTATCTCAGAAGAAAATGCAGGTCTCTAGAGAATTTTGCAACAAGGTTGTGAATGGGCTCTTAATTCACTTGAGTCCTCACCAGTGTAAACACCACTAGAAGGCAGATGTAGAAATGGTCAAATACACACCTCAAAAAAATTCATTTACAAGTTACATGTGCAAGCCCATGAGGGGCTGTTGATGGATATGAGAAAGCACTTAAAATATTAAATTTGTAAGAGGACAAAAGCAAGTTTCCTCAGAATCAGAAAGGCTCTCCTTGACACCAACATCAAACTGCCTCCACTACAGAGGAAAGACTTTGGGCAGTGCTGAGATGTGACAAGACAGCCTTTCTGGGAACGTCCTTGACTTCCCAGAGAGTTAAAAATTGAGATAATAAAAATAAGAATTGGCACTAATAGTTGGTAAAGTACACACAGCCCACAAGCTTTATGAATGATGCCTTAGGTTTTAACTTTTATATTTTTCAAATCCTGTACTGCCTAGTGTGTAACTCTGAAGTTTCTTGTAGCCTGTTAATTTCTGCTCTCTGATGCTAGGTAGACATAACAAAGCCTCTCCCCGGGCCTGCTCTCCAAGGACACTCAGACTGTCCTAGGCCAAAAAGTATAAACCAAATGCCTCTGAAAGGGGGGCAAGCTGAGGGGAATTACATCATTAAACTGAAGCTTTAACTGGAGAATTAACCCTGATATGCAAATGAACCAAATCTATAAAAGTGTGAAGAGCTCGTGACCTGTGGTCCATCTTGGGGTCCATCTTGGCAGTAGCCTCTGGCTCCCCAGGCCTTTCAAATAAATACCCACCTTTATTCCCTTACTCCTGTCTAGTCTCCGTCTTTAGGTGGCCTCTTAAGGCATCATTATCTGAAGCGCACATGAGGAGCAATGCAATGGGATACGATGTTTCCACAACTGGAAGACAAATTGTGCTTGAAGAGAAGGATGTAGAGAAGTATTCAGTGTATTACAACTATTTTGTCAGCAAAGGTTGAATGTTGCACTGTTTTGGCAGTGGTTTCCAGTCTCTCTCAGGCTGAATACCAAGCAGATGGAATGTAAAATATTTCAATTAGTGGCAGCTACCAGTAAAATTAGTAAATGTTTGGGGAAAAAACACCAGTGTTTTTACAACGATTGGGCCCTAAAAGCTGATTGATTCTTGCATTATTTGAGGTACATCGGCTCTTTTACATTTGTGTCTTTTACTCTGAGATTGTGAAGAATATGCATCACACACGTTCCTAGTGAGGCCATTGGTATGTTTTTCACCAGGCTTCCTTGACTAGGGCCATGTCAAACAACTCTGGGACTGATAGAGAGGCAAACAGAATTGACAGGGCAAGTGACAGCTCTGACAAGTGATTTTAGAATACACTGCGTTGTACTTGGCTGTGGGAAAAGGACCTAAACTTTACTGTTAATTCTGAATACCACTTAGCAGCACATGTATAACAGTATATTGTTATATTGTCAAAATGGTTAGCAGAAAGTGGAGTTTCTTTCAATGCATGACTGAATTGCTTCATGTTTCTACCAAGCCCAAGGAATAGAGTTGAGAGACAATGGTCACTGTGCAGAGCACAAACACCAGCCTGCTCTCTCCCTTCTCTTCATAAAATGTTTAACTCTCTTTCTCAATATGTTGTTGACTTTTCCTCTGAAGTCAAGATCAAAAAAACCCTTCTTTTGTGTGCTTTGTGAATGAACTCAGGCAAAAAAATTGCACATCAACAAACAATAAAAAAGGAAAACTCTTATCAGGAAGGATCACAGATGTAAAGAAAGATAAGTAAAAATTCTAACAAAAGCCAAAAGGACCATTTTAAGATTCTCCTCTTTTTCCCTGTTTTTGGACCAAACCCAAGCTTACGTAAGACTGTGGGGGTGTTTGTTTAAGTGTGGAGGTGTATTTAACTTCATGCTAAGTTGTTTTCAAAGAAATCACCTAAATTCAATATCCGGAACCTTTGATTTGATGGCCTTCATATCTACTTGCCTTTTCTCTTGCAGTCTTTCCACAGGGATGTTTTCACTGGCATCACTAGCTTTGATTTAGGCTATTAAATCATATTTTGCTCTCCAATCTATCTACTGACATTTTATTCTTTCTATGGAGATAAAACCTCTATTATTTTCAAGTGCATCTGAAAGCATTTTCTGCCTGAAGGTGTTTGACTGTTACACAAGAGAAGGAAGGGGAAGAAATGAAGATGCTCTTATGGACATAAGCATTTGATCTGTTATAAAAATGTAACTAAAAGCAAGTGCCAAGAACTTTAGTATGTTATCCACAGCACTAGTTAAACTTCCAGCCAACATAGGGCTTCAGCATTTCATACCTAAGGGGAATAGAGGTCTGGCTTGAGGTCTACTTTAACTATGAGGCTGAAAATCTGAGATAATGTTGTAGAAACAGAGTTCAAAAGGATGTACCATGATGGGACCTAGCTGGACAGAGAAGGATGGGCAGGAAGTGGCAGGAACGTGGGGTAGATCTGAGGTGGGGAGGTATCAGCAGTGAAGTGATTCAAATGTTTCCCTCTCAACACCAGCAAGCAGGTCTGCATCAGTATGGTCTGGTTAGGAGCTGGCACAAACCACCAAACCACATGTAACAGTAACAAAAAGTACTAAACCACTAATTCTTTAAGGTCTATAACAGGGTTTTTACTAATATACTGATGTTGACAACAAAATCTCATCTTTAGCTGACATAGGTACTGGGGGCTGACTCACTGCAGTCAGACTGGAAAGTTCTAATGAAGATTTCCTGATGCAGTCTAGAAGATCTTACATTCAAATCTGTGCAGAAAACCTTCTATTTAGATTGGCCACATCATTTTAAAAAACAGGACCGTAATTAGCTACTTAGGCCTTCCTGGCCTCTCTTTACCACAGAAATTTAAACCTTGAAACCACTGTTTGAGATGTGCTCCTTACTGTCTTGCTAAACATCAGAATGCTCTTCTGGTTGTCAATACTCACTGGAAGAAACTCTCCAAGGACACCAAATTTCCATTTCCAAAAATCCCTTGTGCAATTTCAATATATACTCTTTGGACAGACACAGGAGATGGGTAACTCCCAGACCCTACGCACCACACCTGGGGGTATCAAGTACCACATTATAGCTAACTACAGTCACCCCAAAAATTATTCTTAACTCAAGCCAGAGGAAAATGAAAGAAGATACATTTACTAAACCAAACCAGACACATCTGCAAAGCTGTACCAAAGTGAAAAGAAAAAATATAGCCAACTGCCTAGAGAAAACCTCTAACCCTTTCTCTCACCCTGCATATACCTTGGCTGATACACTGAGACACACTTTTCCTCTGCTGCTGAAAATTTCAGCCCTCGCCAACAACTGAACTCTAAGTTTATCTGCACAAAAGTCCAAATGTTTAGGGCACACCTGTTTTATAGCTGGGATCCACCTACTGGGATCATTTGTACTCTCTATGTCCATTGTCTCTGATCCAAACAGAAAGAGGATTTCCCATTCTTCTTATAGACCTGCTTGAAGATGCTGATATCTGCGTGTCTGGCACAGTCTTACCTGCGTTGTTAGAGGGTTAAAAGCAATCCTTGTTCTTGTCTAAATTTCTAAAAGTCTGTAATATGCAGTAAAGCGTGGTGCCCTTTTGTAGTGAGTGGGCAAATTTCACACCTCAGACTGATGTCATTTCAGTCAGCTTTAGTATTTCACATACAGCATCCAGACCAATGGATTTTATGGAGACAGACACATGAGCTAGATTCAGATCATTACTGGTATGTGCTTCAGACCGGATATGAAGGTCATCGAGGACTTTGGTCGTCTAAGGTTTTGGCCATCTTGAAATATAACACGACAGCCTGCTAGAGCAAATGAAAGATGGCAAGAGAGTGCACTGAGGACTGTTCCAAAGGGCATCAGTAGTTTTTGCTGAACTGGTGCCCCTCATAAAGCTGCACTTGGAACTGTAAATATACTGAGGCTACAGACAGAAAGTACTAAATTGTTTCTAAGAGCAGCTGGGACTGAACAGGTTTTGTTAGAGGCCAGTGGTTAGAGCCCAGCCTGTTGCCCTATCACCATGATCACATTTGCCTTCTCTGCAGCATCTGCTCAGAATGACGTTTCCCAGGCTGTATGTACTAATAATATATTATTTAACAAACACTTGAAGGGGTGTGATGGTGTCAGGAACATTTTGGATAACAACTCTTATCCTCCCACTCTTCTGTCACTTCATTTGTTTCCCGCAAGGGTATTTCTCAGCTTTGAATTTGATCCCTGATATCTATGAAATGAAACAAAAAGTATGAAAACAGGATACACTTTTTTTCCTATTGCTTTGAATTTAGGGTTAACAAAATGGTTCATATTAAGAAAATAAATCTTCAAGCCCAAACAGCTTTCAAGTCACAAAAATTTTGGTGAAATCTCAAACCAATTATGTTAATTTATTTTTAATAACTTTATAGGAAATCAACACAAAGAACAATTGATTTTAGTCCTGTGAGCCTCTGCACTATGCATTGTCACCACAACACCAGAAGAATTAACCTTCTTCAATAGAACACCTTTACCAGCCTCCTCTTTTGGTATGTGGTCAGTTGTCCTCAGAAACTACCTGTGGGAAACAGAGGAGTAAAACCTTCTGCAGCTAATGGTGGGTTTGATTTACAACCCTGGAAGAAATTCGGGCTGGTATAACTGACAGAGATTTATGGACCTTAAGCAAGAGAATTACAAACCTATGTTTCTGTAGTTATAAGTAAGAATATGTATTGGGTGTTATGGTGGAGGGCTTTATGTATAGTAATGTGATTTTATAGCTTAAGTAAAGAATTTAGATGTTATAATAGGAATATATATGTGTACGTGATCTGACAGATTATTGGCTGAAACACAGCCGCATTGCAGTAAAAAGTATTACAGGTGACATGTCATAAAGACAAAGCAAAGTTTCGTTTTAAGTGCTTATTGGATTAGAAAGTTATAAATTGCCATGTAACCCTGAAACTTGTGACTATTTTTCATTATGACAACTTGTTGCTAATCTCACACCTCTGAGACTGATGCCTTGTTTGTTATTTTAAGCAATAAATGGTGTATAATTGCAATAGTCCCATCTCTCTCGGTAAGAAATCGGACGGGTGAAAGGGCATCCCAATAAGTGGTGCCCCATTAATAACCCATCTCTCATGGTTGACAGTGAAGAAGATGAAGTTTGAAGCTTAACATGTGTATGACTAAAGCTGGAAAATTATTCTCTAAAATGTGGAGCTGTATTTTGAAAGCAAATACATCCTCAGCACCTGTAAATTCTTTCAATATTCATAATGTTTCTTATCCACCTATGGTATCATCCTCCATCCTTCCTTTAGCCAGGCAGAATTCCTGAAAGGAGACATCACCATCACTGAGAGCTTCAATATCTAATGCAGATTTCTAGTGAAGAACAGGTCTCTTGTTGGGAAGTTACAAATGAGGATTGTTAGAAAGGAATGACTTGAAACCTCCAGAAGACACTGGATGGACAAGATGGACAAGGTAGATAAGAATAAGAAAGGTGAGAAACTAGGAGGAATTATGACTACACTATAAGTTTGTAGAAGCAGAAAGGATTTCTTAAAGCCCCAGAAAGATGCGATAAAAAGCCATCAGGATAAAAGAAGGAACTCCAGGGAAAGGCGGGGATCAAGGGTCATAAAATCCTGCTGCTTCTGCATTGGAAAGCAGGGGTTTTTTTGAGGAGAAAAGTAGTGGGTCCATAGGTAAGTCACCTTTTTCACACTACATTTCATTCTGATCCTGGACGAAATGCAGCTATGATAGCTTATTTACTGCTGCACTTGAGACCTTGAAGTTCTTTTAAGTATTCAGAGACCTTAAAGTTGTGGAAGAGTGATACAAATAAGACATAGGTGTAAAATTTCCCTATCTTTTATCTGCTGTAAAGATTGGTTGAAAAGAACATTAAATTCCTTTACTTTTGCTTTAAACTCAGCTATGGCCCTTCTCTTTTCATTAGTTTCTTGGATCCTGTGTTCCTGTGTATATGTGCTTCTTTTTTTTCTTTTTTTTTCTTTTTTTTTTTTTTTTTATGGATAATATCTCAATGCTATTATTGTCATTTACTTTGCCACTTTTCTGAGCTTCCCTTGGCTTTCCTCATTTCAGAATTACACCAGACCTGGCATCTGTCTTATTTGGACAAGATCCGTCTTATACTGTGTTATTTACACAAGATTCCCATATGTTTTTTAAGAAGGCTTCTTTAGCCTTGGAAAAGATGCTCATTTTTCTGCCTAATGATATGGTCTTGTGTCCTGGATTCATCTGGGATTGACTTTATTTACTTCCTGCTAGCTGGTGCAGTGCTGTGTTTTGGATTCAGTATGAGAATAACGTTGATAACATGCTCATGTTTTGGTCGGTGCTGAGCAGTGCTTTCCCTGAGCCAAGGACTTCTCAGAGTCCTGGGCTCTGCCAATGAGCAGCTGCACCAGAAACCTGGAGGGAACATGGGCAGGACAGGCTTCCCAGACTGGCCAAAGGGATATTCCACACCAAAGAATGTCATGGTCAGTGTATAAACTGGGGGGAGTTGGCCAGGAGGGGCTGACCGCTGCTCAGGGATGGGCTGGGCATTGGTTAGTGGGTGGTGAGCAATTGTACTGTGCTTCACTTGTCTTTCCTGGGTTTTATTCCTCTTTTTTCCCATTTCATTCCTNTTCCCAATTCATTCCTAGTCTTAGTTCTGTTTTATTTATTTTTTTTTCCAGCTATTAAACTGTTCTTATCTTTTATCCTTTTTTCTGATTCTCCTCCCGATCTGTCTTGGTTTGAGAAAAGTTTGGGGGGAAATGCCCTGGAAAGGACCTCTCCTCCACAGAAGACAGGTTTCAGCACTCCATCCCCCACCAATATGAAAGAAATTTCTTGGATGAAAGTGAAAAAACTATATATTTAACAAGCAGAGTGCCAGCACAGGGCACAGGAAAAATACGAGTAATGTCAGATAATAAACCTCCTCTCTGCAGAGAAAGCTGGTTGATTTAGAGATCCCTCTGCAGCTGGCTCGGCCCCTCCTGAGGTCTGAGGCTGGGATGCAGCGTCCCCGCAGCCTCCCCACCAGTCCACGGGGACCGATGGTCTGGTTCTCGGATCACAGCTAGGCCGACCAGTTCCAGAAGAAGAAGTTGTTACCGGAGGATTTTGGTATACAGTCCTGGGAAAACTTTTTTCCTTAGCTCACACTCTGGCTAGAAGCAGGAATCCACTCTCTCCCGCGGCAAGCAGAGCCGAGCAATACAGGGCAGTGTGTGTGAGTCCTTGAACAAAAACTGCGTTCGGGAATTTTCCCTGGGTTCCCCCACCCTTTCCTCGGACCCAGCTTAAAGCTGCAGGACTCATTTCTGGGCAATAAGCAGACTACAGGGGAATACAGTGTTATCATAAAATCACCCCAAGACACCATCCCACAAGTGGTGGAGGGTGGTGGAGATGTGAGAGAGCACCAGTTGTATTTAGTTGCTACCTGGGGTTAAACCCCAAAGGCTGCCTTTCTTTTCTTGGCATTCATTGTCTCTTGAATTGCTCCTAACATACTATATGCGTCAAATTTGTGGAGTGTAGGGTGTTCCTTTTGTATTACATTCTCCCTCATGCTGGTAACCTTTTCTATCAGCATTCAGAGTTTGCCCTTTCACAGTTCATTGCCACAATATTTTCCTTCTGGGAGTTACTGGTAGCCATAATATCAAATCTAATTTTGTCCTGATGCTCAATGGGAATGCATGTAACCTTTGTCGATAGGTATAATAAATACGATTTTACCAGGACTCAGAGCAGGGGATTAAACTCTTTATTTTACAGCCATTGGCATTACTAACAAATGTTCCTTCCAGTCTGAGTCCTTCTTGATCGAGGTGATGACTTGGAGGGTTTTGGTGCTACCTAGGAAATGATTTCTAAATTCATGCAATACCATGACTTCTAATACTGCTCAATTTTGCTGTTTTGAACAAGCAGCACAAATCAAACAAGTACCAGAACACTGTTGAATGCACATCCCTTGTAGACAGAAATGCAGAGACCAAGAGGATTATTTAATACCATGCATTAATACAGATGAAGATAAACACAGACTCAGATATTTATCTATCAAATAAATCATGTAAAAGTAGGAAATAGACACAACATATATTCACACCTGCATTTATATATGAAAGAAGGTAGAGAGGTAAGAGATACTAGTATATAGATGGAGTGACATAGATATATAACTAACATACCTATTTTAGCCCAACATACAAGGAATAAACAGGTTTTTAGGGTGCATTTTTTCTTTTCCTGAGCCACACAGCAGCATGAAACAGCCTCGTAGCCTTTTGTAATTTTTGTTTTATTTTTGCCTATGAAACCCTTGATGTTGAAAATGTTGGGAAATTAAGTCGTTAAATCCAGCTTTTTCTCCAGTGGGGAGGGTGGGGAGAGTTGACGGGAAAATATGAACACTGAGCTATTTACAGGAATTGAAATTTGAAGCTCATATGAGAAATATGTGCAGGAGTGGTAAAGAGGAGGGATTTTTAATTGTTACCATTAGTCTGAATGGGTGCAGTGGAAAAATTAAAAACAAACCAGGAGAAATTACATGAATATTCATCACCTGCTACTGCTTCATCTTTCTAAATTATACAGCTTTTGAGAAGAGGAAAGGTTTCACGTTTGAATTGGTGGTGGTGTTATGAGAGAAAAATATGGTGTATTTTATCAATTGGCTTAATCTTCAAATAAAATGAGAGAAGACAGTAGACAAACCAAGATATTGGAAAGGAATTAAGGACAATAAATATAGGAGGTTAGTAGGGATGCTGTGTTAAGAACTGGCAACTGCCTTCACTTTCCCTTCCTCTTCACTCCTTAAGTTACCTGTGAAACTTTTTAGACTGGATTTTTTTATTTAGTTGATCGTGCAACTTATATTGAAACAGTAAAAACTGAGTTTATAGTTATAACTACCTGTGTTACAGCCCATGAAACCCTTCTAGTTATTAGTGAAATCCCTCCCAGTTACTTTTTTCTTATTCTGAAAAGAACTGTGATACTTCACCAGTTTGTACAATGATGTAGATAGCCCAGATGGGGAAATGTAAATTCAGATACACCAGTTTTTGTCCTGTAGATGCTGTACGTGAAAGTGGTGGTATAAAAGCTGTGACAATTACCTGGTTTTGCCTTGTCTCTGAGAAACTTTGGTCACTGGAATGGACATTTGTGTTAGGTTGACAGACACCAGGACCTCCTAGGCAAGGCTGACCTTGGGAGCCCTTGTTAATCAACCTATCACTGAACCTGTCTTACCTTCCATATTAAACTTGTTCCCTCTGGAAAGCCTGAAATCCACCAAAAATGTGCATTCTCTCACAGAAACTCAGTGACCTCCTGGAGAGTAAAACTCAGTAGAAGTCTTGGAAAAACTGGATGTGCTTGGATTGTGTTACAGTAGCCACAGCTACTGAGCTCTGAATGTCTGCTGAAGTATGTACACTGCCTGAAATATCTGTGTCACAGAAGGCAGAAGAGACTGTCACTTTGCTGCATTCTGCATTCACTTAAGAGGATTTTACTTCATTGTAATACTACAAACAGGAAAGGTTATTAAGAGATGCCAGGAGATGCTAATTCAATTACAGTTTATTGCAAAATCCTCAGATATAAAGTAGATTTACAAGGTACAGGTACATATTTCCTCCCAGTAATAATGACAAATATAATTGCCCTTTTACAATATGAATGACATGAGGAAGAAAGGGGTAAATTGTTTTCTGTGGCTTTCATGTTTAGAATCAGAAACTCAGGAGCATGAGTGATAAACAAACCACACTGGAGCTCATACAGAAGAAATTTTTAATGAGAAACTTCAACTCCTACACATTCGTAGCAAATTCTCGAACAGTTTTAAAAAGTCAGTGAATAAAATCGTAGTCATTTGGGGGAAAAAAAAAGGTGTTATATTCAAAAATATATTTTAATTTGCAACAGTAACCAGCTGGAACTGTAGGTAAAAGAGACCATAAAGTCTCTCTTTTCTTCTTCTTATATTGAGTGTCTCTACTTTTTTTTTTAATTACAATGAAGAAATTTGTCTCCTGTATTCAAATTAAACTGTGATTTTCAGCCAGATATTTCATTGGTCAGCATGATAAGAATTTAGTCAACAGCAAAGTTCTCTGTAACCTTTCCAGGACCACGTTTTTTAACACAATAAACCATCCAGGTCATGTGCAGCAGTACTGGCTGGAAAAAGAACATTTTGTTACCTGCTTCCTTGGTTTGTGTTGCTGTCACAGCATCGCAGTGCCGCTAAATATTGTGTTCTTGTTTCACTGCAGAACTTCACAGCCCAGAAGTTGTCTTCATTACCTTGAGGGTCATGCTCATCACAGATTTTAAGCTGCTGTCTTTGCTCATCCAACGAGTACACCCATGGCCCTGTGAGCACATGCAGCAAGAGAATATTTCTTCAAATGCCACCTCTCTGAGTATGCCCTGGAACCATGCCCAAGAAGACTACCTGGGAGATGCCTGCAGACTGACCTGCTCAGTATAGACACCATATAGGTGAAGTATGCAAACTCAGCTAGAGAAATTAATGTATTTAGGAACATAGATCTCATTGAAGGATAGCCCTTATATATGCTGAACCCAGAGATCAGCCTATGTTGGATACAAGCTGTGTGAAGATGTAGATCTCTCATATAATGTAAATACATTATATTTCTCATAGAATCATTAAATCACAGAACCATTAAGGTTGGAAAGGATGTCCCAGGTCACTGAGCCCAACCATTAACCTGACACCTCTGCTGCTTTTGTGTGCCTGGCAGTGACAGAAAAATGCAACAGGGTCTTTTCTAAAAGGGTAAGAGGAATGATAGACCTTATACAGTGCAGACAGGCATGGCTGCAGCCACTGCCTTCCTGCACATAGTAATTCATGTTCAGAGACTTGTACCAGGTAGCAGGCGTGGTTTTGGCAAGTTGGAGCTGCAGCACTGTGGGTTTCCTCTCCTCCACACTGAAACAGCTCTTGGAGCCCTGTTGAGGTACACTGAGCCCCAGTAATTTATGGGGAAACTTCACAACAGTGTGTTACCAAGTACCTCCAGGGTTGTCACTGCTAATAAAAAGATGACAGGCTTGGAACTAATGCTGCAAGGCCTCTGTTCTGGGATTTGTCAGGCTTGCTGTGTCTGGTTGTGTCTAGACCGTTCCTTAAGCTTTGGTTTAGATTACAGCAGTTGCCTGGGGAGCACCCAACCTAACTAGTTTTTTTTCTTTGCTTTGTACAACTGTGTGGTGTAAAGCCTATTGCTGAAATAATTTGGATATATTATCTTTAAGTGACATCTTGTGTTAACAAATACTTAATCTCTTTAGAATGAACAATCTATGACTCAAGAATAATGATGTGGTGCAGAGTGCAATATGAAGAGATATCATAGGCTTTGAAAGTATAAGGAATGGATTATACCAGAGGCTCTACAGTTATAAAAAGCTCAGCAATGTTCTGTTCCAAACTTATAAAGGAATGCAACTTCAAGAGCTGGGTAAGAAAAGCTTTAAGCATAATAAAATTAAAAAGGATCAAATACCCAATAAAATTTAAATATTCAATATAAAGTCAGATTAAATGTAGAACTGTAGACCAATAAAGAAAGATAGGATGCAGAGTATATTCAGAGTGTAAAAATTACCTGAATTGAACCCCAGGAAGAGAATAAACAAACTCTCAGCATCTGCATTGCAGTCCTCTGAATTTTGGGTGCTGAGGATTTGATGCAATCTACCCTGCTTCCCTTTTTCTCAAGAAAAACTGCTTCCATTGTCTTTAAAACCCAGGAGAATATAAAAAGTTGAGCAAAACTTCACAAAAAAGGAGTAAGTATTAGAAAAAACTATATAATAATCTTAATGTTATTATATTAAGATCTTCCTGTATTAAATACATAATTTTGTCTGTGACTTTGTGCACCACTGCAACAATAAAAAGCGTTTCCTCTACCTTTATTAGATGCTTTAGACTTTAATTTACCCAACAATGAATTCTCAACTTTGCATATAAGATGTGTTTCTTTTTTTCCTAAAACAAGGTTTCTGCTATAATAGCTGAAGTTTACACAGGGCAAACTTCAGTAAACCATTGCTCTGGTTTTGGATGGGCTTTATTTAATTTTCTCCATAGTAGCTGGTATGGGGCCATGTTTTGGAGTTGTGCTGGAAAGAGCGTTGATAAACCAGGCATGTTTCGTTACTGCTGAGCAGAGGTTCCACAGAGTCATGGCCTTTTCTGTTCCTCACGTCACCCCACCAGTGAAGAGGCTGGGGCTGCACAAGAGTTGGGAGGGGACACAGCCAGGGCAGCTGACCCCAGCTGACCCGAGGGATATTCCGCACTGTATGGTGCCATGTTCGGCATATAAAGCTGGGGAAGAAGGAAGACAGGGACATTCAGGGTGATGGGGTTTGTCTTCCCAAGTCACCGTTACACATGATGGGGTCCTGGAGATGGCTGAACACCTGCCTGCCCATGGGAAGTGATGAATTAATTCCTTGGTTTGCTTTGCTTGTGTGCTCAGCTTTTGCTTTCCTATTAAATTGCCTTTATATCAACTCACATGTTTTCTCACTTTTACTCTTCCCATTCTCCTTGCCATTCCATTGGCGTGGTTGAATGAGCAGCTGCCTGGGGCTTCGTTGTCAGCTGGTGTTAAACCACGACAACCACCATATGAACATGTAGACTTAGTGAAGATCCAAACTCCCTTGTCTCTTGCTCTTCAACAGTCATTCAAATGTCAACCTTCTCAAAACCATAAACCACAAAGAATAGGATGGTTCCACAAATCTCTCCCATCCTTCACATGAGTCCACAGATGACTATTAATGAAGTCACACAGTGTACAGGAAGTAAAAGTTAACAGTGTTGGTCACCAAAGGTGGGAACTTATATTTGTTCCCCATCTTGATTAGGAATGTTCCCATTTTAAAATATACCATTAGTTCAGACAGCATTGGAGGTGAGCTAGGAGTTTGACTGTGCAGACATCATCAGTCTTCCAACTAAAACAATGAAAAGGTATCCAATAAAGTACGGATGGTCTAAGAAATACTGCCAAGAAAATACATCTTCATTGTAATTAAACAAAAATAGAAGTTATGAAAATTAACCTAATCACCAATAATTTCATCTGTCCGGAAAATTAAACCTTGAAAGTGGTTAATAATGGAGTTACATACTGGAGTTGTGCCACCTCAACACATGTGACTGCAGCCTGTGGGGCCTAGAATAAACAAGCTCTATGTTTAGCAAGCCAGAAACAGTGGGGTTGGTGTACTTCTGCTCCTCGCAGGCAGCTCGTACACAACCAGGACACGTGGGTTTTGGAGATAACCTGTCACACATCTATAAGTTCTGGGGGATTGTTAGATGAGTCTAATTTGAAGACAGACAAAATAAGGGGTAGGTTAAATTTGAACTCCTCTATCTAATAATATGAGTAGTCAGAGAAAGAGACAGGCGTAGTCTCTTTGAAGAGAAGAATAAGGCTGATCGCTGAAATAAGCATTTCTTTGGTGAATTCAGTGCAGAGATGGAAAGTTGTCCCTGTAAGATAAGTGGAATGGTCAGCTGAGGAATGGTTAAAATGGTGACATGAAAGCAAGAAAATTAACTCTCCATTATGTTGGATAACAGACAATTTGGTAACCCTGGCAGGTAGGTAAGGGAGCAGAGAACCCTCTGCATAGACACCTCTGAAGCCTCTGCTCTCCCAGAACAGTCAATCCACAAGTGGTTTTTTTAAAGGAAATAGTTGAGTCATCCACAACATTGCAGGAGAAGTGGGAATTCCTGTCTGTAACCTCATGCCTCCCACTTCCCTACATTTACAAATATCCATCATGATTCCAGCTGATTCCTCCTCTTGCTACCCATCTAGTTATCACTGGGCTGGAAGAAGCAAGAAGTGCTGAGTACTCCCTTTGTCAGTATCTCTCAGGCCATGCAGTTCCTTGAAATAGCAGTGAAGGAGGCTGGGTGATCCTGAATGTAGACGTGCTCCTAGTAAATGAAGGTTGCTTTCTAAAATGGAACTGTTCAGGTGAGGGAAAAGAAGGTGGTTAGAGCTGACAACCAAAAGTAGCAACACCCTTAAGTAGCATCAGATATGTAATCATACACCCTCTGTAGACTTTCTTATGTCAGGGCAATTCTCAATATATCACCTGTGACTGGGTTCTATTTTTGTGAAGCTTCAGTAGCTTAGTGGAGTAAAATGCTCCAAGGAGCCTGCTCCATGGATAGCATTAAAGTTAGGCTTAATTGCTTTATACAGCTTTCAAAATAGGCTTTCCCAGAAAAACTCTTTGGTTTGTTTCTGAGTGTGGATGTCCTTTTATATTCACTGAAAAAGATGTAAATCACCCAGTAGACTGATTTCAGACTGAGAGAGTGACTTCAGAATCCTCCTCGGCAAAAGTGATGTAGAAAGGTTTTCCAGTAACACCACAGGGTAAATAGGTGAAGCATATGCTTCAGTTTGTCATGTGTTTATTTTTAAAAATGACCGTGATGTCAGCTTAGCAGCTGGTCTGCCACAGTTAGTGGTTACATGCTTTACTTTGCAGTAGAAAAGTCAATTTCCACTGTTGATTAGCAGGGAAAGACAGGGGACTGATTCTGCCAGTGTCTCAGAAAAAGCATAGATATGCCAAATTTCCATTTGCTATTTATGCTTTATGGGAATCACCTTAAGCTTGGTTTCTTCAGCTGGTTCTGACTTATAGATGAGGAATCCTGTTAATATAGCCATTGCCACTCACTCCAAGCATTTCACAGCCCTGAATGAGACTCTTATCAAAAGAATTTTCAAAGGTACAAGAAATTTTCATTTTTTACATTTGTTTCAAAATATTGAATCTTGAGATAATTATTTGGATCATATTTTCAAGATCTTCATGTGATCAGGAAGGATAGAATTTATTTTCTTTTTTAATGACTGTTAATATTTCTATTAAAGTACAAAAAAAAACACTCCACGTGTTGTTACTGTAGCAATAAAATATCAAGAGTTGCCAAAATAATTTTCATTTCCTTTTCTTTTTCTTCTCTTTTTCTACAGAGAATCTGTAATAGATAGAGCTGCATCAATACCTGCAGTCTTAAATCTTTATTTGATTCCAGTCTGCTATTGTGTTTCCCAGGGCAAGACATAGGAACAGAATTCAGCATTCAGCCCTTCATTTCTCCCATGGAACCAAAAAACGCATGATTTAAGATATTTGGGAAGACAGCACACAAATCTTTCACTTCACATCCCCTAAAAAGGACTCCCCAGTGAAAGAGAGGGGCAGCGCTGTGTTGTGTTAAAAGTTTTCAGCACCAAAACCTGGACCTGTCAGGGGAATCCATTAATGTATTTTGGTGTTAATGCTTTTGGACTTGCTGTGTGGAGGCCAAAAGAAGCCGAGCGATGGATAGACTCTCAGGCACTTAAACGGCCATTCACATATGCTTTTTCTTCATTTTATAGTTGTAATCTCATGCTGGTTTTTTACCACTTTGAGCTACAGAGACATATTCATTCTGCTTTCGTTTTCACCTGTAAAATTTTATTGAAGGCGAAGTGATTGAATGGACTTGAACAGACTGAAGAGAACATTTTCACAGAACAATGTCAGTTAAGCATAAATTTTATTATTTGGGTGTTGTTTTAAAATAATGGGTGTATTTACCTGGGAGAATCTTGTTCACCTAAGTTTTGAATAAATAAGTTATTTGAAAAACACAAGGGAATATTATCCTCAAAATACCCTAAATCTACAAACATATAGGTCTGAAGTCTTTGGATTGCTCTTGTCACATATAAATAGTACAGGTAATATCCATCAAATAATCTTGTGATAAATAAAACATAAGGTAAACCCAGGTGTTAGATGTTACAGGCAAGGCAGCAAGAAATTACTGAAATCCTCAAGGCTCTAAACAGATGTGGAAAACGCAATTTAGCTTTCTTTTGGGTATATAAAAATAAACTGATGCACTAAAAATATTTGAATAATTCAAGTGTTTACTCAGTATTAAGAAGCAACAAACTGATTAACAAGAGCACAGGAAGCAATAAGTATATGCAACAGGTTTAATGAAACTGGATTCTTTTTGGCAGCTTTGGTGAGTGATGCTTGACACTGAAGTCAATATTTAACTTTGGAATCTGTGTTGCTTGCTCTTATTTATACTGAAATTTTGTCCATAGCGGGGAGGTTGGAGTGTATTAAAGATCCCTTCCAACCCAAAGCTTTCTGTGATTCTAAATAAAGCAGAGATACATAGCAGAATTCATATCTTAAGGAGAATAAGATTTTTTTGTCAGCATATGATTGTTTCATGCACCATTAACATTTCTTATGCATTGGTCAGTACATGGTCCTTGCTGAACAAGCTGATAATATACATTATTTTCTGATGTTTCTCTTCCCACAACTACTGTATTTCCACGTTCTTTAAAAACTTAAAGTAGTAGCTGGAATGTGTCCAAATAATAATATTTTTGTCTCGGTTTTTATTGAGTAAGAAACTTAAATTTCACTGCAAAAGACGTGGTCTTGAAAACAATTTTAAGTTAAAAAATGGAGTATTGTCAATAAAATACTTCCAAAGATATGTTCAAATGCTCCAGTGGATTTAACATTCTTTGAGGAGATAATGGCTCAGACCCTGAGGGGTTTGCTGTTCCCAGGGAGGGTAGGAATGCACAGCTGCCCCAGGAGAGCTTGGCCTGGCAAGACAGAAGCTCCCAGACGGAACCAGCCTGGTGGCCCAGACACTGTGCACGAGTGGAGGCTCAGAGCTGCCACAGGGTCTCTCTCGCTGCACACCCCGGGAGCTGCCTGGGACATGATGTCCTTGAGAACCCTGACTCCACAAGGAGCCCACAGCACGGCCAGTCGAGCAACCAGCACAACTATGAGTGTTTATCTGAGTGAGCTTTTGCCCCTAAATAATGAACATTTCACTCCCTCCTTTGAGCAGCTGCTCTCAATATGCCTAAATTGCTTCTTGTGTTTGAATATTTGGCACATTGGGTCACAGCTCAACAGGAATAAAGTTCATGATTTCCGGAGTGGCTTTCACATCTGAGCAATTAACAACTTAAAATTCCGGTTTGAGTTAATGAAGATCTAGTTAAGAAAGTCACTGGGGGTTAGGGATGGATTCATTTAATCCTCAAGTAAATATCTGCGTTGATCACATAAACCACTTTGTCAGCTTCACGGACTACCCTGACTAGGTGTCAGTAACTACCATGTGAGCCCATGTGAGGAAATTGCCTGGTGTGTGGTACCTACATGGCTGGGTTTGATAAAAGGTCCGTGTGGGGGTAGAGCTACATCCAAACTCTGACCCACTCTTCAGCTATGGAGGAGAACCCAGGTCAAACAGGTCTTTCCTGATTTTACAGCTACATATTGAAAAGGCTGTGCCAAATTTATTTCCTTCAAAGCCTGTGATTAGAAATCCATCTTTTAAAAGGTCTCACTGGGGCTCTGTTTTATGAAATAAGAGACTTTTCAGACATGCTCATTCAGTTCATGTTTAAGGTAAACTCTTGGCTCACTTTGCCTAGGACAGACACCTCATATTCCTGCCATGGAATTAGTTTAGATTGTAATAATATACAAAGAGATGTATGCTTTAGTCCAATCGTCAAACTATCATCAAATTTCATCTGTCTCAAGAACTGGAGTACCAAGGACTGCCAAGTAGGCAGATCAGGAAGTGTCTGATGGAAGAGGACTAAGTTGAGCCAGCATTTATCAACAGTTCTTGAGGTAATGTTGCTTTTGCTGATAAAGGAAAAATTTAAGGTCCTCATAACAAGTTCTCTTAATCTTGAAGCAAAGTGTAGAGACCTTGGTAGTAACAAAGACAAGAACTATTACATCAATAAAGACTTATAAGCAAATATTAGTGGGAGAAACAACAAAAGCCAAAGGTGACTCCTCCCAGTCTGGCCCTCTCCTTCTTCCTTTATAGGTGCTCCGTGGTGAATGTACTTATGTAACTTTACTGTTTTGCGTCTTCAAAAATGCATCTGTGAAAATTAAGATACAGGTGGACTTTTATAATTTGGCTTGATGTGACATAGATGGATCATCACACACCTTGCTTTGACAGGGAAACCTGCTATGCAGCTTGGAAAGGTCGTGCACAGCCGAATGTTGACTCTGAAAGGCTTGATTACACACTGGGGAGGATCAGTGGGAATACTATAGGCTGTCTGGTCAGCACAATGGAATAATGGAATAACTGATAAACCACAGATTTGTGTGAGAATGAGCAAAGAGTCCTCAGAGATGAAGCACTGAAAATGTAGTTTTCTGGCTTACTAGTTTTTTAGTTGAGCGAAAGCTTACTGGGATGTTTAAGCGGGTATTAAATCAAGTTTTGGACAACATTCTTTGAATTAGGAAGTTATATGTGTGATATGAGTGGTGTTTTTTCTATTCCTGGGTGCTTTCTGTATACTGGAAAAAGAAAAGTTGGAGTAAATATTGATAAATCCCCTCTTCTGAATTGCACTTCTCTGGACAGAAATACACACATCTGCTTGAAAAATACAATTATATTTTGAAAAAACAAATAGAAAAAAATGCTATGGCGTTCCATGGCTTTTAACAATTTTATAATGAAATTCTCTCACTTTACTCATAAATTCCCTTGTCACTGTTATTATTTTTCTTAAAGTCAGACAGAAATATCGATTCTGGTGTTCCACAGTATTGTAAGGTGTTTTCTTTTTTTCACCATCAGCACCAAAGGTTCATAAAGACATGGGCAACTCATTTATGCCCTCAGGGTTTTTCTTCCTAATAAGCTTCTACAGTAACTAATTGGAAAGCAGACATGTTCCTCTGTTGTTCTTTTCAATACATTGATCATTTCTATGTTGAACAACTTGTAAGCAGAATACTGAGATAATGCCATAATTCCTTTGAGGTCCTGCAAAACATAATCTGCTGTGCACAGAAGACTGTTCTGAAATAGTTGCTTTCCAAATTAAGCTGCTTCTGTACGTAGCAACAATAATGAAGAGTTTCTCATCAATTAAATTGATGTTATTCTGATTTTCTTTTTTGTTTCCACCATTTACTGTTTCCTTCCATCCTTTCTACTAATCACACCATTATAATTAAGTTTGGGAAAGCTGTTGACAAAGTAATCTAAATTTCCATCCCATAAGAGATTTACATGTTGAAATAATAATTTGATCAGACATAAATTTGGCTGGCATTTAAAATTCCCAATCATTCACATCTCAAAGTTAAGTGGAAGGACTTTTTATCAGCACCTGATTTTAAGGTTTTTAACTACTAGTGGAAAATTTAAAACCTGTGTTATTCGTTTTAGGACAACCATACTGAAACCAGCCTAACACAAGCTCCCAGATATAAGAGTGTAGTAGTTAAAAGTTAAAAACTAACCAACCAATCAACCAACCTAAAAAACAATCAAACAAAAAATAAAATTCCAGACTTCCAAGTATCTGAAACTACTCTGATAATTTGGTCAGATGGTACTAGTCTGAGTGTCTTTGATGCCTTTATTTTAATTGTACAGAACTAAATGAATCTGGTTGCCATATGTTGTGTCTTTATTTTGTGAATGGAGAGGAGGACACCTGGTTTGGAACCAGTACTGTGTGATTGCTTGACTATGTAAAGAGAAGAGCAGAATTAAGATGTAAAACTCACTTTTCACTCCTAAACTTCTGAAATACCTATTTAATGAGGAATACAATTTTATTTCTAACATTCATCTTCCTATTTGAATTCTTTGGCATTACTCAAATTATTTCTGTGTCTGCTCCATCCTAAACCACATCTTGGGATAATCATCACTTCTGTTCTCAGCCTCTTTTTCCTCCAGTATTTGTTCTTTTTCCTTTTTTTCTGTGCAGAGATGCATTCTCACTCACTCAGCTACTGTTCCAAGTCACTAGTGAAGATAGTCAAGAGGAGAAATAGTTGTTCCATCCATAAGCTCACATTATTGGGTACTCTGACATAAACCAACTTAAGTCTGTTGTTTGAATTTTTTGGACAATCTTTACACCTTTGTCAATCATCTGCCACCCATATTCTCATGCCTGCCCCTTTCCTGACTCTCCTCTCTGCACAACTCTCTTAAGTGCCAAATAAAAAACAAATCAGCATGCATGTATTCATTCTTCTCCTTTTGTAAGTTCGCTGAAATTCTCCACCATCATTCAGGCTTGCCATCTTTGAAAGCACCATCAGCTTCAATGTCTCTTTTCCTTCAGTTTGTCACGATATGTTATTGCTCAGTTTTAGCTCTCTCCCTTATCGCTTTTATCCCTGTTTTTTGGACAAACCTTTATATTCTCTTTTCTTGCACAGCCTAGCACCCTTTTAGCAATATTTCCTAACAAACTGAGTCTCTATGGCTGTGTAGCAGGCCTGCTGCTCTGTCAGCCTTTTCTCTGCATGCACCAGTCTGCTGGTTTTCTCTGTCTTCAGAATCTTCCTTTAAATTCCCTTCTTTGATTAGCCTGATGTGTTTTAGATGGACACAGAAATAAGTGCATTAGAAAGGTTCGTTATTAAGTACTGAAACACATTCTGGGGATAAGACATAAAAGTGCTGGGTTTGGATTATATTTCCAGTCCATATGAACTATAGTGCAATCAGTCCATCATGGCCTTGTGGAAAGAAGGAAATGCAACTTGTTGGGGTGTCCTGGCA
>VZTI01002747.1:0-82259 GCA_013397865.1 Struthidea cinerea
TTGCCAGGACACCCCAACAATGCAGTTATCACTGAAGGTAACTGTCCTTGATAGGCTTAGTCAGGATGATTACTGTGACAGCTTTGCCTGTCTCCAAAAAATGTGAGTCTACTCTCTTCCCGATACTATTAATATTGCTATTGCTATTTGATACTTGGGGATTTTTTGGTTGGGTTTTTCTTTGCTGGATCTTGTCAGTAATCCTTGTGCATTCAGCAGAATGTCTTACCTATATGGAGTCAGTTTTGCTTATGTGATTATCTTGCTTCTGGCCTGGTAACTTTCTCTTACTTGAGTGTCACCTGATAGCAGTTTGTTCTTTTGGTGGTCACACTGAGCACATACTTCAGTAAAACAATATTACCTAAGTATATATTGCATTTTGCTATTATATCACAGTGCTAATAAATTCTTTTGTGCTATGGTTGATTTCACAGTTTTTAAATGCCTATGTTTGGATTCAAAGCAAGATAATAATAGTTCTATTATGAGTAGTGCACTTGTAATTTATAGGTGTCATAGGCCTCTGCACTGGTTTTACGGCTACGTTACATATTTACCTCTGTACTTAGGCAATCTATGTTTAGATTTAGATTTTATATAGAATAGATCTAGATTTTAGATATATCGAAAAGACTGGCACAATAATCAAAGTTTTAATTAAATGAGTTTAACCTAACACCTCTGTCTGGTAATTATTACTGGTGGTAATAGGAGCACATAAGGACTAGGACAACAGAACTGTATTTGACACCAGCTGCTGTTTAAAGAAACCTAATCCAGCTTTATGGTTCCCTGTATTCTTGCCAGAGATTTCTTGCACAGAGGGCTCCCTGTGTTTATAGCAGCAATTTGGGAGTTTGTATCTATCTGGTTAATTTTCTGTGAGTGCTTCTCCCATGAAAAACTGGGAGTGTGCCACTCAGACTGGGAACCTAAAATAGATCTTGCTTTTTCCTTTACCCTCTTCCCTTCTCCTTTCCACATTAGAGCTATTTTCAACCATTCACAAAAAGGAAGATTAAACTTGTTTTGGTTTACACATGGCATTGTGGGTTGATGTTTCAAATATATGAATAATTATTTAGAGCATGAATGTTCTTGAAGAAAAAATTGCATGGTAAAATCATCAGGGTTTTTCATGTCCCTTACATTATCATTTCTTGTGGTCCAAGAAATAAGTCTATAAACATGTCTTGATGTGAAAGTGTCCCTTCTTTTCTTGCCTTTCCCCTTCCTTTCTACGTTTTGTTGTTTATTTTCTTTCTCTCTTTATTCCTGCCCTCATTCAGTACATTCAGAAAATGCTGAATTAACTTTCTCCTACAATTTTTCAGCTCCCTCCCCCATGACTTTTCTATTTCTTTCCAAATTAATTTGCCTTGCCACCTGGTCTCCTTGGAATTTAGCAATTATTCAGTATATAAAGCCTGGCTTGTAACAGATGGGGCTTCCAAAATACACACATCAACAATGTACATCCTAGGGCCAGAGATTGTGAGTTAGCTGCAGTTTCATTATGACTTCAATTTTCTAATGCTTGTGAACATTGTCAAAGAACATTAACATTGTTTGTGATACCATGTCTTCTAAATTGTGGAGTTCAGACCAAGCCCTGTTTCTTTGATTTAGAACATAAGTTTGTTTTCCAATTTCATGATCCTGATGGTATGAATTTTATAGCTACAGGGATGGGAACCAAAATATAATAATTACCTACGCTTGTTTTCACCTGTGCTTTGCAGAAGGCATTTTAGTGTTTGCATCCAATTACCTAGATCAGCATTTGTCATTTTCTAAGACTTTCTGTTTTCATAGTTAACCTCATCACTCATATTTCCATATTTTAAAATATAAGAGAGAGTTCCAATGTTGTTTTTTAGTTATTTCAGCTATATAAGGAATATTGCAAGAAACTTCTGAGATGGAAGTTGTTTTAAATGCCCCAAATTCCCATGAGCTACATTTGCACAGATCAGAAACTCTTGGGGCTGCTATATAATTTGGGGAGAAAAAAAAAATGGACTAGGGATAAGGGGGGAATAATATTCTAATATTCAGGGTGAGAGAGTGGAGAATATAAAATATCCAGTATTTTTCAAGTGTTCCTGTTTGAGCTGTTCCATTTTGTATAATTAATTGTGGTCCTGAGAATTGTTCCCTCTTGTCCTGGGTGTGGGCAGTAACCACAAGATTATATTTGTTGCTTTCTTGATTGTTCTGATTTGTATAAATGACAAATACTACTGTGGGAGCAGATGCTAATTCTGTATCCAGAGGCACTTTTAGAGAATGCATATATGTGAGATGTTGCAGGAGTGATTTGAAACTGGGCATTCTGTGTATCACAGGGCATGATGATAAGTACTGTAAGGGCCAAACTCTTCTGAGGTCTGGAGTTTTGAGCTGGAATTTGATCAGAGATTTGTCCAGAAAAATCTCTGTGCTTCTATTCTTGGAATCCCATCTCTTGCTAACAGTCCATATCCCATAGAGATGACCATAGTTATAAAAGCCAAAGCACCAACTACAGCAACAGCTGTTAGCATGCAGGAGACATCAGCTCCTACCCAAAACCCTTCTCAGACACCTGTACAATTGAGAAGAGCAGCATTTGGGCTCTCGTGTCTTCCACCTTTGGCCACAGAAATCTGCAGCTCCTTGTTGACTTTGTTCCATGTCTCTGTGGCGTCAATGGTGTTTACACCCATGAACAGTGAGAATGAGCTATTTGGGATGTAGGAGGCTCTCTGCAATGTCCTTGATCTGGGCTACCAGCAAGTGATAAGAATCCCATGACAGCAACTCTGATCAACACCTTCCTGCCCTGCAGATGGGAACCTCCATCATTTGGCCTGTCTTCTTGGTGTTAATGAGTGTTCCAGGCTCAGATGACTTTGAATAGTCCCCAAGGAACTAGTTCCCCTTCCTTGGCTATTAGGGCATTATACTGATTCCCCAAATTCACATCTGAGGGCAGAGAAGGACCTTTGCTCCCAATGCTATCCAGTCTGTTCGTCTCCTCCCACAGCTCCAGTATCTGGCCACTTAGTACCTCAGCCACAGCGTAGCGCCTGCAGGTGAGGCCACCAGCAGCTCCATCCCCAGGGAGCAGCACCAGGCACTCCCTGTTGCCCCAGTCCTGCATGGCAGCCTCCCACCCAAAGGCTCTGACTCCCTGGGGAAGGTTCTTCCAGCCAGTCATGAGGACAGAACCCTGTGGCTTGTAACCACCGCAGTCATATAGTCCCATGCTGAAAAGGACGGAGCCTCTGGGTCTCTTTCACATTCCCAGTTGAGCTAACTGCCCTCCTAACCGCAATAGTACCTTTTAGCTGCCTCTGCTCTCTGCCTGCTTGCCAGCTAAATAGGTGTTGTCTGCTGCAGATGAGCAGCAGATTATTCTTTAATTGGCAGATGGCTGCTGAACATATTCCAGAAACCTTTGGTGATAAATGATTTTTTGCTGCTGTATGTGGTGAATTGCCTTTTTGCATCATATGCGTATTGTAAAAGCTTGGTTATATTCCCATGATACCTTTTTAACAATCACTGTGAATGGGAGAACTGTCTGCCAAGACTTTGTGCTAATTGCCGTACATAGCCAAGAAGAGATAAAAATGAACTAATGTTCTTTTTGTGATCCAAAGCAATCCTAAAGGATCAATTTTTAACAGCATTATCAAGCATTTAACTAAGCAAAAAGCTAAAACACAACAAAGAGATTAATTCTGGGAAATAACTTCTTTCAATGGATGAATGTTATCAACTTTGGGACTTAGAACACCAGCATATTTGGATGTGATCCATGAGGAAGATGGGCTGCTTAAAGCTTACCTCTGTTATAAAGGTACTGTAATCAAACTAGTGATTTAAACCGTATTGTAATTCCACCTTTTTCAAATTGTGCATTTATCTTTGTGGAAGGGAATGAATTGTTAGTGGAAACAAAGGCAGGGGGAGAAGTACAGTTGAATTATCAAGCCTGTACACATCTGGTATCAGAACACTTTTAAATTTCATATTAGCATGAATAGTGTGTGAGTTTACAATGAAGAAACTTTAGCATAGTCACTGTAGTGGATATGTAACTAGAAGCAGAGGTTGACAGCACAGTCAGTTCTCACGCCTGACAACGGAGGTCTGTATACTTTCAGCAGGAGCTTTGGGGAAAAGATGATAAAAAAATTGAAGATAATAGCTGTGTTAACGGGAACTTTTATTTCAGGGTGGACATCACGGAGTTGTTGATCAGGTCACAGTTGTCAACCTGTCATTCCAAAATACTCTATTCAGGTTCTGATATCTGAAGTGATAAACTACAAACCTGTAAAAATGTGAATGCTACTGGCCACATGTTCACATTTATAATTTCCATGTGATGTATATCAGGCAAAAATGCCTTTGACTTTTGGCTTTATATTGAAAATAAGTAATTACTGTAAGGATATGCTTTTTCAATTCTGTATTATGTCATTCTAGAGACTTCATTGGACACCATCCAATAGCCACTAAAACAATTTGGTCACTTTTCCCCCTGTTTTTTTACTGCAAGCTGTTTCCCTTTGGGAGAAATAGAATGTGAATTTGAGTATTGCTTTATATAGCCCTACTTATTTTCAAAACTATGCAATCTCATTTGTAGACGTAAAAAATGTTTGATACCCCAGAACTCCTACTTTAACTATCACTCAGCCTAAATTTTCCCCATTTAAAAACTGTGATCAGAATTTTTATGTAATATTTCTAACCATCTCCTCAAACACACGGAAATTTATCAACAGAGTGTTAACTATACTTTTTTACCTTTCCCAGGGCTGCTGATGGACTTGCTTGTATTTGGGGAATGATTCCTATGTTTTCAGGCATTTCTTCCCAAAAGCAGAACAATCAGACTTCTGCAGGGTAGAAACAACTGGTATGCCCATCTTTGGTAGAGCAGTAACATTCTCCAGTGTAAAAGGAAAAGTACAAAGCTTTACAAATTCGTAATATGCATTATTAAACAGTTAAAAATCTGATTCTATTGCAAAGCAAAAATAGCTCAGAAAAAAACAGCTGGAATTCATTTATTTGAGAAAATTACTCGCCACACATTTAAAGCTTTGATATTAAGTAGCTTTAACAAAGAAAGAATGGAATGACTGCTATTGTGACTCTGCAAACTGTAATTAGAAATTGCATTGGTAAAACAGCTTTCCAGATCAATCGTTCTATTCTCCTGAAAGCATGAAAAGAAAAACTTCACTAGCCATATATCTTGCTTAGTTTAGTTGTTTTTTTTCTAAGAGAAAGGCACACCTCTCTCCACTGTTCATGTGTCCATCCTAAATACAAAAAACTAGCCACCATATTCCATATGTGTATGACAAATGAAGTACCCGTGCTGATCCATTAGACCACCATCTTCCTTCTGTTGAATTAAACTGGGAATTCCATTTCAAAAGAACCACCTCCAATGCAAACTACTCTGTGGTTTCTCTATTGTGCTAAAAGTGTTATAGGTTACATGGCCAGATAAAGGGTTTCGAATCTGAGGTGGAAGATCTTGTCATGTATTTTGTTTATGATCTCTAAGTGTTTGAATGATTCAGGCTTAACTTCCCAAAAACACACGCTAAGGACTCATTTAGGTCTAGAGAAAGCTAAAAAAGGCCCAGGTTCTCCAAAAGAACGTGGTGTCTATGGGATCAAATTTATTAATTGAAGAAGTTTTGTTAATGCTAGATGGCAAGCTTTCTTTTGAATAATTTTTTTATATTTTGTACTTCTACTTTGACTCTGAGTCCAAATTAAGGAATGATAGGTGCTTGTTTTATTTTGTTTCATTTTGTTTTAACTGTTTTCTCTTATGTTCCAAAATAATGTATTTGTCTCTTTCATCTCTCTATGATTTTTGTATAAATAAATATCACTTTAGGTTATTTTTCTGATTATTTAAGCAACAAGCACATCACCAGGACTGTGCTGAGATAGTCAGGTTATCGGATTGCCAGTACAAATTGTGCTACACACTGCAATTACTTGAGTGCTCAATCACAGGTAGTGTTTACTGTGACATGATCACACTCCGTGAATATGTTATTTCCCTCTTGACTGTCACCTGCTATTTCATTACTGAAGGTAGCAAAGAAGAGTCAAAGAGAAACTTTGAATTACTGATTATTTAAACTTGTCAGACTATCCAATATCCACATGGGCTTTGCTCCCCTCATCAGTGATAAGGCCAAAGTGAGAGATCCAGGCAGGTACTTAGTTGTTGCAAAGCAGAGCATTTCTACAGTTCAGCATCAGGTACATGATAATAGCTGGAGCCTGAAATGCAGTGTTACATGTCTCGGAACCTCACCAGGGCATAGAGAGGCATGCTGGAGTGGGCTTCTAAGTAACAGTAAGTTGGAGCTATTTGTGTCTGAAAATGCATTATTATCTTGGCTAAGAAGAACAAGTATGAATGAACACCTGGATAGTTGGCATGTCTTGGGTTCATGTCTCCTCTGAGACAGTTCCATGCTTTTACACTTCTGCAGGGAGTTAAGAAATGTGTCTGAATTTCCTTAGGATTTGTGTACTGAAGGAGAGGCAGGTAGAGTCTGTGCATACTGGCGTAAGGGATGGAGACTCCATTTGGATGTCAGACTGGAAGATTTTGAGTTCTGGCAGCAGCAGCAAAGTTTCTCCTCCACCTGCAGATCTGCAACTATAAAATAGACTCAGTGTCCCAGTGGAAGATGAGGGGTTGGGAAGTATGTCCAGTGAAGAATCAGAGCTGGCTGAAACCAAACTGTGCAGCAGCAACAAAGTGAGGTGGTGAGTGGTAGCAGTGGGATAGTCCCTGCCATGGGGGATGGATGCTCCCACCCGCTCACCTGAGAAACAAAGACTACGGAGAAGAGAAGGGATCCATCTGAAAAATCGAAGCAAACCCCTCTTTGCCAATAGACTGGCCACCCTGGTGAAGAGAACTTTAAACTAGGAATAATAATGGGAGAATACCAGAGAGTGAAGAAATGTTGGACTGGTTGGTAAGAAAGAGGTATATCAATAAAGTTCTTTACTAACCATGTTCAGATACCTACAGACTGAAGTTTCTTCAAGTGAATGTGTGTGTCTTTCAGATGATGTCAAAACTTTCCTAGAAGAAACATTTCTGAAAGTAGGTCTTATAAATGAGAATACCTTTTCATTCATTAGCTGGGACTTCAGCTCTGGAAAGAGTACATCAGTGGAAGATTGTTGGGGTGTCCTGGCAAACCTGCCAGCCCAGGGTTTGGGGGGACAGACCTGCACCTGAGAGAACCCCCCCGGTTTATGGTATCTGTATACAAATATGTATTGGTTCTCCCCAGTTCCCCTCGGGTGTATGATATCCCTATACAAATGTATGTGATTTCTCCCTTCCTCCCCCGCCGTGCCAGAGGTATCGGGTTAGCCCCGGGTTCTCTCCCTCCCCATTGGCTGTTGCTGTAAGCCCCGCCCCCCAGGACCGGGAGAAACGAGATTCCCCAGCCAGACTGCTGCCGGGGACGGACGAATAAACATCTCCAGGTCTCCCAGCGTCTCCGTTCTCGCCCTCCTTTACTTCTGGGGTCCCGAGGGTCCAAACCAAACCCTGTGGATGTGCTGCACACCCTAGAGGGATCCAACGGCCAGATAAAGGAGAATCACAGGTAGCATAGCTGGCTTTTAAAGTCTAGTCTAAAATCTGCCCTCCTGCACAGCCCGGGGTCTCGCCCCCGTGCCAGCCGTGGCAGGCAGAGAGACAAAGAGACAGAAGATGACATCTATTACCAGAAAACACTTTTTCTTTTAAAAGAACAATTCAAATTGAAATTGTTTGGTACTTCAAATACAAATAAACCCCAGTGTGCCCTAGTTATCATTAATTTTGTGTGGAAGAGTTGTAACTATTTGCCTAAGATGGTTCAGTCACTGACACAGACAATCTGTTCTTGGTTCCTCTCCTAAATTTAATGTATTTTGGATGTTTTCAGTAATTGTAGGAGCAGTAGAAACTGTGGGATACCACTGAAATAACCTGCTAAAGAACAGGTAGCAGTATTATCCCTGAATTGAAACTTTTTGCCTTGACTTGAGAGAATCCTAGTAAAGCAACTGTGACTCACTGGAATGACAGTCATGAATCACTCTTCTGAGGTCCATTTTGGAGGTCTGGCTGCATACAAATGATGATTGTATATTTGTCTATCACTTGAGACTTAAAAGGCATTGACTTTCTTAGTGATAACTACAGATCATGAGCAGAAACAGTAATTAGAAGAATTGCTGCACCTGTCTGTGCTTCATGCTGTCTTTCCAACAAATCAGTTCTGTCTTGTCATGTTGTCTCTGAAACTAATTAGCATCCCCAGACATTTGTAAAGAAAGGAAATGTCTGCCTCAGAACTTGAGAGAAAGAAAAGCTGTGTGTCAACAGGAAAAGAGGAGTCCTAACCTTTGAATATGCACCCACAAGGGCTACATGTACCACACACAGGCTGCAACCAGGTCCAGCAGCTTTCTGCCCAGCTTTTAGGGTCATAAGTAGATTTGAGCTCAAACCTACATTTGATTCCAGCTTTCACTATTTGGAATGCAAGTTGGGAAATGGGATCTGACTGTAACTGGTTTTATTTACTGTGATCATTGTTGTTGTCCTTGTTTTGAGTTTGCATGGCCAAGCTTTGGTAGCAGGGAGGGCTACCGGGATGTCTTCTGTGAGAAGCTGCCAGAAGCTTCTCCCATGTCCGGCAGAGCCAATGCCAGGTGGCTCCAAGACAGACGTGCAACTGGCCAAGGCTGGGCCATTTAGAAATCATGGTAATGCCTCTGTGATAACACATTTAAGAAGAAGAAAATGAAAGGGTGAGAATATGTGAGAGGAAACACACTGCAGACACCAAGGTCAGTAGAAAAGGAGGAGGAGGTGCTGGAGCTGAGTTTCCCATGTAGCCCATGGTGCAGACCATGGTAAGACTGTTCCCCTGCAGCCCATGGAGGTCCATGGGCATGCAGAGATCCACCTGCAGAGTGTGGAGGACCTCACACAGAGCAGGTGAATGCCTGAGAGGAGGCTGGGAAGCCATGGGAAGCCTGTGCTGGAAGAGGCTCCTGGCAGGGACCTGCAGACTTGTGGAGAGAGGAGCCCATGATGGAGCAGGTTTCCTGGTAGTACTTGTGACCTTGTGCAGGACCCACACTGGAGCAGGCTCTGCCTGAAGGACTGCACCCTGTGGAAAAGTGATCCACAGTGGAGCAGTTTGTGGAGAACAGTTGCCCATGGGATGGACTCACATTGGATTCATGGAGAACTATCTCCCATGGGAAGGGCCCCATGTTGGTGCAGGGGAAGGACTCCTCTCCCTGAGCAGAGGCAGGAACAATGGGTAATGATCTGAGCATAACCCTCACTCCCTGTCTCCCTGCACTGCTGGGGTGGGGAGAAGGCTGAGCTGGGAAGGAGGAAGGTGTGGGGAGAGGTTGTTCTTAATGTCTTATTTTATTTCTCATTATCCTGCTCTGATTCTGTTAGTATTAAAGTCAAGTAATATGTCTAACTCTAGCCTGTTTTACCCTTGATGGTATTTGGTGAGTGATCTCTCCCAGTCCTTATCTCAAATCATGAACCCTTTGTTATAATATGTCTCCCCTGTCCAGCTGCAATGGGGAGTGATAGAGTGGCTTTGATGAGTACCTGGAATCCAGCCAGGGTCAACCCACTACAATCCTAAACCCCGTTAGTGTTGACAATAAGCCTAGAAACTTACTGCAACCAGTAATGCCATTCAGCACTTGAGCCTGACATTTCCTCAAGAGAAACATGAATGACAAATTTGCCATGCCTCAAATTTGGAATTTACCAAACTGCCATTCATCTTCAGCATGGAAACTTATCTAAGACCTGAAGCAGTTCTCCCAGCAATTTTGCTTGGCTGCCTACACCCTCTTCTTCTGTTAGTACATGCTTTCAGGAATACTGTAGACTGATTCCTCTGTGCTCTCCTGAGCTCAATACACTTAGTTTAAATCATTCCTCTAAAGGCCAAATTGGTCTCTCGTGTATTACATATCATATTCCATCAGCAGATTTTCAGAGTTAAGTAGTCTGTGCTCAGCAAGATCGCCATCAAAGAAATAAAATCTAATAAATTTTAGCTTCTTCATTTATATTTATCTGCTAAAAAATATTAATTTTACAATTTTACCCCATGTATCCTTGCATCTTTCACAAGGCTATTTTTGCCTATCACAAGGCAATGACACTATCAGTGGAAACACTGCTGCTGAAGGGTATTTCAGCAACTGATATTTGAACAGAAGGTTCCAAGCCCCAAAAGGAGAGGATGTTTGGCAAGTTTTAGGCAATGTGAGGACAGGCCTCAGGATCCAACCCTTTTTGTCATCTATCACTTCTGAAATCTGCTCTACATCATTAACAGAGAGAAGAGCAATTTCTGCTAGATTCAGGAAGAAAACCATCTGACTCCAAATGCAGCTTTAAAGATGACCTGGCAAGTGGTGTTCGGAAAGAAGAGAATTCTCTTTTGTGGTCTGAGGAATAATCACATCACTGCTATTCTTGTACTGTGAGAAACTGCAAAGGCCGCTTTTTCACAATTGACTAAGTCATGACTCATTATTCATGTTGCCTTAATAAGCTTCCCCATGCTGTTGATGTCAAGTGATATATTTATTCATTCTGCTGAGGTTTTTAGCTATTCAAAGATTAAGTGAATGCAAATAAAAATGAAGAAACTTGAAAAGAAACTTTGAGGCATGTTTGACTGTGGAATGAATATGAAATATGAGTTCTTCTTTCACTATGCCATCAGTGACTTACAAATTGCTGACCTAAACACCCAATTACTGGAAAGTAAAAAAATGGCACGTGTTAACAAATTATTATTAACAATAGAAAATGGTAAAATTACAATCTTTTGTGAACAGATGGAGCATATTTCTTTAGAATGCATTAGCAATAGGCTTTAGAAACAGAGAAAGGGAGCACATGTGCAGTGCAGAATTCATGCTTCAGCTCACCAGTCAAGGTAAAATGCAGAAAACCACAGAATGATAGAATACTTTGCATTGAATGACCTGTAAAGGTCATCTAGTCCAACCCCCCTGCAATAAGCCCTGAATATCTTCCTTATATCTAATCCAAATCTACCCTCTTTTAATTTGAAACCATTACTTTTGTCTTACTGCAACAGACTTTACTAAAAAGTCTGTCCCCATCTTTCTTACAAGTTCCCTTCAAGTATTGAAAAGCCACCCTAAGGTGCTCCTGGAGCCTTCTTTTCTCCAGGCTGAACAATCCCAGCTCTCTCAGCCTTTCCTCATAGCAGAGGGGTTCCATTCTTCTGATCACCTTCTTGGACCTTCTCTGGACCTGTTCATCCTGTGCTGGGGGCCCCAGAGCTGGATGCAGCACTCCCGGTGGGGTCTCACCAGACTGGGAAGGGGCAGAATCCCTTCCCTTGACTGGCTGGCCAAGCTGCTTTTGATGCAGCCCAGGATACAATTGGCTTTCTGGGCTGGGAGGGCACTTTGCCTGCTCATGTCCAGCCTCTCATGCACCCCGAGTCCTTCTTGGCAGAGCTGCTCTGGATCTGTTCATCCCCCAGCCTGTGTTGATACAGGGGGTTTCCCCAACCCAGGTGCAGCCCCGTGCACTTGGCCTTGTTGAACCTCACGAAGTTCCCATGGGTCCACTGCTTGAGCTTGTCCAGGTCCCTCTGTATGTCATCCTGTCCCTCAGGCTTGTCAACTGCACCATTCGGCTTGGTGTCACTTGCAAATTTGCTGAGGGTGCACTTGAGCCCTTTGTCTATGCCATTGATGAAGACATTGAATAGCACTGATCCCAATATGGACTCCTGAGGGACACCACTCATCACTAATCTCTACCTGGATACTGAGCCATTGACGAACTTCCCTCTGGATGCAAACATCTAAGCAACCACACAGTCCATCCATCAAATCCATACATCTCCAGTTGTGGGGGGACCATGTGAAGGCCCCTACAGAAATTTAAACAGCTGATGCCTGTGGGTCTTCCCTTGTTCACTCGTGTACTCACCTGTTGTAGAAGGCCAGTAGGTTGGTCAGGCAGGACCTGCCCTTGTTGAAGCTGTGCTGGCTGTCTTGAATCATCTCTCCATCTTCCAGGTGACTTAGCATATGATTTTGGCATCAATAACTTCTAGGAGGATCTGTTCCATGACCATATTTCTCAGATACTCAGTTTCAGACAAGATACCATTGCTCTTGGGAACTGTTTTCCTCTCTGCATTGGTTTTCCTTTTGTGCAAAATGGTCATAATCTCTCTTATTCCCAAGGATATTTTTTAAAAATTGGCTTAGTTCCTATACTGAAACCTTCCTTTCCTGTCATGAAAAATTAGACAATTTATACCTGCACACAGTTGATAAGTTGTCTACAATTCCTATTAAGCTGTTCCTATTGAGCTATTAAACTAAGCTGCATTATCACATTACCAAAGGAGCTACAAGAAAAACTCTCCAGGAACAGTTTCACTATTACGATGTTTTCAAAAATCTTTCTTTTATGTTTTAAAAAGAAAAAAAAATAGCTCTCCTGCTGAAACCAAAAGTCCTACTACAAAATAGGAAATAAGAGATACAAATATCCCCATCTGGAGATGAGCAAACCCTTTCCTAAATTAAAGTCCAACCCCAATCCCTACACCAACCTGAAATTGAGCTATATATTTTTAAGAAATAAAATACAGGCTTTAAAACTACCTGTCAAGATTTCATTATTTTTCTGGCACCAGAAAAAAATCAAAGGTATATAGTACTTGGAAATAGACTTAGCTGTCTACTAGCAGAAGATTTTTATTAAATAGCTACATTTGTCTTCAAAGGAATTCTATGTGCTAAAATATATTTAACAGTTCACTAGAAACATTATGCAGAGAAATGAGGCTTTTCTTTTTGTTTGTTTTAAACCATTGTCACAGAACCCCTGTCAGTATAAGGCAGCCTGATTTTTAATCATGGGTCAGCCTACACAACACCAGGCTCATTTGCAACAGACAGCAGGGGAAAAAAGGATTTTTTGTGAAGGACTTAGCAGGATTCGTGGAAAGAGCTTTAAACCAGATTTGAAGCGGAAGAGGGAAAAACCAGGCTCACAAGAGATAAACCTGGGGGTGGCACACCAATATTTGAAGGATAGTGTGCTAGGGAGATCCTTCAGTCTGCCGTCTCAGTGGAGGCAGGGAAATCCATGTGGCAGCAGACAGAAAGGTTGTGGATGTATTAGAAACCATGGAAGCACCTGAGAAATCACATAGGAACTAGGTTTACCCCTAATGACATGGGTAGGTATATTCAGGAAAGTTAAGTGGCTGAAGGCAAGGCACACCAGATCAGAGAGACAGAATAGAAAATGAAGGAGCTTTTGTCTGAACCCAGAGTTTTCAGCTGGGGAAAGATGTGTGAAAGACACCAGAAAGCGGAGAAAGGACACCAGAAGAAAGTACGTAATTGAGGTCGACTTTTGGACTGATACACAAAAGCCTCATTAGAAGCACAATTTAGAAAACTATATAACATCACAGAACAAAATGATAGAACTTGAATAAAAAACACAGGATTTTTAAAAGTTGCTAATGCTAAGAGGGAATAAATATAAATCATAAAAATAGGTAGGATAGGTATTTTACAAATGTAAATCTCTTAGAGCTGCATGCCAAAGTTTTCCTACAGACATACACATATTGAAAGGACCATACCTATAAATGCAAAGCATGTAATTTTTCTGTTTTCACTTCAGCCATTCTCTGCATGCAGATCTTTGCATAGATGTTATTATTTAAGAGGAACCCAAAAACATAAGATGACAGAACTGGCCATTCAGGTGATGAGTGTCATATATGATGAATATGTAATTTAAAAAAACTCAGCATTTTGGCTTAAATTATCCTGTTTTTTATCACTTGAAATTTACATAGGTATCTCACCTTCAGGCTCAACCTTAGATTTCAAGACACAAGCAAACTGCAGCAGATCTATTTCAAAGCTATGGGGGAATTAGTATTATTACTGTATAATGTATTATTTAATACCTGTCCAATAATCATCCAATAACATGCTGAAGATTGGTGCAGCTATTTTTATATTTATGAAATTCACCTGGAGGAACAGTTTCTGAATTATTCTGAATTCATGAAAGAGGATTCACAGTCTCACAAATGGATTCTCATTGACCTTTGTATTGCAGGTACAAAGTGAGATAAAGGTGTTCATCCCGAACTAGCATCAGTGTCACTTTCTGAGAAAAGTAAATGATATTAGTTGGCTCTACTCATTTCAATTTTATTCATAAGCTGTGTATTCTCACATCTTGTAAAACAGCTTATTTCTCCTCTACTGTATAAGAAAGTTCTGGAGGAACTAAGACTAAGGTGACCTTCCCCCTTCCTTCTATATTTGTAGCAGCCTGGAAGGTGAGGATTTGAAAAGCAAGGTAGAGCTGTAGAATTACCTGTCCAAACTTCTCTTTTTTTTGAATTACCTTCTTTATGGGGAATAAGGTGTATCAACTTTTTCTTTTGTTTTTTTTCTTTCCTCCAAACTTTGTGGCAATGTTCCATACCAGGAGAAATGAGAGTTTTCTAGCCTGTTTCGATTAGCATTGCAAAGAGACATACACTTCTTTAAATGAACACTTTCAACTTAAACCAACAATTTCTGGACTGAATTAATGGCTGTTACAATACAGAGCATCTCAAATATTTTCTTGTGCCAAACAGCTGCTTTAAGACTAGGGTTGATGAAAAAAATAATTCCATCAATACTGTAATTAGGTTAAAATATTATTAACATGATATATTTGAAATATGATAAACAATTTAGCAGTAAAAAAATATTATTTTCTTTTCCTTCTAACATATTGATCCCTTTTATGCACATAGGCAGAGATCTTACTAATTCATGAGATTGTGCCCTATTATCTGTCACTTATCTATTGGCTGGAACCAAGGGTATTGTACATTCCACAGTGCAGGATTTGGCTGACACTGACCGAAGATGCTCCTTAAAGTGAAGCTCTAATTTTTTCAAAACTTATGACACAATGCTCTATTGATAATCTAAAAGTGGAACCAGCAAACAATACAGTTTATAGCTTTGTAATTATCTGCCTTGATCTTATTAGGTTGCCCTATGGTAAGTGCCATATCTGATCTTAAAGAAATCAGAGAAAGTAATTAATCTCTTAATTTCATTCATAGATCATGTGTCTATCCAGTATATGGACATAATTATACTCGAGAGAGGGAGAGAAATAAAATGAACATGGCCTGTGAAATGATTGATTTTGTATCCTGGAGTCAATTACACATAGGGTAACTTCAATTCTCTGAAATTACATTTAATGCCATAATGCACTCTAACAAAGGAGCTGGTGGAAGTACTAAAACAGTACTGCCTATGAAAAATTGGTAAAATGTGTACTTCACCATTGAAGAGCTTCAACAAAACATTGAATATCCTTTGAATTTATAATTAATAACAGTGCCTAGTGGGTGCTATTTCATTACTAATCTCAAAGTACAAAATAAGGGTAAAAGATTCAAGGTCAAATGTGGCGAATACATAACAGTAGTGAGAAACATGGGTTCCTAGACTCTCTAGTTAATGCTCAGTGAACTGAATCATAGAGTCCCATTGCACAGTAAAAGAATTTGGTATTACTTCTGATTTGTGACTGCTTACGAAGAACAGATCAAGTAGGTTGAGACACGCATAATATCTTCTTCTTTACCCACATGTACCCTCAAAAATATGGTTCTAAAAGGGCAGGCATCAAGTCTGACTATGTTAGACAAATGCAGAAGTGCTGTTGGGGAAATATTAATGCCAATAGTGAACATACTCTATCTAAATACTCACTAGATGTCTCCAGAAGTCTGAGAATTCTGACCCTGCTGAAGTGCCCTATAATTAATATAATTAATGATCAGCCCTTCTTCCCTCTATAAAACTGTCTCCCGAGGTCTTATTTAACATACCTCATTGAATGAACACACAGAGAAATAATCTACTTGAGACAACTAGGTGGGAGAATTGAAGTGGGGGAGAGTAAATGTATCAGAACAGTAATAAGAAAAAATAGTATTAACTAGATTGTTGCAATGTAGTTTTTCAGTGTGCTTGATTGTGCGCATCTAGTGCTTGATCTAGGGCAGCTAGAATGGGTTGAAGAACAGATAAATAACATGACAGTTTCGACTGCATTCACTTAGACACATATACTTGGGTTGGCAGTTAAGAGTGCCTTCGCCCCAGCATGAAAAATAGTAAAGCTGGTAGGAAAAATGATCATTTGGGGAATGCTTGATAGATCATATTAAGCCTTTACCACAAATGACCCACTTCATGAAAATCGACACTTGATGGAAGAAATTTCTTCAGTTTTGCTGGATTTACTTAGCTCTTGATAAGCAGGGACTTGTGTGCTACCATTGAGCCCACGAGTGGAATTTACTTGTCAATGTTCATGATGCTCATGGCTAAGTTTTGCTGACCACCAGACTTTGAACACCATTTTATATCTGCTACCATGGAGGCTGACATAAAATGAAGTGATAATGTTTAGAAAAGACAGCTGACAATTACTGCTAGTATCTGAACTTTGTGAAATGACATAGTAGGAATTCGCCGTACATTGAAGAGTGCCCATGGGAAAAGAGCTATGTACTAATCAGTGGTCTTTATTGGGCAGGTCACAGCTATTGCTATGATATGTAATTGGAAGGCGAAATTAATTCAGTGAGCTACACAGTTTCATAGTACTTTCAAGTTAAGGAAAGAAAAAACCAAGAGATTTCACCATGGCAGAGCTTTTGTGGGAAAAAAACCCAAACAAACAACATCAAGTATAAGCACAAGAGAGATGAATGTATTATAAATGCAGAATTTGTCATCCTTAATTAGGTGACTTTTTTTCAGGCTCATTCCATATGGTCACCTTGTAATTGATACACAGTGAGGTAGCTATATTATTAATAACTATAACATTTTAGCAGACACAATGCATACCTATCATTGGGAAATCATGCAAGGTTTTTGTCCGCTGTAGAAGGTCCAGTTCATGATGCATACCTGTTTTATGGTTGCTATATCTTTTATAACTCATGTGTGCAGGCTTGTACATTCTGATTTGTTGGCCATATCTAATTTTGCAGTTTTGTATTTCTTTTTTCAGTACTGAACACCTACATTAGTGGCGTTTCTATAAACTGAGGATCAGATACCAGTATATGTACAGTAGGCAATGAATATTTAAGCTTCTATGAATTATTCCATTGTTCTAATTGCCCCTGTTGAAAGATAAAACACATGAAATGCAACCTGTCTTTGAACTAAAAGGTGTTTTTTTCAAGAGACCCCAAAGTACCCAAGATTCATATCTGTGGGAAATGAAGTTAGAGAGCTCGCAGGTACAGACAGAGTACATAAGCACCATTGTGCTGGAACAGATAGAATTGGATACATGTTTCGATCTGAGACCTTGGCGAAGGCTGCCTGAGCTAGAGCAATGAGCTTTTGCAGTTTAAAGCAAGACTGTAGTTTTGTAGTTTTGAAATAAGTATGCTTTATAAAAGTAGAAATGTATTTCTAACAAGTAAAAACATGTTTTATGCAAGAAATAACAGTGATAAGTAAAAGAGTAAAGAATTTTGAGTTCAGCAATAAACCTTATAGTAGAGTTTTTAGAAAGTACAATATAAGCCTGTACAACAGGCCTTAATAACAAAGTAGTGATTGGTTAAGAAAATACGCATTGCGGTAAAATCATACAGTGATGATTGGTACAAATGTGTTCGCAAGCTTTGTGGCATTTGTTTATTGGCTTAAAAAAGCATATAAAGCCTTGTAGCAAGAGCTAGAGCGGCTGCTGCTAGCTGGCTGTCGCTGCCTCAGCATCTGTACACTTGTTACAGTTGCCACTGCTATTGCTGCTATTGACATTGCTGCTGTAATTAGAGATGTTGCTTGCAGCATCTCTCCTGTCTCACCCTTCAATAAACATGAGACTGATTCAGCAACAAATCATTTATGTGACATCTCTGTGTTCCCAAAATCCCCCGAATCCTGATACATATCCAGTTCTGCTGCCTTATCTCTTAGCTTGGTGCGATTTATGGCAAGCACACTCCTACACTAGAAATGATTCATCCCTTGCTACATGCTACTACTAATCAATGAGATTCTGCTGATTCCATATTGCACCTGAATGCACTTTTGTCAAGTATCAACTCTCTAGAGCTATTACACCTTTTTCTTAAGCAGCTAATGGAGTTCATGAGGGAAGGTTTGAGGAAAGGTCCAGGAAAGTTCCACCACCATACTAGAAAGCTAGCAATCAAATAGCCATGAGTGCCACCGACTGAAAAACACTATATGAAAATAATAAGTCAGTTGGCATCAACCCTCATGTAAATGGAGAAGAGACATGAAGGGCATAGAAGAACTGTTTGACTTTTTCCCACTGAGTGGGAAAAATAATAGTGAAAAGTTTAATTACAAGTTTTCAGGAACTTTGTTTACATAAGCCCTGGTTTTCTTGTCTCTTTAGAAGTGATTACAAATATTCAAGTTGTATTGCAAAATTATTTTTTTCTTTGCCTAAATACCAGTAAAATACCTAATAAGAGCTTTTTTGCCTTAATGATTTATCTGGCTCAGTATTAACATTAGAGCCATGCAAATGATAATGTTATGTAACCAGAAGGTGTTTTGGATTTGTAATTGTTTATAACAAAGGGATGTTTTAGTTATTGATGCGCAGTGTTCACACAGCATCAAGGTCTTCTCCTCACACTGCTGACCCCTACTGAACATAAAGCTGGGAAAGAAGGAGAAAGGGGAGATGTTTGGAGTCATTAAACTTGTCTTCCTAAGTACCCATAATTTATGATGAAAGCCTGTTTGCCTGGAAATGGCTAAACATCATCCTGCTGATAAGAAATAGTAAATTAATAACTTATTTTACTTTTGCTTTACCTATTAAATTGCCTTTGTGTCAACTCATATGTTGTCACACTTTTACCCTTCTGATTCTCTCCCCATCCCATTTGGGGAAAATGGGTGAGAAGCCATGGGGTGCTTAGCTACTGACAAGGGTTCACCCACAAGAAATAAGCTTCATATATTATTCCTTTCCAGAAGGGTGGGTATTTTCGCTCATTGCTGAGTAACAAAATTTAAATATACCAAAATACTTGAGTTGATGATTTGTGTATTACTTGTTATGAGACCATCATCACAGAGTTGTGGGCAAGATACTTGTTATTGTCTGTGTGTTTTTAAAATGTTTAATTAATTTTTAATATCTGGTGATAAACTGTTTTTGCTTTGGTGTTTTACAAATGAAATGAAAGTACACTAGTAAATTTCATTTAACAACACGACTCTTCTGATGAGACCCAATTAACCAATTATTGTTTAATAATGAACTGATGCTGTTCTTTTAAAAGAACAGCTCTAGTTTACTGAAAAGCTAAAATTCAGAAAATTAATTTCAAGTTGTTAAAATATGTGCAAACAAATCAGAATTTGTAAACTTTCCATCCTGTCTTCCAAGTTAAAAAGTTAGTGTAAAAAACATATTTAATAGGACAAAGAAGATCTCTTTAGTCTTTTAACTGGATTAAAAGGCCAAACTGATATTTCAAATAAAACTTTTTTTTTGAGATGTCAATATTTCTTACATTTTTAGTAAGTGTTTTTGAGTGATTTTGTATTGTAAATAACCAGTTCTCACTATGCTAGGGAGACTATTTCTGCTTGCTTTTTGTCAGAGCCTTTGATAAATTCCACAAAAATGCTGTTCCTGCTGGCAGAGACAGTTACAGATAAAAGACTGCCCACATTGCCTGTAAATCAGTGAATAGGCTGATTTCCTCACTACCCTAATTAGTTTTGTGTAATTTGGCATATTGCTTCCTGAAATAATGATTTAATCTAATTAAGATTTTTTTTTCAAGATATCATTGAAATGAATTAATTAAGGACTTTATCTCCAAAGACCAGAAATTATTATCACTGACAATAATGCTGGCACCTTATTTGAGAGTATAATTTTATTTTCCCTGTAAACTGACTCTGCTTCTAACCTATGCATAGCTAAGTGATTAGATGAAAAATATCCCCTGATTTCCCACCTTACTGGTAATCCCTCCTAGGCAGGTTTGCAGTCCAACAACTTGTGGAAATGGGATGTAATCTTCCCAGTCTTTTTAGGGTATGTATGTGCACTAATGATATCTGTGTGAAAATGAGAGAATAAATGATTATTTGATATTACTGATAAAATCATCATTGTAGGGGAAAAAAGAGTAATAAATTACTATTTCTAATAGACAATGATATGTTATTAACTGGGCTAGATTGTGCATTTTTGTTTTTGTTATTTTCATTTCTTTGTTTCCCGGTAGACCCATTATGTGGCTCAATGACAAAACAATATTTCATAACTTGGATGTATCATCTGTCAATCATAAATCTTTTCTGCCTGTACAGGGAAACTCACTGGTAGAATGAAGAATGATACCTTGCTGAACTCACTGGACAATATGCATTCAATAACTGCTACCTGTTATTCCAAAAACCTTCCCTGGTATGTTGAGGGCAGATTCATCCGACTGGATGAAGAACCAGAGAAGCGTTAATGGTTTTAAAAAATTATTATATGAGGTGTAAAGTCTCTCTTACTTAGATATTTGGTCTCAGGTGAAAGTTGAATGTACCTGCCTGTATACAAAGACTGTATTCCAGATCCAAAACTCAGCAGATTTAATGGAGGAATCGAAGAAGAATTCTGTTTAGAAGGTCAGACTGTTTGCTTTTTAGCCACGGAACTAAGAGGTTTGCTCAAGAGGTTAATTCTCTTGAGCAAAATGCCTACTTCAGCAAATTAAGGAAGATATACTCTATTTCAACAAAAGAGTTTTGGGGTTAATTGATTATTGCAGGATCCTTGAATTAAAGACATATGAAAAGCAGAAATGCTATCGGTGCTACTGATTGTAGATTCCATCTGCAAAGGAGAAAGAGGTCTTATATGAGTAATTTCAGGAGATGCAGAGATTGTGTCACCAGAGGAGACGTAAGATGAGTTTCAGAAAGTGCAGGAAAACAGAACACTTTTGGTATCCATAAACTATGAGTTTCAGTACCTACATTGGTGACACTAAAGTGTTTGTAACAGAGCAAGTGAATGACAACAGTGGACATCCCTGAAGACGCAGATGAAAATCAGGGCACTGTTTTCATTAGTGATTATCCTGTTTGCTTTGACCAGAACTGTCAGAAGGCCCAATTGCAGGCTTACAGTCAGCAATACTGTTCCATTTTACATCATGTTCAATTGCAGTAAATAGCAGGTCTGATAATTTTAAAACTATGAGAATGTATTAATCTAAATGGTGAAATTATCTCTTTGTTAGACAATAAGTTTGTCTGTATTGTGACTATGCTGAAATGAGGATTGGGATTCATCTTTAAAATTATTGCATAATTCTTTCTTCAAAGCATACTGCTAGTTGCATTTTTCAGTAATTTTCAGTCATTACTCTGAAAGGTATGATTTGCATTTAGCTGTCTTCTGAGTATATTCTTCTAAATATTCACTATAAACTTATTTTTAGAAAGGATATTTTTACAGATGAAGTCAAGTCTCTGAGCCAATGATTAAACTTAAAAAGCATATGAAGATTAATAAATAGGAAAACAACTAATTTTATTAACATAACTATATAACTATTGAAGGATTTTTAGATTCTACCCTGACAGTAGGATATATTTCACTCGTAGCCAAAATTAATTAGTACATTTTTGTTGGAACTAATTTACACCAACAAATGATGAACTGGTTTCTGCAAAATTGCTGACACCAAAAGCATCTAGTTAAGTACAGTGGAGCAACACTGACTCAGAATCTGTAGCTGCTACATTAGTGTAATGAACATAGAGTGACAGGAGAGTAAAACCAGAGAAAAGATACTTTAATCAAGCAGAAAATTGAAAAACACTCTTAACACACTGAATCACACTGCCAGTTCATCCTTGGTTATGTGCTATGCTGAATGTTCACTCACAGATTTTTTTTTAGTACTGCACTCTCTGCTAAAGATGGTTTTGTTAGGGAAAGTGAAGCACAGCCATTGCAAAAATATGCGAAGTTATAAATCCCTTTGCTATTCCTACCAAATTTATATCATAAAACTTGCTTTCCTAATAAATAAAAGTGATGATAATCACACATATCTCTGCTGAAAGCCGTATCTAGTATCTAGCTGTGATAAAAATGAACAACAAAAAAATCTCAAAGACCATTGACTGCCACTGAAACTGTCTTTCCTAAGCCAAAATTTTCAGCACAAAGCACAGAAAACTTGCTGTATGAGAAGTACTAACCAGAGGGCGGAAACCTCCTGAATTTTCTTCCTCATACCTCATTGACCCTAATTTCCTGGGTATGATTATGCCTTCCCTCCACTACCCTCTCTATTGGATGCATGAGCCTTTGCAAGTTCATGGATCATCCCCCTGCAGCATATTTCTTTGTTAAATCCATTTTCTGAAAGGTCCCTGAAGACACATTTTATTTTAGTCTGGAGTAGGTTTAGAGGTATCACAGTGTGACCAGCCTGACCTGAAGGATGAGGCCTAGGACTGCAGCCCTGTGCCTGCACAAGCTCCATGGTTATCGGCACAAGAGAAGGTGCTTGTACATTTGAAGTCTCTTGGACCTGACTGGGAATCCAGAAAGACTTAGAGGTTTACTTCCATATACCACATGGTGGGTTTAATCACTGAAAAATGAGCTGAAACCTTTCAGTATAGTACCTAGCAGAGACTTCTGTTAACAGTGAGCAGTAGCCAAATTTTCCTCAGGAAAAATCTACTGTTGAAGTTTTAGTATCGGGTTTATCCTTTTTATCACACAAATCTGCCCACATATTTGAATAAATTGATTTTCCTGCTCCTGGCTGCCTTTGTTAAAGATTAATGCTAGTTGCTTGTCAGTGAAAATAATTGTTTTAAATTAACTTTGGGCTTTTTTTCAAATCAGTAAATAGGGAATATTAATCTGCAGAAAACATACATCTGCTATAGATCGGTTGAGTCTACCTCATTTTCAGTCCCTCATTTAAAGAGACCCAATCAAAGTATGCAACTAAATTTCCATGGTTACCAGACCTGCGAGAAGGCACTCATACACTTTCATATTAACAGATACTTGAATTTCAGGGAATATAACCAGAAGATCTCCACGAGAAACTAATTTCAGAAAGCATATTTAATGAGAAAAATAGCTAGAGCTTTTCTTGATTACATGTTGATTTTTATAACTAAACCATGGAAACAGTTGCTTTCAATCCTGGTTTTGTTTCATATTTCCTTAATGAAAAGATATGTTATTAATTTTATATGTTTTTAAAGATACTCAATCACTTTTTCTTGCTTTACTTTGAAATGTGACAGTTTTTGGGTAGTTTTGTAGGGGATTTGGAAACTGCTCTGATATTTTGTAAACACTGCTAATCAGATAAGTTTTTCTCACAGGTACATATTTTTTAAAAAGTGGAAATCTACATTTAGATTTTTAATCTCCATATAAACACTTAAATATTTATTCAATGACTCAGTATTAAGATCTGATTCCTGAAAAGCTTAAAGTACAGCTTATCAGTGCTTTGCCTGCTTCATCTAATTCACTCACTCATTCAGGGATATCCAAAGCCCTGCAAGTCCTTTTCTGAGGAGGAAAAAAAAGATGCCTTGATTGCTGGAAATATTAAAATGTAACCATTTCTTATATTTTATACTTCTGGCTAAATGTCTTAGATGTACAAAGCCAATAATCCTCTTATTTAGCATGAGATAGTTTTGTTTAAGTTATATCTGAGAAAAATAGTCAAGCAAAGGATGTACATACTGAGCAATTGTCAGTCTGCCAATTTTGTAACCTCTGTTTTCAGAAAGGTCTGATTGTTTGGGGAATGGCACCTGAAATGTATAAAGCTGCTTTATTTGGTATATAGTTGTTGGCGCATTTTTAATACATACCAGATTGTTATTTCCTCCATTATCACAAGTGTTCTCTTAATTTCTAGTGCCGCTAAAAATTTCTCATAAGAATGAACACAGAGATAATTAGCTGGGTTTGAGCCTATATGCTGTATAAAAGGAACCAAATTGTAGATGAAAAGAAGAAAAGACCAGGTTTTATATCATCAGTATTTTAGGAACTGAAAACAAATTCTGAGTGCATAGATACCTTGATTACTTTCATAGGTAATATTTTTCTTCTGACCATTTCATTGTTTGAGGTATGTATTTAAAATTTTATGTTTATTTTGAATTTCGTATGAGACAAGGACTTTAAACACACTTTGAACACGTTATCAAGACGCAATGGGCACAGACTGAAACAAAAAATGTTCCGTTTGAACATCAGGAAACAGTGGCACAGTTTGCCCAGGAAGGTTGTAGAGTCTCCATTCTTGGAGATATTTCAAAGACATCTGGACATGGTCCTGGGCAACCACCTTTAGGTAGCCCTGCTTGAGTGATCTCCAAAGGTCCCTTCCAACCCCAACTGTTCTGTGATTCAGTTACAGAAAGTCTTGATAAATTTTTATTAAACATTATCCGATTAGCTTTATGAAAAATTTCAACCGCCTCAAGTTAAAAGTCATAAATGTATTCTAATTACAAATTAGACTGAATTTCATCCATTGGGAATTTTAATAGAACAGTGATTTCTTGTTAAGAGATACGTCTGAGAGAACAGTTCATACGATGAAAGTACCTGTCTCTAAAAATAATGGTGCTTTTTTGTACATTAATAATGAAACTATGGACATATACCACTGTGTATTAGACTAAGACAAGAAAATTTTATTTCCCCATTACTGTCCATTAAAAATAAGACGGATCTTTCAGGACAATCTACATTACATTTTACATTGTGTCTCATTGCTGTTATAGTGTGTAGTTCTGTATGTTAATGATCACAGGTGGAAATCAAGAAAGAAGTATTTTGATTGAGAGCTCATATTAAAGCTTTATCAAGAACAGAACTAGCTCAATGTTGCAGCACAGCAGCCAGTGAGATGACTCTCCTTGCAGAGTTAAAGAGAACCTACTTGACCTCCTTTGATTACTGGAATTGAAGCAAACCTCGTGTCCTTTTCATCTCTGAGAAACATGGGATTTTGTTCAGGGAGTTTAACTTTCTAAATTGCTTTTTAAAAGAAAGAATTGTGAATTGTGCTCATAGGAATGTGAAACTGAATTAAAACATAGTGCAATAAACAAACAAGCCAACAAGCAAGCAAACAGAACCCACCAAAACCACCAAAACACCAAATCTCTGAAACTCTGCAGATGTGGAAACAGAAAGGAAGAAGAGAAATGTTGTTGAATATAAACTTGACATGTTCCTGTAATGGGACAGAGCATCATGGACAAACTGAGGTGATTGAATACCCAATTTCTCTGTCAGAATACCTTTAAACTAATAAGTGACAAAGACAGCAGCTGTTCCACAGTAACGTATTTTCAGCAGAAAGTCACTGGAATAACAGGATATCAAAACAAAACAGAACAAATAATCAAAAATACTTTCTTTTAGCCACCAGAAGGAAAAACAAGCAGAGAAGGAACTGAGAATTTGATCTTTCAATTTTATTGCAATTGTTTGTGTACGTGGGGGAACAAGATCTTACACAATTGCTTTGTGATTTATGGAGCATGTCCTGTCCTTCCCTTTGATCTTTTGTGTACAAGGCCAATAGTGAATCAAAAGGGTGTCACAATTTTCAGAAAACCAACCAACAAAGAGAAAATGATGGCCTCTACTGAAAGAAAGATGATTCAGGCTGAAAAGCTGTCATACTCTCTGTTTTCCTTTTGTCTCTGATTCATGAGTTCTTTTACTCAGAGTTTGCATTAAAAGGCAGAAGAGGCTGAGTTGTTCTTCTAATTTGATGTTTATTAATTCTTATCTATGGCATAGCTGCACGGACTGTGCCTTCTAAGTTAACAAAGAGAAAATGGCCCTGAGTTGTAACTTCCAAGGCCATTTAAAGTCCAAACTATCCAATTATGGAATGCCAACTAATTTATTTTTACTTATAACCCAATAACTATTCATTTATGATCCGCATTGCAGGTTTTTTGAACCAATACCAGAACAATACCTGAACACCCAGATTTGTGAAGAAGAAGAACAAATCCACGCCCAAAATCCTCCATCTTGTTACTAAATCCCCTAAACCTAATTTTTCTACATCTCTACATATTCCACCCAGTGACATAACAAATTTCTTTCTAATTACACAGCAATAATCTCAGTGCTACCACATAATTTGGGAAGTTTTTCCCAAGGCCTAAGGTCAAATGCAGTGTGCTTTTGAGGATCATTGCCTGTCAGCACTGAAAGACTGAAATTCTCTGAACCCAGGATTCCAACAAAAAGCCAAGCTGATAGCTATAGTATGGGACATTCAATTGTTCAGAGGCCATGCCCAGGGCAAAAATGCTTTACAAGTTCAGAATAAAACTCCTTATACAGGTAGAACTATTTTCCTTTGAGATTTCTTTGCTGACTTCAGATAAACTTCCTAAGATCACAAGTTTGTGTGTCTGGCTTCCCCAAGTTTGGTCTAGGTAAGCAAAGAATGATCAGACGATAACGCCACACATAATGCCTCATGTTTCCAGTTTTCCACTCATGTGCTTCAAGATGATAATTTTGGCCTTACTTTTCTGTTATGACATCCTGTCAGTTTTTACAAGTTTGTTAGAGAGCATACTGTTGCTCTCTCATATACTCTTTTTTCAAGTACTCATAGAAAAACTTTTCTGGAATAACTCTGATTACTGAAAGATACCTCTTCCCTCTGCTTAAGCCAGGTCTTAACATCGTCATGGGCAGATGCCCTTAAATAGCTCGTGGAGCTCTATTTACATGGAGAATTGGAAATTATCATTGTTTTTGGGGTCACCAACATGCCAATCATCACTCTGTATCTGCATGTCGCAGATTTCATCCTGGGATGAAATTCTGTTTACATTTTGTGTTACAAGCTTTTAGGTGTGCTATCCAAAATATGCCAAACGGTCAAAGGAAATTAAATACAATGGTAACAGTATAGTTGCACGTAATTTCTTTAGACATAATATAAAATGTTCCCGGGGTGATCTAGGTCCTCTTTAAAAGGTGCTATTCAAGCATGTTGAAAGAAATTGGTTTCTACTTCAGACAGTTAAAAAGTAAATGGAAATAAGTAAATTTGTACCTTATAAATGTCAAGATTTTTAGTACTTTTCTAACACAAAATAAACATCATATAGAGTAAAGTTAGATATAGCCATAGAACAACTGATGGTCACTAACCATAATTACAGCTAGGGTATTTCACAGATGCTGTGGTTTTCAAGACTGGTAATGACAGTTACCTTGTCAGTTATGTTGAGAAAGACTCCTAATTCATGGTTGTGAGACTTGCTTTTTCCTTGAAAATTCACTCTTCTTGAATACTAATACCTGCAGTTGAAACCTTGTAATTACAATGCCCTTTCCCTATTTTATAGTTCTTTAAGTGGTTAGTCTATATAAGTAATCAATCACAACTTCAAGTCACTGTTCACATGGCCAATTAAAACATAAAGAAAGTGAAAGGAAGTGAAATCTAAATCAGTCCAATAAATATATTTTAAGTGGATTTAAATTCTGGTAGAAGTCTCTGAGGGTGAATTTTTATGCTTCAATTAATTCACCCACTTCCATATAATCCAGAGCAAATTTTTGCATATGAAGTGGATAACAGTTAATGGGAATGGATATGCAAGCATATGTTACCTTCCACAGATAGATATCCAGTTTTCTTTACAAAATGTATGCTATGTACACACATAAAAAAAGATATATCAGTTTGTATGCATTCCTTTGCAATATGTAAGGCTTAATAGTAACTTCAGACTTTATGAATGTCAAATCAATAAAACTATTTACTAAAAAAGAAACTTTTAAATACGAGAATGAGTTTAAACTGTGCAGCAAAGTGCATTGTCAGATGGACATAATTCTGTTCACTGGAAGGGTACAAATGATGTTATGCAAAACTGAAGGGTTGCCTCCATGTGACCTGAGACACTATAAAGACTTGGACAAGCTTATAGCAAGCTTAGACAATTTTACCTGTGTTTTTGATTGAAATAGGCAACTTTCAGATTTTGTTTCACCCTAATGTAGACTATCGAATAAATCAATAGACTCATTCTTTTGAAGTACTTTGCTACGTCATCATCTAGAAAGGAAGGCTGAGCATGTCTGCTCAGATGTTGGTGGGTGTGATGCCATGATGACTTTAGGATTATGGTGGAAATGCAGGCTGATTAAGGCAAGTGACAATGTGCCTGTCTTGGGGTGACTTTATAATGTGTATCCCTTATCACTACCCTATGCCCACCAATCTTTTCTGTGTCTTTAAACGGAGCCTGAGAAAGACAGAAAACAAACTTTTCAAAGCAGTTGTTTCAAGGACTCGGAGCTACGCTTCTCTGTTTCGGTGGTACCCTTGGTTTTTTTTTCAGCTCTTTTTCTCCCAGCGAGAGACGGAGGGTTGAATTTCGTTTTCCTAGGATTTTTGGTTTTTTTTTGTTCTTTTCTTCTCTTCTGGACTGTTTCAACAACATCTGAACACATCAGGAGAATTTTCCCGGAGGCCCGGGGGGGGGTGGCCCCTCGCCGACCAGCTCCGAAGAGGAGAGACCGCACCTACAGAGGATCTCTGAAATCTTCTCAGGTTTTCTCTCCACAGAGAGACGGATCTCATTATTTAGCATTATTATTCCCCACCTGTGTGTTTGTTAAATAAATAGCTTGTTATCTCTTTCACTTTCCTTTGAGGAAAATTTTTCCCAAACCTGGGGGGGAGGGGTGGTTGTGACCTGACTTCTATCAGAGGGTATTCTCCTCCGAATTTGTCCAAACTAGGACAGTGCCGCAGAACAAATATGTACTCAGTATACACGTTTTGATCTTTTTAAGTTATTAAATCAAGCAACATGCCTTTGCTCTCCATTTATTTGTCTGAGATCATGTGGCATATCATCATTTCTGCCATTCTTTTATTTCCCTGTCATCACAAAAACTTTTCCTTGTATATGCTTCTTTGCAGAAATCATTCTGTACAGCAAACGTAAAGCTAAAGAATGTTCCAGGTGTTTTAAATAGCCATATTTATTGCCCAATAAAAAATCATCTCCAGTGAGCTAGTGCAGTGCTAGCTTCATCCTTCTTGCTTCTTTCTTTGATAGGTAGCATGCTCTTAGTGTCTTTCAGCAAGATGTCTCAGTTGCTCTTCTCACTGAGAAGGGTCCTTAGTCCTCACTAAACCCTACAGCATGTATTCAGTCCAGCTCCTATGGGTGTTTTACTTTCAAAGAACACAGACTAACCTGTTCTTTGTGATGTACAATGTTGGTTGATTTTTTATTCTGATCACTTTTATAACTCTGGATTAATAGTTTGGCCCAATGCTCACAGGAGCATCTTGACACAGAAGCAATGCAGATACTATATTCTGTGGATTAGCTTCTTACCTTTGTGCTTTTATTTACTAGGGAGAGATAAATGAGACTTTCTAACTGATTCCTTTACTTTGAAATACAGCTGACATTTAACGCTCACTTTATAGCTTCTACTTTTTTTGTCAGATATCAGCCTTGGCCCACCTTCTTCCCACTGCTGAGTGATCCTCACCCTGGTCAACCTCTTGCCTAGTGGGTTTTAATGCTGAGGCTGAGCGATCTTCACACTTCTGACACACATACTTCAGTTGGACTGAACTGATATGAACTGATATTTTTACATCTCGACTCAGAATTCCTTCCTTCTATAAACTCTAACCTCCCTACATTTGTTACAGGTTCAGATATGAGGCTGAACACTGCTGAAAACCTTCTCCATTTCAGTGTGAAATTCAGTGAAAATAGTAAGATCACTCAGGGCCAGCTCTTCTGGGATCTAATGGGATCAGAGTGTAGCTCCAGGAAAGAAGAGACATATAGCTTTTCCTTTGGATTAAGAGAAAGAAATGCAAAGAGAAAGATCTCTTTTAAAGAATATGGGAGTCTGTTGTTTCTTGGGTTTTTGTGTTTTTTTTTTTTCTGGTTTTCTGTGCTGCAAAGGACAAAGATCCAATGCAGAGAGAGTCCTCTCAGTGGAAATCTTGATGAATAAACAATGTTAGGATGTTTAAATATAATGGCAGAATCTCAATACAAGCAGAACATCAGATCCTTTGCAAAGAGCTGTTTGAGGCAAAGTGTACTGACGTCTTTTTAAATTACCATTTGGGCAATAAAAATATGTGTTTTAATTAACTGAGATTTGGAATTCCTACTAACTAAAACTGGAGTTTGTAAAGAAGGAGAATAAAATGCACAAATCTATTGAATTTCAATGGGATTTATTCACTTGACCTACTTTGGACTCAGATACTTTTTTAAATCACAAACTTTTTTAAAAAGGCATCAAACCTTGGGGTCTTTATGAAAACTTCTTCTGTTTCTGAATACTTCAACACCACAGAAGTATTGTGGGAGAGGAAGGAAGGGAGGAGAGAATAAAGAGGGAGAAAATGTTGTGGGGCTAAAAGGCAAAGAAGTAAATAGGAGCACCTCTTAAACCATAGATATTTGTTCATGATAAATATTATTGTACTAAAAAATGAACAACAAACAATGATCTAGCATTTGAAATAACCCTGGTAGCATCAAATTGTATGTGTGGGAATCGCGATGATTAGTTTCTTTTTTTAAAATACAAAATAGAATTAGAACTTCATGGACCTAAAATCAAATTGAACTTTAACCATGAAAAAGAAGATTGAATCATACTAAATAACAGTCTTAAAATTGCTTGTAAAATGGGATAGAATAAAAACATTCTATTAAGATCCTTGCATAATTTATTTTTAAAAAGTTTTGATTAAATAATAGAATCAATAAATCATAGAATAGTTTGGGTTGGAAGGAACTTTAAAGATCATCTAGTTCCAATGGGGCAGGTCACCAAGTTACTCAGAGCCCCATCCAACCTGGCCTTGAACACTTCCAGGGATGGGGAGTCCACAACTGCTCTGGGCAACCTGTTCTGGGGTCTCACCACCCCCACAGTAAAGTTTTCTTCCTAATATCTAATATAAACCTATCTGCCTTCAGCTTAAAGCCATTCCCCTTTTTTCTATCACTATGCACACTTGTGAAAAGTCCCTCCCCAGACTTCTTTTAAGCCCCCTTTGGGTATGGGGAGGCTGTTCTAGGGTGTCCTCAGAGTCTTTTATTTGCCAGGCTACATAGACCCAACTCTCACAGCCTGTCTTCATAGGAGAGGTGCTCCAACTCTGTGGTCACCTTAGTGGCCCTCCTCTGGACTCGTTCCAACAGGTCCATGACCTCCTTGTGTTGGGGGCCCCAGAGCTGGACACAGTGCTCCAGGTGGGGTCTTAACAGAGCAGAGTAGAGGGGCAGCCCTTGAGCTGCTGGTCACTTCTCTTTCGGTGCACGCCAGGATGTGACTGGCATTCTGGGCTGCAGGCGCACATTGCTGGGTTATTTTGAAATTTTCGTCTACAAACACCCCCAAGTCTTTCTTCCCAGGACTAGTCTTGATCCATTCTCCTCTCAGCCTGTACTTGTGCTTGGGATTGCCCTTACCCAGGTGCAAGACCTTGCACTTGGTCTCGTTGAACATCATGAGGTTTGCACAGGCCCACCCCTCAGTCCTGAAAAGGTCCCTCTGGGTGTCATCCCTTTCCAACAGCTTGTCAACCACACCACACAGCCTGGTGTTGTCAGCAGCCTTGCTGAAGTTTTCTTAATCCCAATGTCCATGTCACTGCCATAAATGTTAAAAAATCCCAATACTGAATCCTGAGGAAAGGCACTCATCACTGCTTCCACTTGAGCTGAAAATCTAAAATCTAGAATCTAAAATCTAAAAATCTGAAAATCTAAAAATTAGGAATTCCTGAAACTGTTGAAGAGACTTATATAAGACACCAAACTTTTTGGTGTGGGATGCAGAAGGATTTATGCACATAGTTTTCCATATGAACTTATTTTCAATACTTCTGGTGGTCCATCATCTTAGGAAGTGTTCTACTAAAACTTCTCCTTAAATCTGAAAAGAGTTTAGAAAATGTAATTTTACAAATTTGTTAGTTCACTATGAAACACCATTTGGTGGACTTAGCTGGTAGTTGAAGGCATTCACTCAGCTTTTTTCCTTATGTCATGTAATTGAAAATCAATGTTTACCCAATCACTCAAAGATTCTGTACAGTCTTTAACACTTATGCTTTATCTTTCTCTCTCCCAACTTTTGGTTTTGGAGGTAAAGAAAAAATAAAGTAGACAAAGTGGTTTAACTCTTTAAATAAATCTTAGTTTGGAAAAGTTAAATATAAGAGTGGAAATACTATGGAGCATAAAGAGAAAGTGTGAAGATGCGGAGGATTGCAAATATTCTCACTATAATATTACTCTGTCTGCTTAAAAGATTTCTCCTGTGTGTTTAGTTCTACCATCTTAGTTTCCAGAGAGAAGAAAAAGGCTATGACGGAGCCTCATTTGTGATAAAAGAACTGCAGTCATTTGTTGTGAGGTACGTTTGTGTTGGACATCTAGTCTTGTATAAGCCTGTTCATTATGATAAGAAATGGCATAATTTTCTCATTGCTGGACTCACACACACACATACCACCACCACCATGTTCCTCTATAACAAAATAATATTTTGGAAGTAAAATAAGAAGTAGTAAGGATGACCCTAGTGTAAATGAACAAGAAAAATCTCTAAGGATATTTTCTTTCTGATGCATCTTGGATAAGACATGCAGGACAAAGGGGACTATGGTGTATGGCAAAAAAGTACTACATATTATCAAGGCTGAATTTTTATAGATGAGTAGGAACCACAAAAACAACTTCATTCCTCACAAGATTCACAGAAATCTGTTTCAGACATTGTCCATTGTCTTCAAAAGCCTCACAAGAAATATCCAAAAGATCATTTTAAAAAGCATTTGAGATTGTTTTGGAAGGCTTCCAGTTCTTGGGTGTGCTGAAACTCAGCCTTTTATTGTCCCAGCAGCCAGACAGTGCTGCAACACAGGTGTCATGGCAAAGAGAGAAGATATGAATATAAGGAAACTGGCTCAGATTCTGCGTAGGCAAAGAGGAAAGGAACAATAGACAGAAAATGTTCAGGTTAACAATGCCTTCGTGAGGTGTTAACAAAGTGGAGGAGAGAACAGCTTGCTGAGGTATTTATGTCTTTAGGAGAACTTGAACCTGGAACATAAAGCAGAAAGACTACATCTATGAACTTACTAGAGCGAATAAAGGATACATGACAACGTAGTTGAGAGATAAGGCAAAAAATGGGACAAAATTAAAGGATACAATTGCATGATCCTTTGGCATCAAAGACTGCAGCTTTCATTGGTCTCAAATGCGCACACTTCAGCTCCTATCTGCTGTAAAGTTGTATGTGAAAGCAGAAGGTGTCTTAATCAATATTAGCAGCAGTGTGACAGGCTTTTTTTTTGCTTGACACTTCCACTAATTCCTAGACTTGATAATAGCTTTCTTCCTGCATGACACATAATAATTTTTAAGTGATTGACACTAAATTTTATTATACTGTTAGTGGACTCAAAATTAATTTTAATCAAATGCTGTAGAAATGCTTTTGTTGGGTTTCCAATATGTTGTTGTAGTTACATACAAAGCTGCTAATTTATAATTTACTTCATATGCCAATTAACAAATTAATATACAATATCTTTATAGAAAATGTATAAAAAAATGCAAGATTTGAAGCAATGCTTCTTACAAATGTTAAATCAGGTATTTAAGGATGCAAAAGCAGAAAAAGAATCCCATCTTTGGTAAGAAATGGTCTACAAGTCAAAAAGTGATTTGCTTCAGAGAGTAAAATAATGGCTATTTAAATGTCTTCTGAATTCAGTGGGCCAGATTTTTCATTATGGTTAAGTGACTTTAGTTCTGGGTTAGTCAGCATCAGAAGTCAGTTGCTTTATTATTTATTTTGTTTGGAGTCAGCTGGGATATGGACCAACCTTTCATTAAACTGTTTCAGTGTTGGATATCAGCAGAACAATTCCCATGTGGCTTGTTTTGGCTACATCTACTGGACAGATTTGGCAGAGAACACCACAAATTATTTTCTTATGTTATCTTCATACATCAGTTATGTATATATATCTTCATGTATCAGTTCCTTACAAGAACTCTGTAGGGAAGGTAATTATGATTGTCTTCATGAGTAGCTTCTTTCTTTTTCTTCTCTTATTTGATATAGATCTGTGACCTGGGGATTCAAAAATCTTCACTGATTCCTTCCATTTAGTTTGTCTGCCCTTGCTCTCCAACAGCTGAGTTAACAAGACAGGGAGCATCAGAAAAAAATGAGACTTCATTTCCTTCCTGCTCACTGAAATTACTGGTGAATTTGGGACAAGAAGTGCTCTGCCTGGTGCAAAATCACCTAAACAGGCGGGAACTAGACCTACGGCCTTTGTCTCTGCTACAGAAGGCTCTGTTTTACCAAAAGTGGTGAAACTTGCAGAAACATAACATTTTTTGAAAGCTCTGTTCCTTTGTTGAGAGAAATAAAGACTGGCAATTTTTTTTAAGAAATTAAGAGGAATATACAGATGAAAAGACAGAACTTGGTTACTTAAACTTCTCATCCCTGAGGAAACGAGCTGCAAAACAATTACCCACCGCTCATTTTCACTGTGGTTTAGGGATTACAAATAACAAATACCTCTATCTCTCAATTATTTTCTATGTTTCAAGGCTTTTTAGAAATTTTGTGAAGATCTCACCTGAAAATAGACCTTTACATAATATGAAAAAATCGGTCAGGATTTTGTGTGTCTGATTAACTTTTCGGGGACAACTTTGACTTACTACTTACTTTTATTCTACTGTGTTTGGTAGAATACTTCGACAGTACTAGCTGGAAATACTGAGGATACTCCAGTGAAAGTGATATTCAAGCAAATGGCAAACAGGAATTTTAAATTATACATTATTTTACATTGATTTTAAATCTAAATTCCATGATTAATCTATCTACATTCTAAAAACTTTCACAGTGGTAGTTATAGCCTTATAGCTATTCAGAGGGGTACAAGTTCACTTAAATCTTGCTATAATGGTATAATAATATCTCCAAAAGGAGCATACATAGTTTCTGTATTTTTGTATCACAGTAAATTTGCATCCTAACATGTAAATTCTCAGCAGAAAACTCACAGACCCTTGAGACTTACTGTAGAATTTGTGAAAGGAGTATTTCAAAAGATTTTCTGACTAAGGCAAGAAAAAAAGCAGTTAACTACTAGTCTGAGATGGTGTACACTGTGTACAAATAGTCTCAGCATTTGAGAATAATAAGGCCAGATAGAAGCATCTCTCATTCCTTATATATGACCTAAAGATTCTGCTTCTTTGAAGACAGACATATTGTCCCATCTCCCACCATCTTAAAGGGTTTACTGCAAACTATGAATCTCTGACATGTGAGGAGTAAATTTTGCTGGAAAAGAGAAAAATTACTCAAAATATTCACCTCTGGCCATTGAATTTGGAATTTCTTGACTGAGGAGTGTCTGATGAACATCTGACTTTACAACAGGAATACTTTTTTCAACTATAACTGTAATGCTTTTTCAGTACTTTAATATAACTTAATTTCTGAGGTTGGAGTTTTTAAACAAAATTAAAAAGTAAATCTATGTGGCATCATAATGATTCCTTACACAGTCCAATGACAGGGATAAAATATTAGAACTAATCTTGTTAGTGGCTTGGTACCTTCCACAGAGACCAATCTGTAGAAGGGAGTGGTGAAATAGTGAGTTTCAGAAGAGGTTACTGACGGCAGGACACTGCTGGATTGTGGGATTTCTTTAACATATTTGAAGAAAAATACAAACTGTAAAGGTAATAGACTGGAATCTGACACACTGTTCAGCTTGTTCTCTCTTCTTCCAGCACATCTTAGTCTTTCCTCAGTGCTCCCACTTAATTGTCCTTCACCTGTTAACAAATGGGAGTCTGTCCAGCATGTTGTGGTTCAGCAATATATTTATCCGATACTGCAAGGAATTATTGGAAAAATCTTGGTCCCTAATCTTGCCTCTTATCCTGTGTATGGCAAAGAGATAAGGTTGTCTTCCATATCTACAGGTAAGAATTAATTCAAAAGATTCTCCACTCCTATGTGACGTCCTTTATAAAAATAAGACATTTTGGACCTCATTTCCATAAAACTATTTTTCTGTACTTTCATTCGATTTTCTAGTGGGACTTCTCTAAACTGTGTGATTCATGAGAATCTGGAGTCTTCTAAGAGTAGACATCGGAGAAGTAGCTCTAGACTCACAGAAGCTGCAATAAATCTCTTCTGTTCAGTCCTTCCATATATAAGAATTTGCCAACATGTGGAATAGTTTTCCTAAAGGTCTAGAAGAAAGCTGAACTGTTCCTAAAGGTGCAGTGATTAAAAAACATATTTGAATTAATTTTGCTTGGATGAAAAATTTTTAAGTAGGTTTAATACCATACCTACGATTTCTAATTTTACGTATTAAAAATTATAAAACTACAATTATTTTCTCAAAGTTTTCTGTCCCACTAAATATAATAATATTCTTTTCCTAGCTATGGACAGTCACTTCGCTACACAGTGTATTTGAAAGTTGGTGAAATCAACTATATTTAAAACAAAGGTTGCAATATAAGTTGTTGGGGTTTTTGTTTTGCTTCTGAAGTGATTTATTAGAGAATCCCTTGCCAATAATATTTTCCTTTAAAGAGACATTTCTGTAGACTTTTTGAAATAGAACTTAAAGACAAACATAAGATGTTTGTTCATTTTATTTAAATAAAATATTTTCTGGAGTGAAAGTATCTGAGCAACAAGTCTGAAAGTTAATTAAACAATTCTGTGGTAAAACATTTGGAGAATCTTAAATCTGGCGTTTATAAGAGCAGAGGGAATTTGTGGATTGCTGTTAAACTTTCAAAGTAGTGTATTAGAACATTTAAAAGTCTTCTGACATTTGAAACTTTTAAGACCTACCCACCAGTGTTACTTGCTGTGGTAAGGAATACATTAGACAGAATAATCCTTAAAATAAATTATGATAGTCAGTTGAATTCGATTATACTGACTGAATTAAAATAATTAATTCAAAGAAAATATTCACTCCAGAATGCCAAGAGCAAACAGAATCACTATATTTCATACAACAAAACTGAGTTTGCATAAATACAGATGAACATTGCATAAGTGGTATATGAGGGACATGCAGGGAGAAAAAAATGTGATTTAAAATGCATTTTAAAATGACTGCTTAGTTGATGGATCAAAGAACTGATGAATTTTAGGCCATCTGAGTGGACTTATTAATTAATCTGTGGGCTTATTAGATTATCCAGATACTGAAATGGTAAACATAAGGACAAACCAGCTGCATATTTGTGAGGATTCCAACATAAATATTAGCAACAAAGTATGGTCCTGATCACTTTCAGTCAGTTTGCCCTGACTTAAACCCCAAGTAAGCCATTTGCCTTCTGCCCACCCCCCTACAGTGAGAGAGTGACAAAGGCAGAGACTATGGGTTAATAACAAAAGTATACAAAAAGAGACAAAAGGTGTTCACCACCTTGACATAGTTCCACGTGGCTGCTGAAACATAAACAAGACAGTGGATGCTCCTGCAACTCAGCAGGAACAAGTGTTCATTCCTGAGACAACTGCAGAGAGACAAGGAACTCTGCTCTGTGCCAGGGAAGAAGAGAGGAATGAACTCTGCTTTATGTCAGAGAAAATTCTCTGTTCAATAAAATTTGCCCTCTATTACTCATCCATATGTATAACTTTCAATACTACCAAACTGATTTTTTTGACAGATAACCTGTACGTTAGTCACATGAAAACATGGCACTTACAAGAATTATTCATTTTGCAAATATGAAGTTTAATAAAATCCAGTTACAACTGTGACTTTTAGTACTTTGCAAGCACATACAGTAACACCTTCTCAGAAGCTTAGGGGGAAAAAAGCCAAGAAATTTTAATATTGCAATGTCATTTTATGAGATTAATATCCCATGAATTTTGGAGCACTTTCTGCTTCTAAAACTCACAGAGGCTTCAAACGTGACTATATGCTATTGCTAAAAGTGGCTTGAGGAATGGGGGGACATGTTAATCATGTTAGGAATCATGGATAAAAAGTCTATGTGTGTTCTTGAACCAGAAGAAAGATTTTGGTCAAGCAACTTAGTGTTACATCTAAAGTAAACACCAGGATTAATTAATAGTTATGTGGTCTTATGATATCTGTGGAGACAAAATTTCTAGCCCCATACGGTTCCAAATACATCTGATCTTAAAAATTAATTCACTGGTTAGTTTTCTTGGATTTTTTTCTGTTGTCACTTATATTTAGAAAGCAACTCAAAGGGTTATTCCTGTTTTGTCATTATAAATTAATGAATACTGTGGTCCATGAGAATGGGGAAAAAACCAGCTAAGATTTGGTAAAGGTGGATACCAAAAACTTTAAAAACAAAAATTATCTCTGTAATGTATAATTGTAGGGAACAAAGTTATGGTAGCGGGCTGGAAGAAAAGTTAAGATAGCAGGCTATGTAAAGATCCTGTTCTGAGGATGGTAACTTGGGTGTTTGACCCTGCAGAGCTGGTAAAAATTTCCACGTTCTTCAGAGAGCAAGAGAGTCTGTTTGTACTCAGATTCCTCTTACTTGAAAATCCTCATGAGAAAAAAAAAATCCTCCAGACTCTTCTCCCCTTACAGGACCAGTTACACAGTTGGGTTGAGCCTTAGCAACTTGTTTGGTCACACTAGAGGAACACTCATCATTATCAGGTCAAATGTGGCTTCGTGAGCAGTATCATAGGTAGGGTGATGTGGTTTGAATGGTAATGTCGTCTGACAGCACATTACAATTCGAACTTTATTAAGTCAGTGAGAAAGATGAGCAACAATGCACCCACAGGGTGACTTACCGGATCACTGACAGCAACTGTGGGATTGTTAAGTGATGCCATAGCTCTGGTGAACTGCCAGGGACACCTAATGTCAGGGTCACCTTATGCATCTTGATGTTGGGTAAAGGGCAGGGTGTCATGGAGCAGGGTGTCAACGTTTTAAACATATGAATATAATTTTGGGTGTTGTTCTACTGCTACCACACCAGAGGCGCACAACTCCCTAAGACCAATTTCTAACTGTCAGCCCCCTGTAGATATTCTTCATTGTAGAGGCCCAGAGAAGCTGACTTTAATTGTGGGATGGATGGTGTATTTCCTCCCCAACCAATAAACTTTAACTGCTCAGCATGTATTTTCTTTAGTAACAAAGAGACAGACCTGGAAATCTTAAATAAAAAGAAAGATTTGCAATTTTTTGAAGGTTTTCAAGTTGTTGTATAAAGTGCCTGGTAGATTAATGGCTTTCATGATTCATATGCTGAGAGTAATAGCCTTCTTGCTCAACTGCTGTGCTATCAGTTAGTTTGACCCAATTGTACTGCCAAGTTCTCCTACTGTTCAGAACTTGCACCTTGTCTCTTCCTTACAGACTGAATCTCATCAAAACTCTCCCAAAACTGTAGGCAGTTTTCAGATAGTGACCCTTTACTGGTGTCTCTGTCCGTCCATAACTCCGAACATCAAAAAGCAAAGAAGTATTTGTACTGACTCCCAAAATACAGTCTACAATAGTCATGTCATGAAAAATTGAAGGTAACTCAGTATGGTTGCAAATGCAGTGCTTGAAAGATTTTAATAATCTTGGGTACTGAGGTGACTAAAATTAACAGACTTACACTGGAACTCTGTCTATTGCAACCTCATTTACAGGAAATAAAAGCAAAAGGCACACTTCTGATCATTTAAATCATAGTGTGATGGCAAAGGTTATCGAATATGTGCTGCTGATAGACAGCAGAGAGGCAGTAGAAAATAGGGCAGTTCATCAGCTGTTCTTCTACAAACATTTTTTCTGTGAATGTCTCCAGAGTTTCTTCCAGGAAGGATTCAGAAGGAGGAAGAGATAATTCTATCTTTAAGCATAAATCATGGCATTGTGTGGGTTTCCTCTCAGGCTCACTCTCTCAGCTTGGACACGTGGACATGTAGACATGTGGTAGCTACATCCCCTTCCCACCCTTTGGTGTGGAGAACAGTATAAATGCCCTGAGTCTTCTATTTCAAGTATCTTCAAGTATCCATAAAGGCTCCTTAGAAAGACAGGAATGTCAGCAAGACCTCCTTGTAATTAAAACTATTATTTAAGTAAAGTCAGGTGGATCTGCAGCACTGTTCTCTTTCAGGCACGCACTCATAATCAGGCATGTGTTGCTACAGGGACACTGAGGATCCTCTTGAAACTTTGAACCTTTGCAGTGGCACCTTAGGAGAAACAGCTGGTGCTGCTAATACCTCTGTGCAGTGATTACATTGTCTGCAGGTTCAGACAGGTTGTGCTGCACAAGATAGAGCAGGGTTGAATTTTCATACCTTCTTTCAAAATCTCTAATGCAATATTTTTTCCTTTAAACTCCCAAGTTTGAGATCTTAATATATTATAAAAAACAGGGTCCCTACATACGGACCTATCTTTCCTTCGCCTTTATTAGGAAACATTTGAGTGGGCTTTACCCTTCACCTGAACAGGAATTCTGACATCAAAATTCTCAGAGACCAGAGTATTCTGGTGTTGGATGATGTTGCAAACCAATCTATTGCCTAAAATGCCCACAAAACACCAAATATTTCATATTTTGCTCTCATCTCTTTTATGCTAGCCAAAAGCAGCATCAAAATTTCTGCTAAGTGTTCATATATGCCTTGTGCTTTTTTAAAGACTGTTGAGCACATTCCACCCACAAGGAGCATAATCTGCTCCAACACCTTCATTCTACTAGATTTTCTTGAAGTATTTCAAAATGAATAAATTTCTAAAACCATCTTGAATAATTGTTTATATCACAGAAACCATCTGAAAATATATACATAAAATTGAGTTGTCAGTGTGTATTATGTTACAGCATGAAGCATGTTATTTACCACTGCCCTATTCTTCTTCTCATAATTCTGCTTCTTACTGGTTTTTGAATAGCTTTTACATTTCTTCAATTGCCAACTGCAAATTGAATATATATGCATATTGATATCGCAGAAATAAGAACACATGAAAATCCAAGTTATTTTTATTGCCTATTGCTTTCTTTTCCTGGTGTATTGCTTAAAAAGAAATATTTATGCTTTAGGCATAGGCAGGCATAAATAAACCTGTTTATACATGTGTAAACATGTATGTTCTCTTGCAATAATTTTAAGTGACATTACAAGGTCACAAGCTTTGAGAAAAGAAGGAATCTCAGCAAGGAAATCTGTATAAATACCACTTATTTTTGTTTCTGAGAATTCACTGTCTTATAAAAAGAATCTGGTAGGTAATGTGCTTTGTTTTCCATTTTTTGGTTGTCACTAGTAGAATTTTTCCTGCAATGAAAAAATGGGTCACATTCATTATTTGAAAATTGCTAAAAATTCCTACTTTGTTTTTTTCTTCTGCACTGAATTACTAACTGAGGCATATTACAGAAATGACAGGAACACCACTTGCAACACAGTGGTAATGAAAATAAAATAAAGCAATTATTACTGCCTTATATTTTGTTCTTTTTCTCTCAACAGAAACCAATATTGTTTAGAGCAGTGGTGAGCTCTAGAAAAACCTTTTGGCTTGCCCAATAGGTTTATCTTTCTTTTCCCTTATTAGAATCACCTGTTCTTCACCTCATTTTATTTGCTTGCTGCTTAGCAATAAATCTCATCGCAATCCAATGGTAAGCCCAGTTTTCCAATCTCAAAGCATACAAACAGTGCTCGCTCTTTCTGAAGGAGGATTCTGAAGAGCAGTGTTACCCTCTAGTCCTTCTTTAGAGCAACTTCTAACATAAAGAAAAGACCTGTTTACTGAATGCCTGTACTCACTATATCTGTACAAAGGAATATTTTTGTCCCCAAATTAGGAAGTTGTATCTTTAAATTGCATAGAAGGGTAAGAACAAATATAGGAAAATAAGGCATTGGTTAATTTATCTTACATTGCAGCCACTAAGAGGGATTTATCAAGAGTTCTGGATAGAATCAAAGTTTCTGTTTCTTAGAATAATACTTTAAAGAGACTGGAGGTAGAACACTGCCTACTGTCAGTCAAGAATTCATTCCAGTTGAAGTTTATTGGCAAAGAAAGATAAAATTTTATCTTCATACACAGTAAACTTACATTGCGGTGCCTGAAACCACAAAATGAATTACACTTCTAGGCATCACCTCAGTGGCAATTTAAGCAGCTAAGCTCAGTAATGACACTGTAAATGCATCATCTTCAGAGCAATCTAATTCATATATTCCCTTTCCAGCCATTTATTACAGTGTTCATGCATTTTACATTTCTGTATATTCTGTTCAAATGAAAATATTTTCCTTCTAGTTTTTCAGAGGACATTTTAGACTTGTGTTGCCATTGTGGTTTATATTCTTGCTCCGGTCCCTTAAGTTTAAATGCTCTTGTGTGTTGAACGTAGTATTACAAACCTAGACAGTAAAATGCAAACCACAAACACTTTAAAATTCAACTAGATTTAATACTTAACTCTCTTCCTCCATCACCACCCCTTCCCCTGCCTTGTTTTGTTGATTGTAGCAAACTTTTCCATACTTAATATCTCTGTTTAAATTCTTATGCAAAATTAATTGGAAGGTAGGTGTTCTGATGCATGAAAGAAATTACACTTTTCTAAATCCTGCAATGAAAGAAGTCAGTGTTCAAATGTGTCTAAGGTAGAAACTTCATGCCGATATTTCAATAGTATTACTGAAACTGTAGGGGTGAAATTGCACTCTTTTTCATTAAAAATGGTATCTCTAATGACTTGGCTGAAGACAATGTTGGTCATTAATGCTCAGTAAACATTTATTGTTTTATATGATTTGGAATATACTTTAGTGCGTCATTTTCATTGTTGCCATTTTAGATTTCTTTCCGTTCTACAACTGTCTCTTAATGCAATTAACATTAAGAAGATGTTTGTCAAGGATACAATTTTAAGGACACCTTCTGCCAAAGAGGCCTCATTAAGGGCTTTTGAAATACAGAATACTAATGAAAGCCCCTTGTGGCAAGACATTTAGTTAAGGACCCATGCAGCTTAGGATTCTCAGTTTCAGATATTACTGCTGATGATGCAGACAGACTCATTTTAAAAAGTATCTGTTCAGTTGCGATGAACTCAGTTATGGCAATAAAGACGAGGCCTAACAAAATCACATATTCACAGGAAAAAAAAAAAGTAAAACCATAAACATTTATTTACTTTTCTTTCTATAGATGAATTAGAGAATACAGTAAATATCATCCATACACTGGGAAAGAGCAAGTTTGCAGTAGCTAGTTTGAATTCCTGTTTCCTCTGCTTTCAAGCAATTGCAGATCATTTTAATGGAATAAAATTTCAGTCATAAAACTACTCTGTAACTCTGCCTATAGCACTTCAAGCCTAAAAGGCCCATACCTTTTCACTACAGAGCAGTGCCTTGATGGGACACTCATGGTATGAGTTTCTGGGATCTGAATTCTTGATACAGTTCTACTGGTTTTAGATCTATAACTGGTTGCTAGAACCTCTAAAGAGTAGAACTGCATGCTTAGGGGGTCAAGCAAAAGTTAAATGAGGATTTTGAGGATTCTAGTACTGCATAAATACAAGGCAGCTGGGATTAAGTGTCATCTAATGTGTTTCAGCTTTCCATACCATCCTCGGGCCAGCCTTCCAGCACTTCCATGACCACAGTGACTGTATCAAATCCTGTGTGACTGCATGCTTATCCTTCCTTTACCCTCTTTTCAAGGTGTTCACTGTCAGAGGCAGGAAAATAGAACAGATGGATCCTTCATCTGAGGGCGTGACTATCTCATGTTATTTTCTTATGCTGGTTCTCTTTTCTCCCTGTGCACCTCATGCTGTTACAGTCACAGCCCCTCTTTATATAATGACTTCCATTAAACAGACAGTGACTACAGACAGTTACCTCAGATGGGGTTTTTGCTTGCACACAGAAAAAAAATGGACAGTGTTAAATCCCATTTTACTGTACCTATTGGTTAATGCTGATAAGTGATGAACTTAAATGAACATTCTTTTTTTTGAACATTTATTTCCGTTACGTAACACCTCAAGGCCATTCCTCACTATATCTCAATGTTCTTTTAAGTTGGTTTTTTTCAATTTAACAATGAATCTAGTATGTCGGTGCTGGCCAAATGACTTAGAGTTTTCAAAAATTATACTTCTTTAAAATGGAAATGCTTCCATGATCTGAAATAGAAAAGAGCATGAGCAGAATGTTTTACACACTAATGAGATTGGAAATACTTTGTAAAAAACAGTGGTTTAAGAGAGACTTGTCTAAACTTATATTTCATCATTGTACCTAAGCATGCTGCTCAGTTTCACAGGCGTTATTTAACTGCTTTTTGTGCTGTCAGATTAACAAGCATCAATTGTTTCACAGTCTTAACGAAGATATCTTTTTATTAATGACATGTTTAATGACATAAAGACATATATGTTGTATACTATCAGATACATATCAGTCCAGTATTCACATATAGTTTCTTCAATATTAAAGTACTCTCACCAGTGATAAAATACCCTGTAATATTTTGTATCTGTTTCTGGGCATCCTGTCCCATCTGGCTTAGTGTACTGACCTACAGACTGCTTACTGACTTTGCCTCTTTCCAGTTCTCCTCATTCCAACTAAAAATGAGTTCTAGTCAAGGGATGTTTGAGAGAAAAGCAATTTAGGGAAAGGGAATAAAGGATGCCTGAGAAATGGGTGTGCACTGAAAATGAGTGCTTGCATGACTCTCTTTCTAAAATATAATAGTCCCTGAGTAGAAGGTTTTGGTTTTTTTTTGTTTTTTTTTTTTTTTTTTTTTTTTTTTTTCACTCTGTAATGTATAGTTATTTGTGGAGTCAGGAGTTCTTTGCCGTTCTCAATCAGTCAGCTGGGGTCAAACTGAAGATAACATATGCTGGGATTGAATGTCATGCCTCAGTAATGTCCCTCACTTTTTTCCCAAAAGAGCTGGAAGTTCAGAAGTCAGAAATGTTAATGTTCCTTGCTGCCCCAAACCAGCCAAAATACAGTCCTCTTGTTTGTTGTCTGAAAATTAAGATGGGTTCCCAGATAAGTCAGGTCATTAAACAAGCAAATTCAAGATTTAGAGCTATGGCAGTTTTTAAAAAGAAGTTTGGCTTCTAGCTCTGGATACAAGCATCTGGAGCCTTCTGTCACCCCCAGCATTCCCAGAGAATTTGTGAATTAGGCATGTTTATAATTATTCGGTTGTGGTATTATGTACAGGGCACTTGTACTCAGTTTTACAAAAATAGGTGGCCATTTAGAGCTGAATATGTTAGTCTATTTTATCATGCCAATAAATACAGAAACCATTATCTACTGATTTATCACAGTGCTCAGAGTTGTGCTATAGTTTATGACAATTTACTTAGCAAATAAAGCATGCATATTGCTTTCAATTTTTTTGTGCTCCCAGGAGAGTGGCAAAATGGTTTTATTTAATAGGCTAGTAGCAATAAGAGAGTTAAAGCTGGAGGGTTTCTAGAGCTTCTGGAAAGATGTATTTCAGCTCGAACCGCAACAATTTCTTGAGGCATAAATGTACTAATGTGACACTTACAGACTGTGTGGGTCATTCAAAAATTCTCTGAACCACCTGAGCATTGTTATTTAAATAAACTGTAAAAAAGCACACAAAAAAGATACAAATCTTTGCATTTAAATGTTAATTTTCTTTATGATTAATTTGCTAATTTAATTGCTACCTTTCTGTATAGATCTTTTACTCTTTTAATGTTTCATTTTTAAAAGTGTGTGTTTGTAGCACCATCACTTCCATGCTCTCTGAGAAGCCTGACCACTGGTTGTAACCTTGACTTCCTAGGAGCAGCACAGTCTCACAAGCACATACTTTGGGGGAGGCTCATGTAGCAATTTATTTGCCTAAATTTGCTTTTCTCTCCTCAATACTTTTACTAACTTACTGGGATTTCATGTGGTGGGAAAGGGGATCTATTGCTGCTTCACGCACTGGCTTCTTTCCTATAGCTGCCAGCTTTAATCTGATCTGCTCACTTTTCCCAGGGGCTTGTGCTCACAGGGAACATGCATCAGCTCAAACTCTTTCCTTAACTGACTTACAATGCAACCAATACCCTCCTGGACCAAAGACTCTGCCCTTTGTCACCTGCTGCTATCCACAGGGCACAGTAGGAGATCTGCTTGACATAAACAAACTACTGCAGGGAGTTCCCTCTCCCACCCTAGCTATATTGCAGGTGGGCGCCATCTGAAAGATACAAAAATAAATGGCAGTATTTTACAGCAGCTCTTTGGTGTTTCCATGTGAGTGCTTCGGGCCATATGAAAGTTCACTAGATTTTGCAAACACAATGAAATCTTGTTTCCCTAGACATTGCTGCTGTGAAGCAATTGTATGCTACATCATTTGTCTTTTACTGCCTGTACTTGCCTAGGGAGCACTAGATCTACTTGGTCTTGCAGAAAGATGTACCTGGATGGCCAGGTAGGAGTCAGCTGTGCAGCTGTGCAGGATCTCAGTTGACAGGTATTGAATCAGAAGCCATGCAGCTGCATTATTGTTACTGTGGCTGACTTATTATGGCCAAAACCACATCTGCTTCTAGCTGATGGCTTAGAGATGGTTTGCATCCTTTTACCCAGTCACACTGTAAAAACAAGACTCAGGTCTTAATAAAGGTAGCCCATAGCCATATAGGGATATTTTCAAGACATTTTTATGTTCATATCTACTAGGAACCAGTGAAAAATGCACATTATAGAGACCTTGAGGTTCCAGAGCTAAAAGCTGTTGATAATTGAAGCCAGAGATGACTGCACAAGAGGCAACCTGTGGGATCAGGCTCATCAAAGAAAGAGAAATATGCTCAGTTTCTTTCCAAATTATTGTTTATCTTTTTTTACATTGTTACTTACCATATCAATGGGCAAGGTATTTTGTATTTGGTGTAATTTTTTTCTATCCACAAAAATCAGTTTTGTAATTCACAAAAATCAATTTGAAAAATCAATGGCAATGTCATGTTTGTTTTAAGAATGGTGTCTCACTGGTTGCTATATGCCTTCCAGTTCCAGCATTGCGCACTGGTGACGTAAATATATAATTTTTCAACCACAATAAATTTTTGCTTTAATTTCCATTCTATATTAAAGATGATTCCAGCTTATCTAACCAAGAATTAGCTGAAATAAATTTAGAAATACACAGAAATTAAATTTGTAGTTCATGTTTTTCTTTTTCAAAAGTTTTCCTCATTGTTAATATATTCCGGTTGCATCTGAACAGCAACAGAACTAACATCAGCATTGCTGCACAATGAGGTTGCATTTAGCTATCTATATGGAAAATACCAACTTTACTCAGACTTCCCTTGCAAAAGAATGAGCATGACTTTATCATATAAAAGTAGAATTTGAAAAGTAGAAACTTTAAATCCAAGTAAATTAAAGAGACAAGTCTGCAACAATGGCTTATTAAAAGTGACTGAATCAGCGAATTATAGAATAGCTGAGGTGGGAGGGCACCTTGGATATCCTCTAGCCTAACTCCTGTGCTCACAGCACAGCCAGCTAGAGCAGATTGATAAGGAAGGTATCCAGTGGGGTTTTGAATATCTCCAAGACTGACAACTGATATTTCTGATGTTTAAGTGGAGTTTCCTTTGTGTCAGTTTGTGCCTGCTGCCTCACTGGGCACCACTGAGGGGAGTTTTTCTCCATCTTATTTGGTCCCCCATCAAGTATTTATATACACAGATAAGAGCTCCCTGAACACTCACTTCTCAGGTTGAACTGTGCAAGCTCTCTCTGCTGCACCTGGTTTGTCAGATGCTCCAAGCCCCTTAGTGTCTCTGAACTCCAGTATGTCCATGACTCTTGTACTGGGTTATGTCTTACTGGTGCTGAGTAGAGGGGAAGGGTCACCTCCCTCAAACTGCTGGTGACACTCTTCCTAATACCTGTCAGGAGCCTTCTTTTCTGATAGGTCACATTGCTGGCTTCTGACTAACTTGTTGTCTACAGGAAATCCCAGGATCTTTTCTGTAAAGTAGCTTTCCAGCTTGTTGGCCTATACTGTGTGTATTAATGCACCAAGCTATTCCTGCTTAGGTGCAGGACTTGGCATTTTACTTTGTTGGCCTCCATCAGTTTCCTGTCAGCCCATCTTTCCAGCCTGCTGAAGCTCCTCTGAATGGGAGAACATCCATCTGGTGTATCAGCCACTCCTCTCAAGTGTGTATCATCACTCTTGCTGAGAGCGCAGTCTGCCTCATTGTCCAGGTCATTGATGAAGAGGTAAGACAGACTTTTCCCAGAACGAGCCCCTGGAGTATACCAGCAGTGGCTGCCCTATCAGGCTGGTCTGAACAGTCCATGCTGACTGTTCACAGTCACTCTTGGTGGCTTGATGGCCAAACCTTTTTAATAGATTTGGAAATACATAGCTTCCAGGATTATTTGCCCCATCACTATCCAAGGGATCATGCTTTGGCTGACCACACTGTAGTTCCCTGGGTCTCCTTTCCCGCCCTTCTTGATGACAGAAGACTTCAGGTCCTCAGGAACCTATTCAACTCCCACAAACTTTTAAAAACAGTTGAGAGTGGCCTGGAAATTACCAGCTCCCTCAGCATTCACCATGGATGCATCCTATCAAGTTAGAAGACACATTCAGACTGCAAAGAAGGAACAACTTTCTGAAAGTGTATAAAGCAGTCTCTGTTAGAAAGAAAATAGGGAATTTGAAACAAAAAGTGTTTTGAAAAGAGGGATTTTATTCAATCACAACTACTCAGGCTAAAATAGAAGTTACTATAGCATAGTGCTTTACAAAAACCATGTTTACCTTTAAAATTTAAAATTTTTTGATACCTTATACAAGAACAGATTGTGTTTATACCACAAAGAATAAAATTGTTTGGAATTTCAGGTTGGTGTGGAGTGAATCTGGCTTCTTGGTGAGAGGTCTCTGACACTGATATTGCAAGTAGTGTGTGAACTTCTGAGAACTTTTCCAATAGAATGTAACACTTGGCTTTTGACCCAGAAGTGCCAAAGTGATTTTGATTTCCTAAAAGAAATTCTTTCTTCACAGACTGTACTGTCATAATTCAGATCACTGGCAGTTTTCAAGTAAGAGCATTTGAACAGAAGTGACTGTTGCAGAGAAGAGACCAAAATGGTAGTTGATACTGATTTGTTCCTTTCAAGTGGAGTAAGGACACATCTGTGAGCTCCGCATCTGTATCTCTGCCTGCTGTAGGTGTCCTGAACTTCCTGCAACTATATAGGAAATACAAATTCTTTTATTCCCTGCATGAACTGCTACCTAGAATCTGTACCCAAAATAGAATGAACCACCTTGACATTGTTAGATCAATTCCAATAGTGTTCTAGTCAATCTACTGTCACTCACTATTATTGCCTATTGTCAACTTTTCCTGGTGAAATAAAAGTCTTAGTATCTCAGGTTGCAATGGATTGAAATATATATGGTTACCATAATTTATATGTATTTGACATTTTACGAGCACAGTGCGTGTGAAGTTTTCTGCTACCTTGGATGGTGGGAATCACTAATCTAGCACATAGGATGCTTCACAGTTCTTGGAGAGGACAGGTCGGGTTCAGTGATACATAAAAGACTTCTTGGGTTCTTTAGCACCTGCAACATGGTCAATTTGATCTCATGCAAAAATCAGAAAAAAGAGAATTGTCTCTGAATGACTTTAGTAGTTTAAAATGTTTAATTACTGCCTCAAATACTGTTCTAAAACATCCTTCATCCCACTGGGAGTAATTCTCTTCCTCCTTGCAGTACCACAGTCTAAGTAAGAATAATTGCCACTGAACTTGTCAGTCTTATGCTATAGTAAAAGTGGCATAATAAATATAAATATCTTCCCAGAAAGGTATTGATCCACAGCCAGTCCAGTGGAAGCACTTTTGGGTTTCTGAAAAAAATACATGGATAATCGATATACCCAGCAGCTTGGCTATTTTCTAATTAATTATTTTCTGTGCAATAAATGCTGTCACTTATCCTAGGCCTGAAACGATCCCATAGAAATGGCCTTGGTAAAACCTTAATACATGGAGATATGAGCATTGTCAGTATGGCAGCCAACAAATGAAAAAATATTGTCAGTATGTGTCTGCTACTCTCATTGCTGAACAAAAAGGTAACTGTCACCAAATTACTCAGCCCTCCTTTCACTTTGATGCAAAGCGTGACTCTTGGTTGCTATTGTTTCTTTCTACCATATGGGCAGATAATAAACTGCACATCCTTGATCTTCTTTCTGCTTAATATCTGAAACCCTCAGCCTACTTAGGAATCATTTTTCTCCAGCACCCCAAGGAAAGAATCTGCTTGCTGCCAAGATCTGTTTAAGTGATATACACCTTTAGAAAACAATGGCAATGCTTCCTAAAATGATTTAGCTTAAGAATATGACAATAGCCATCCTGGTAATGCTTGCCTACAGGTAAGAACAACACCAAACAGCCACAACATCGGAAGTCTGATGACTGACATGACCTCTCAGCAGTTCACTGATAGTGAAAAAACAGCTGAGAAAACAATGTTGTACAGCTCCATATATCAGTTAAAAATATGTCATTGCCTCTACGCAAAATGTGTTGTGGTTTGTTTGCGGAATAATTATTCTGATCTCATAAAGTACATGCAATTTTCATTTATTAGCAGCAGATCACCATATATTCCATGACAATTGCTTTTGAGTTACTGTTCTCTGCTGAATGCCATCTCATTTAATGACACAGTATCACCTTATTAGAATGCACCTAGGAAAGTGTCACCATGGCCAGGGCACTTCTGAAATAGTTGAGACAAATTAATATTGTCAAACCCAAGAGAGAGATTATAAATTCCCCTTTAAGCTGTCTTCATGTCTTTCAAGGACAATTTACCCCCTGCAGATTCAGCTGATGCTTTAAGTATCTCACAGTGTCATGCTTTAAGTGTTTTAAATTGTTTTTAAACTTGGATTTTTTTTTAAACTGTTTATATATAAAAGAAAATATAATATTACTGCAAGTTTAAGGTTGTTATATATAATAAATACAGATGTAAACATCATTGTCAGGGGAAGAAAATAATTTTAAGTAATTTTAAAGTATAATAATTCTGTTTATCTGATACAGCTAGAGAGCAGGATCAGTTGAATTAGTCACCATTCAGGTTCAGTTTCACTGCCAATAATTTATTTGGAAAGTAGGAGACCTATAATATTGAATATTTATTTCCTTTCAGACTGAATTATATTCAGCTCTAAAAGAATACTTATTTCAAGTTCAATTCAGCTTTAATGATTCTTGTATAAGAAATTCATCATGGACATAATCTACAATGTCCAAAACACCTCCTGCAGTGACACTCTTCCCAAAATTTCATTCTCTTTACATCAGACAGGTGCAAACTCAAATGATCTTTAAATTTTTACAACATACTTTTCCTCGTTCAGCTTCTCAAAGCGAGGGCTCTGCAGATTAGATCAAGAAGGGCACCCTTCACACATCCCACACATTCATTACTCAATGAACTCAACAGGAAATGTTTTTGCTGCTTTCTCACAGATAAACCTCCACTTATATCTTCCTACCAAGCATGCTGTGAGAGTTTCCCTGTTCCCCACCATCCTTGTACATGGAGCACCTGCTCCGTGTTCCGTGCTACTCATTGGGCAGTTTGCTTGTGCATTGCTTCTGACCGCATGAAAAGCTGACCCAAAAAATGTGATCATTTACAAACAGATCAGACCTATAAAGATCCAGATCATTAATGAGAATATTCCATTTGCCTTCTGGATTTTTGTCATTCAGGGTGAAATTTGATCATGCAACTAAAATTTATTTCATAACAGTAAGAATATGATGTTTCTCCCTTTTATAGCTAAAATTTACATCTGATTAAAGAATTTGAAGAACTAGGGCTTGAAAAAGACACTAAATATTTAAAGACTTGCTATAAATGTTTCAGGCCAAGTATCTGGAAAACATTCATAAAAATCAAACCATTACATAGAAATATGACAACTCAGTAGAAATTCTACTGAGGAAGAAATTCAGTTCTTCAATATTTTTTTTCTTCAAAAGAACTACTCCTCTCTGTACTTAGTATATCATTAATGAATATTTTAAAATTTTAAACCAAATACTTCTGCTGATCCAAACAAGTTAGTTTTAAAAGTATTTAGAAAGAAATTCCAAATATTTAGCTGGGTATACAAATTTATGCTAATTTGGGCCATCATTATACTTGAAAATACCAATAGAATTGAAACTCTAAATTTTGAGAGAACTATACTACAACAATATTTGGCAACACTTGTTCCTTTTTCTGAAAGAAATTCAAGCAAATATGCAAGAAACCTTAGCTGAAGTAAGGTAATCAGACTTATTCTGATTACAACTGGTACAGGTACCATATTCAATTTCCCCCAAATACTTGCCTTCATCCAACATCCCATCTCTCTTACACCAACACAAAATTTCAGTGCAAGCTTACAGGTCCAGAAGCTGAGCAGAAGAATGCTCTGACTTATAACAGACCATAAAAAACTGTATCAGGAGAGATCACAATGCCTAGGTATAGTGCAACTTCTTCTTTGAGCTATGCTCTTTGTATTTCAAATAATATTGATTTATTGGGGTCATAGGTTTAATTACATTTATGGGTCCTAATCTTCACCATGATTATTGATATTCATAGTCCCATTTACATATTTCTTCCATTTTTTACCTTTGTCAGCCTCTTAGTCCTTTGTTACTTGAGATGTTGTCTTGGGGTGACTTGTCTCAAACCGGGTCAGACGTGAAATAGTAATTTTAAAAATATGCAGCATTGCCACTAAGACTATTTCAAAATATTTTTGATTAGTGTTTCCCTTTGCCTCAAAGTAAATTTTCAGCTAATTTTAGTGCCATCCTAATCTTGAAGTACTATTGTCTTTAAGTCCAAAATTAAAGCAAACTGACAAGCTCAGTCAAAAAGAAAACTATCTTTAACCTCCAGAATATTTCTTCCATAGAGGAGAATTCTATATTACTTAAATACAAATCCTATTAAAGTCATTGCTTATTTAGAAACACTGACATTTTTATAACTGGTTTTAAAAATAATGTGGTGTAAGGGAATATAGGTAAATATTTTAAAACTCCTGGGCTCGCCAAGAGTTTTTTATTTCCCAAACATTCACTGCTGATATATAAACTTTATGTTGTGCACCGTGCTTGTCATTGGGGAAAAGGTGGGCTTGCATATGGGACAGATGGGGGGATGCAAAGGAAAATACAATAATATTTTAAAAATAGCTGTTCCTTGCTTTTTTCTCCATCCCAAGTTTACTATTTGCAATAAGCCTATATATTCATTTATATAACTTCATGACCATAAATTTTTCTGATAGAAGTATCTACTGTACTTAATGATTCAATATAATATCCAGTCTCTCACACTAGGCAACTCAGGACTGTTATTTTAGAATAATAGGCATATTTGGTTCAATCTTGTCAGGATATTTTTGAAGTCCAGAATGAATTAAGGAACTCAAGGAAACAAAAGTTAAAAACCTTGGTCTTAAACCCATGACTCTTCAGAACAATGAAGCAGACTTCTTTGGTGGCTGCAGACTTGTGTCCTAGGCAATCTAAAGAGATGCTTTATAGACAGAAGGAAATTAGTTTGTATATAGAAGACAAGTAAAAAATGACATGCATTATGCCTGGCTATCCAAAGGAAACAGCCTATTTTTTTGTCAAACCAGTGAAATAGGCAGGAAATGGAAGAGATTTCCTAACAGTTTATTTACACAAGAAACAAGAAACAGTAGTTTCCTTTTAGATGAAAGAATGTGGTATACTATAAATTTAGTATGATATTTAAGAAGACATTGGCACTACATTTTCTCTTTTTTTTCACCCACTTATCCTGTAAAGATAATTTTAAGTGGATTTCAGTTTCATGCTGCTGAAAATATATCAACACATGCTGTGTTAGAGTAAAATTGCTTAGAGTCATTCAAAGTCAAATAATCGTGGATTGTGAAATCTATCTTTTTTCCTTAAAAATGAAGAAGTTTTCTACCCAGACTTTCACATCCGTGTTACTTTCATCTTTCTTGGAGAGAGCAAAACGAAAGACAGCCTTGACATAAGTACAGTAACTGAGGAATCATCAGTGCGGACAATGAATAACTCATCTTTTACTGGCTCTATGAGCTTGGGAAATTTTTTATGACCAAGTCAAGAAATCAAATTTTATTTTGAACTGAAAGAAGAGATTCATAGCCCTCTGTCAAGTTCACAAAATCATGCATAGTGGCTAAAAGACTGTTTAAGATAATTTCTGATGCCAAGGACAGGGGAATAAATAATTTACTTCCCTACAGTTTAAGTATCAGCCCACCTTCAAGACTGCACTTCTAAACACAAATTTGTAATTAAATACCTAATGTCATTCCTTTCAGCCCAGGGAGGCCTGTGCTAAATGTTTCATCCCTCCATGAAGGATGGAAGCCATATCTCCCAGAAGAGTCTTTTAATCATCAGGTAGATGAGCTGAGGGACCCTCAATCTGCCTGCTTAATGTTGTTCCACTTTGCCTAAGAAAATATGTATCTTCCAAAAAGATTGATTTAATTGCACTTATTGGAGCACTAATTCTCAAGGAGAGAATCAGGGTTCCAGTTCCTTCTTCCATTAATATTTTATTATGTTAGAAAGGGAAATCTATGTTTCCCTTCACCTCCGCATGTAAACTGACCAGTTATATAATCAGTTTCTTATGGTCTTTGTCTGAGTCAATATTTAGTTACACTGTGTAAGTGGAATAACTTCAAAAGAAAAAGAAAAATGGGAATGCCCAAATTTTTATCAGTTATTAGCAGCTACAAGTTCTTAGTATTTTTGGTTTATCAATGAAATATCAAAAATCACAGAATGAGAATGGGAAAGAACAAGATATTCTGTATCCTGAAAATACTGTTGTTAGCTGAAAGACTGTTAAGGCAGCATTCTGAGCTGTTTAATTTTGCTCTCTCTGCGACCTAATCTGCACAATGTTCTTGGTGAATGTTTTGTTTAAGCTCTGCAGATAAGTACTTAGTGTACTTGTCAAAGTACTCAAGGCAGACACGTCTAAACAGATTTGGGAAGTAATCAGGAGGTCGCTATGCACCTAAGGAAATTTAATGTTGGAAATTTACATCCCAATGGACTTCAGTTACCTTAAGCCTTATCATGATGTTTTGGCATACAAGTAGGCATTTAAATGCCTGAAGTTATAGAGTTTTATGATCTAGTAATTTTATTTTCTACAAAGTACTTGAATCATAAGGAGTTCTATAAAAAGCACAGAGCAGAATTTCTCCAGTGTACAAGTATTGTGTAAACAAGTTTTAAATCTCACAAAATTTAAGGATCAGCTATGTGGCAGTGGAGCAAAATGCCAGCTCATATAGATAATTAATAAAAGACACCTGCTACTATGATATAGCAGAATTTATTCAGTGGCATTACAGAATATTTTACCTTTGCCAGCAAAAATGTCCTGCAATGACAACACCTTTACAGTAATAGCTAGATTATTTTTCATATTCATGGGCTCTGCAGACATAAACTAACGTATAATCAACAATCTCTTAATATAAAATGAGCGTATAGGAAATGGGATGAAGTTTGGCAATGAAGGAAATAGAGATTTTCCTGTTTGAAGTGACTCAGTAATTAATACTTTATTTCAGTGTAATATGAAAATATTTCCTGAAAATACTGAAAAAGTGATAGAATGCATAAATCTAGAGTAGACACTGGGTCTCACAAAAAGCAAGTGTATTCAGTTCGTTCTAAACAAAAAAAAAAAAAAAAAAAAAAAAAAAAAAGGAAAATGCAGCATGTCTGCATTAGTCAAGGGCATACTGACAATGAGAAGATAATACTAGAAGTTCAAAATTAGGAATGGGGTAGACCTATGTCCCAAGAGGGTGTGTCTGTCAGCGGGTGAAGATGACCATGCGAGTTCTGCTCTGCCAAAGTTTTGCACATTTGTTTGCTCAGCTTTTCAATTGAGCCTTAATCTGAGCTGATGAAAAACATCTTGACCAGATGGAAGATGTCCATCTTAACTGCCCTCAGTGTTGATGTCTTGCAGCACCATGAATATTGACAATAGCTAATATGGAAAATGACCAGTAGGTGACGGTTGAACAAAATGAATTTATTGCTTAACACTTCACCATCGTCATTGGAGCAGATTTATGATAACTGTAGAGACAATATCACTACATTTATAGAGCCAAAGTAATAAATACTGAACAGATGTTCCACTGTGGAGATTTATATTAGAAAGTCACTTCATCAGCTTCTGATTAATAATTAATTAACAGCATGGACTCGTTCAATTATTTCTGTCAAATATTTTCACTCTTTTTCTTTCTCCGCCAAAAAGGCAATTCATGATAAAATGCTGCCAAAGGTGACATGCAATTGAAGAAAAACCTCTTAAATATAAAATTCTTGTTCAGAAAAAAGATTACAAGCTTCATACCCATAAACTAATTACTAATAATGACCAAAAAATTGCTAATTATAATCTTAAAACAATACTTTACCATCCAGTATTGCTGGATTTTGCAAAAAGTCTGGGAAAGATTTTTTCAGAGCTGAATAATTTTGTTACCTGCAATATAATCTGTAGTTATATAAGTTGAATTCTAGATAGGAGTAACAGGATGAAACTAAGGATAAGAAAATTTCATCTGAATATTGAGACAAATTTCTAAACACTGAAATCTATTATACTGTGCAGTCATTTCCAGGAGCACATTATTTTCACATTTATTTCATTCTCACTGTCCCACAAGTCATGCTGATTTCAAGACTATATCCTTTTGTGGAGTTTGAAATTAAACCCAGATATTTGAAAAAGAAAACTATATACATTTCAAGCTAACATCTCTGCAATTCCTTCTGTTTACTTTTGGTTTTTTGTTTTTTTTTTTTCAATACAACACCCACTTTCAAGGAATTCTAAAGCTCTGATTAAGAAGGATTGTCTGCCTGCTGTGGAGAAAAAAATACTTTATTTTTTAGCTCCATTTGCAAAATTTTTTTCCAGATATTATATTATTGTCAGATATAGGACAACAACACACTTTAACTGTCCTTTCAAAGCAGATTTTGACATAAGGGATTTCTCTACATACTCCACTGTGCCACTTCATTAATTGATTGATTTTTTAAAAAATCTTAACCATGCTTGGGAAGAAAAGAAGCCACGTAATAATACTGCAATACCAGTTGTTCACATATATTTTCCCTGATAGTTTGAACTGGTAAGACGGGACATTAGAAAGTGTTTCATGATCCCAAAAATCATCTTTCTTGAACCAATTAAAAATGAGAGATATCAGGAAAAAAAAATTGATTTGGAGAGGAAAACTTCACCAGTGATGATCAGTGATGATTTCTTGGATTTGTTGCCTACATGAAGCAACAGATACATATATTGTATGTACCTATAACTGGACTTATAAGAAAAGCTGCACTAATTTTCTTCTTGTTTTGCACTTACTTGGTCAACCCTCATCCTGACAGATGGTGATGAGCAAGCAAATTTAGCAGCATCTTAGTCATTATGAGGAATACCAATCTTATTGGTTAATGTCACACAAAGCAGTGTGTGACCAGTCATAACTCTTTACAGCCATCTGTTCTTACTGGGTATCAGTAGACTATTTTGGTATGGACGATGTTTTTTATACACCAAATACCTTATTGCATCCAGCCACCATGAGGGTGTATGTACCCATATACCAGATGGGTATGAGTAGGACATAATGATGATTTTTTAGTAAGTATTATTTATTAATATTTGTTCTTGACAGATTCTTCAGAGGAAAACAAAACATTTTAAATTCATAGAAGTATTGGCAATAAAGAAGATTGCACATAAAATGTTAAGGGACCTGAGGATAAGAGTAAAAGCTTTTTATTGAAGAATTCACTACAGATGTAGAATTAGTTATATGATACATTGCCTCTCTTCCCATGCTATTCCTCCACAGTGGAGACTCATAACTTAGAGGTTATATTCCTGCTGTGATTTTTAATACACAATATACTGATGCGCCTATGTCTTTAAATGAGGATCTGTAGAAGAGGGCACATACCGGTCAGATGGTCAATACTAGCCTTGGATTGCTGACAGCGGCCAGCAGGACATGCTCAGTGAAGATCAGATAGCAAAGAGTTATCTTTTCTCCCCAGAATTTTCTCTGAACCTTCTGTGATGTGTGGCTCAGAAAGCCCCTGGGCCAGAAATGAAAGGGACAGTGATTTTATTGATCTCTATCATACCTTCTTTCCATCCCCTTCATCTTAGCCTGAACAATCCTGAACATTCCTTCTACAGAGGCAGGTTGCCTATCAATAAAAGGTGGAATCCCTATAAGTATATTTTGGCTTTTGATGATTCCTTCTTTTTTTTGTATCTTTGCTTTCAAATCCCTTTCTAAAATTTCTCCCTTTATAATCCAAAGTTTTGTTTGACTGCAGAGAAACACACAAGATCTGGATTTGGTTAAGAGAGAAAAGAAGAGAACCCTCAAACATTTAGTTGCATGCACTATATTTTGTTCATAATCCCTTCTCTTTGAGACCTAAATTCTGCAAAATCCTTGGATTACAAATTATTTATTGTAAGTAGTTGTCAACACTCAACAATTACCTCTAGAATATTTTTTGATCTATGAGTCCTTAGACAATCGTGGTATATTACATACTACTTTCTCATGCTAATTAGAAATGCAAATCAAAATTTTAGCATATATTAATGTGTTATTTTTCTCTATTAGAAACATAGAAGTGACATATATTGTAAAATCACTAGGAGTTATTTATCTACAAAGCTAACTTGTTATTATATGATAATGGTTTTGCTATTTTCAACCCTAATTAAGGATATTATATAATTTATCAAGATAAACATACTCAAAGCACTGCTGGAGAAAGAAGCTGTGGATGGTATATTTTCTGACTTTTGAAATATTAAATGATCTCAGCCAATCATATATTAAAAATTTTTTATTATGAGTTGTTCCTCTGACTTTTAAGTCACCTATTATTTAATTTTGATTGCTTGTGGAATAAAGATTGAGATTGATAGTTAATCGCCATTACGTGTACTTCCCAGGAAGCTAGTTGCAAATCTGGTATGCCAATAAGAAGTTTCCATTTAAACTAATGCCCGCATCCACTATTCATTCCAGATATGGAAAAATAGCCTGAAACCTTATGTAAACCACTAAGGGATCCCCTTGTGCCTTCGTCTGAGTGAAAATTAAAAACATTAAGCATCATACTCTTCTTTCTGAAACTATGCATATGTTTTAAATATGGTTTATTAAAATACAAGTCACCTTTCCCACACAGAAATTTTGGTCAACTCAGGATTTCCGCTCAACACGTCACTAGTTTTTCAAAATTTTCAGGCTCCTCCTGACACTAAAAGTGTGGTGGTGACCATTTAGAAAAGGGTATATACAAGAAAGTCAGATCTACACAACTGACTGAAGTTTAATACAAAATATAATCTGTTGGCCAAAAGTATCTGGAAAAAGAGAATGCTTAGAAGTGAGATGTCATATTCAACAAAGTTTTTTCTGATGCCTACATGACTAGGAGGAAGATGAAAATAGAAAATAGGAAAAAAAGTCCTGTAGTGTTGGAGTNCTCCTCCTGAGACTAAAAGTGTGGTGGTGACCATTTAGAAAAGGGTATATACAAGAAAGTCAGATCTACACAACTGACTGAAGTTTAATACAAAATATAATCTGTTGGCCAAAAGTATCTGGAAAAAGAGAATGCTTAGAAGTGAGATGTCATATTCAACAAAGTTTTTTCTGATGCCTACATGACTAGGAGGAAGATGAAAATAGAAAATAGGAAAAAAAGTCCTGTAGTGTTGGAGTGAAACCTTTTCTGGACTCAGGCCCAGAGGAAAGCCAAAGCACAGGGGTTGAATTAAAACCTTTGGATAAGCTGAGATACATGAAGTCACACCAAAGTGAAATAGAAATACAGATTTTTAACTTTTAGTAGAAATATATGCTAAGTGCTTTAAACATTGAAAAGCNACCTTAAACACAGTTCTTACTGCAGCAGTGTTACCTTTTCACAGAATTTCTTTACTTTAGACAAAACATAGATGGAACTACACTGTTCACATTTTTTAGATAGAGTGCTCACATAAACAATAAGAGCTGATAGAAACTGTATACGCAAATCTGCGTAACATCTATGTAATACTTGTGTAAAATTTACGACTGTTAGAATTAGACCAGGACTAGAATCATGTGTCAGTTTTATTGGTCAATTAACAAATATAATCCACACTTGTGTAAGTTTCGATAGAAGAAGAAGCAGCTGTTTTCTACTTGCTGTTTGCCTGCTGCTGCTGCTGTCACTGCTTGGCCTTATCATGTAACCCCTTCAAACTCTGCCTTCAGAAAACTTTGAGACTATGAAATAAAGAACTTAGCAGAACAGCAGCCTCCTCTGCTCTTTCACCCTCGTCCCAAAAGGAGGGATATCCCATCAAAAGCTCAACACTGTAGATGTTATATTTATGCAGAATTAGGCCCCTGTCAGCTACCGTAATTTTTTTTCTTTTTAAAATAATTGGAATATACCTGTGCCTAACTGAATTCTGACTTTGTATTGTGTCTTCTGCCTTGAATCGTACCCTCTATCAAAATCATCTTGTAAGATTTCCACTTTGGATTATGCTAGAGAATTAAATTATATCCTACATAAAAATAAATTGAATGCATTAAAAATCACAGTGGACAATTATGGATGTTCTATTTCAAAACGTCTGAAATCTGTAACTTACTTCTTATATGCAATGTATTTACTATAGATATAAATATTTTTTAAATAACTGAAGCCAGATATCCCTTGGAATAGCGGGAAATTGTGAACTGTCTTCATTTTTCAAATACCTGTGAAGCAGAAGGCACAATATTATCTAGAAACTATACCCAGACCTGGCTAGGAAGGTGATGGAAATCACACAGAAGGATTCTGGTGCTTAATCATGTTAAAATTATGTTAGGATTAAGCCATANTGGCACACTGACTGTACACTATTAGTGCAGTATCCAGGCCCAAAAAAACAACAGGAAAACTTACAAAAAAAAAAAAAAAAAAAATATATATATATATATATATATATATACACACTGTTTGACAAAGAAAGCAACATTTTACAAGTCAGAAAGTAATCAAATAAGGTAAGAATTGCCAGAAGTCAAACACAGCTAGAAGCAGCAAAACAAATTATCCAAGAACAAAGCAGAGTGTATGAATTGGTTGAGATTTCCACTTTCTGTACTTTTAAAAATTAGGTGTTTTCAGCAAATAACTGTCATTTGCAATCTGATAGATTTCAAAGCACACTAGGAAGTTTCTGCTTTTTTGGGTGTTCTGGGGATTTTTTTTCAAGTTTCTTGATGAAACGTTCCTCCTTCTCTGCTCTCTGGATTACAAGTGCTTGGGTGGAGACGGCATGTAAGAAGAAAAAATAAATGGCTCCGCTTTCAGGAGGGCTTTGCAGCCAGGATTTTGATATCTGGGAAGAAATATGTGTACATAAAATGCCCTGAAGGGCACTATGCTGTGTAGGACTTTGGACACACTGGCCTATCCTAAGGCAGTACATTCTGCCTGCTAATTCCCTTTCTCCTCTGCTCCTGTCTCCTACACACAGAATTGATATGGTGGTGGATGTCAGTACAACTTTCATCTTGGACCCGACCTTGTTTTCCAATGCTTTAGAGACTCAATGGCGTGACAGAGTAAGGGCTACCAGGGCAGTGGCAAGTGCCTTCACTGTGTCAGACACCCAGTTCCTTATGTGCCTGAAGATTTTTGTTTGAAGTTCTCCCTGTTGCTTCCTGTTCAACCATTTCTATTATGTAATTTAAAAGAAAACATAACATGACATAAAAACTCAAATTGGGAGTGATAGATGTGAAATGTTACCTGAAAACCAGGAAATGAAATGGTCTTCTACAAAATCGACTTTATGGAAACAGTGCCTCTTGGTGTATAAAGAAATATGTTTTTAAGAACTTTGAAACATCAAACTTTTGCATCTTGTCAAACTACACAAAATCTGGGGTTGGTTCAAAGCTCCATTTAGCTGCCACGTATTTTTCCCTTTTATTTCCTTTTCCATCATTTTTGATCACCAAGATTTGATGAATTGTTATCGCAAAAACATAAGAACCGGCCACTTGAATCAACTTGCTTTTCTGTCAAGAATGTCTCAGCGGTAGCTTTCATGCCTTCTTTGAAAGATTTCTTTTCAAGTCAAATGGAAAGCATCATTTTATAAAGAAGTACCTTACTGCTTTATAGCTCAATTTTCCAATGCTTCTGGAGAGAGACAGACTTAAGAGTTGAAGGCACTTGGCACCCTGCAGAAGGCACTCGGCACAGCAGAGGACTGAATCATTAAATACAGTACTTTTTATAGTGCACACACACAAAATAATGGCTTCGGCCTCTGTTTTGTGCATCTGTACAATGTTCAATTTCCATATTCAAAAATATGGAATATTTTTGGAAAATATGAATTTCAATATTCAAAAATATGATAATATTTTTACAAGTGCTGTACTTATATTTTAATTGAGGGTTGATTTTGTCAACTTGCTTCTGTAAGTATTATAGAAGACCTACAATTGAGAAATATAATGTTAAATATGCCTGCATTAAGCAGTTTCACAAGAAGATGATTTATTCTTTTATCTATTGAGGAATGTATTTTAGGTAGAGTGAATATTGCTTATTTGTTTATGTGTTTTCTTATACATCTGTAAAGTTTTAAAAATTATTATAATCATTATTATTATTTTTATTATTGTTATTATATGGATCAGAGCAAGTAGCAAAGGAGAGCAGAAATGACATGCACTGAAGGCAGCTGCAATTCTGCCAAATAAGTAAAATAACGTGGCAAAATGAGGTGAAATTAAAGAGGGTGGGGAATGATGTGCAACCACATGGGAAAGTTACATCAAGACCACCTGAGGGGCTAGGAATGAAAATTAGTGAAATGAGAGTTTCAAAGGCTAAGAGCAAAGAGATGTTTTCTCAGGAAAGCAATTGCAGAAACTCTGCTGGGTGCATTGCACAGTCTTAGGTAGAGCAAGAGATAATAGCAGAAGATAAACAGAGAGAAGCCAGAGCCCAGTTAGTAGTGGACCAGAAACCCTAAGCCACAGAAGCAGTGAGAACCTGGGGAGGGAGGGAAGGATGAAGGCCGAGAAACCCATGGAAAAACACAGGCAGTTTTCCAGCAATGCTCACCTGCTACCAGAAAACCCACTCATGCTTTGATCAACTATTCAGGTACCCATAAGCATTTAGCCACACTTTTGCTTGCAGCCTTGTTTACATGCCAACTCATGTCACCCAGACATACGCAACATTGGTGCTACAGTACACTGGTACTTCTATTCTGTGATATGAAACCTAAATTTGTCAGCTTAGAACCCCAAATTCCAGTATTTTATTGCTATTGAACAGGAAGAGAAGAAAGACTGTCATAAGTGAGAATGTGGTCAGGGAGATCTGAAATGTGTGGAAGAGAAGACACAGAAAATAATGTACTGAAAGAAAAATAAATAAAAGAAACAAGTAGAATTAAAAACAAGAGAGTATAAAAGTGATTGAATAAACCAGTGAATTCAATTATGCTACCACAATACTACCAAAAAGACCACATGGATTCATGTACCAGATAAGCTACTTCAAATTCAGAATTTTTCTTTAATTGAAATTGTATGGTAGGTTTTTCTTTCCATTTTGTAACAAAAGGTAGACTGTTTGAACTGTATATAGGAGAGGTATGTAAAATGTATTCTGGGGGCCAAAATCTAAACATTTTAGTGGAAAATAGGATTTCAAAATAGATTGGGAAATTACATACTTCAAAACCACTGCAGCTTCTCTGAATTTCCTCAAAACATTGTTTTTAAAATACCCTCAACTTAGTATAGTTTTGTTCATATTTCATGCTTATGTTGTTTCAACTAGGTTGTATTTGCATTGTTTCTAATTTATTTTTCATTTTGCAGTAGTTAAAACTAGCTTCTATTCTGGACACAAGATTTTTTTAACATTATGCTTGTTTTACTTCCTTTTTGAAGGTGTCCCTTGTTTGATATCACGATATAATATACAGGAGAAGAAAATTAGGCAAGTGCTCAGGATCTTTATGAGTAGCAAAGCTTACATTATTTTAAAATTATTAAATAAAGTGAGATAGACAGGAAACTTAGGTTTCTCTTTTGTTATTTCTTTTCCTCAGTTTACTGTTCCCTGGGGGAACATGTGAAGATATGACACAATGCTTGAGACAAACTGAATGTGGCTGAGAAGTGGAGATATTCACGAGAAAACAGAGCAAGACCAGCTGTTTTATTATGTCAAGTACAATAAGAGGATATGCTCAGATTCACCTTGCTTAGAGCAAGTGTGTGCAGATACGCCCCTGGGTGTGTCTGCAAGTGGTTGAATATGTCATACTTGGTAATATGTTTTGTGGAAACTGAGACATCCAGTCAAGAAGTCTACGGTGCAGAATCTCTATTACAGTGTTTCTTAGCTGCTGACTGCCAAACAGACATTTTAAAAACTTTTTTTGTCTTTAATTACATCATGCATTGTTGTCATGAACTTTTAATGGGCTAGAAGCTGTAGAAAACAATTTCTTATTCAGTACATCCCATAAATATCAAAAGAGATTTCACAGCTGACATGATATAAAGGTCTTTAAATTTTTCCCATCCTAGGTATTTTAACATTTATTCATATAACATCAACTTAGAGGTGCAATCCTATATTATACAAAAGCACTAGGACCGCTTGGGATAACAAACACAAAATACAGTTGGAATAGACCTACTGAACAACTGCCCTTTAAGTGAGCAAAAATCAGAAAGGAAAGTTTCCTTGCTTCAGCCATAATTCTTCATTCTCAGCTCTTTTTTGGGACTCTGTAAACACTGGAGAAAAACCTTGTGAAAATAATTTAGTCTTCTTTCACCCTTTGATTCTCATTTCTACTTTTATTGTGATTTAATTGAAGAATGAAGAATTCAGTGTAATAAATTAAACAGAATACCATATTCAAACATATAACCTCTTCTTAAAACAAATGAGGTAATTCATCTGGTTTAATTTCTTCCATATAATTGATATTTTTGGCAATATGATAAAATATATTAAACACTGAATTCAGTTGGATTGTGCTCCATTAGATGAGTGACTATAGCTCAATAATAATGTCAGAATAAGGACAAATATTGAAAAATGATGAGCTTTTACTTTGCCAGTTTCATGAAGAAGTGAAATTTCATAGGACAAAGAATGTAGTTTGTGTTAGGCAAAATTGCCTTTTTTTTTGTATTTTCTGTTCAATATAGGGAGAAGAAACATTTGAATGTATTTTATGAGTCTTGCAGACTGATTTGAGTTAGAGTGCAATAAGAAAGAATGTCTCAATAATATTATGTCCCACTGGCACATACATAGTGCCATAATCTCACCATATCTGCTACTGGTCAAAATCCTAATGGCACTAAAGTGAATTCTGTGTGCTTCTTAAAGAATTGCTTTTAGCAGAAAAATTGCTGCTGTCTGTTGTCCTGTGTTTCCAAGTTCAGGAGCTCCATTTTGACAAATATATGAACCTAGTCTTCTAGGTTTATAGACTAGGTTCTATAATGGAACACCATGGAGATAACAGGACTCTCAAAGCTGTAGCAATGGCCAGCAGGAAATGTCAGTGTGCTCACAGTATTGCTTTGCTTTTTCAGATCTTCATGATTTTCGGGAGTCACCTCACCTCTCAGAATCTTTACTCTGAAATACTAGGGTGAAAGTCTCTAAGAAATAGCTTTGCTGGTTTTTTTCTATTTCAGTTTTTTTTATCACAAATAACACTGAAGGATATTTTTCAAAACTATTCTTAGTGTTTCTTATTTCTGGAAAGAAAACTGAGAAAGCTGGAGTAATTTTGCACTTTTATCCAAAAAATGAAGTTTTTTCGTCAGTATTAGACATAGTCAAAAGTTTGATGATTTTTTCCCTGTGTACCCACAAAATTACCCACACATAAAATATGGGTAAGTAAGAGAAAAAGCAACCCATACTTGAGGAAGTACCCTCACCACTTAAAGGCTCTTATGAACAATACATATTAATAAAGACTACCCACATCGCTTCTACAAACAATACAGGGTTGGTACAGGGTTGGTTTTCGTTTTTTTTTTTTTTTTTTTTTTTTTTTTTTTTTTGGGGTTTTGTTTTGTTTTTTGAGTCATTTTTCTTTGGTTTTTTTTGCAGGTAAGCTGGTGATTCAGAAACTTGACAAGGAAAAGTGAATTCCAGATTAACTACCATGACAAAACACCAGGCTTCACTTGTCACCTCAACACGTGAATGCAAGTGCCTACACCTTCTTGTTTCAGTTCCATCATCCTAAATGCTTATTTCATTATTCTTTTCAACTCAATAGATCAGAATAGCAAAGACTGAAATTTTTGAACGTTCCCCACCAGGCAGAGTTTATTCCTTCTGTTTACTGGTGTCAAGCAGGTTTCAGTCTCATGCTGAGCAGATGCTTTACTAATGTTTTGCACAGTGGTTAATCAAATATTTATGTAGCACATGAAGGAAATATACTTACATTTCATGCAGATGATTGAATAAATTCTATACCATTTCCCCAGTGAAGAGTCTGGTCCAAACACTTTCAATTATTCATGTTCTAATTTGTAAATATTGCAAGGAGTTCTTATCTGGAAATGCCTGCTAGTCTTGTAGCTGAGGAGCAAAAATGAAAAAAATTCCTTCCAGGTATAGCAGATATATGATTAAAAATGATTCTGTTCTTTCAATATGCATGTTCAATGCCAGCTCCTGGCTAATTTAGAAATTAATGTTAATCCATAAACACATATAATTTTTTTACCTTCATTACAGCTGAAACATTCTGATACTTTGTACACTTTTGTGGTTTGAAATGCATGGGTGGTTTAATCCTTAATAAAACGCAAAAGTCTTGGGAAAGTAGTATTGTAAATCAGTAATGTATGTAATACCTTCCCTCTGCTCTCTGAAATGGGGATAAAAGCATTTTGAGGAATTTGAAATTAACAGATACCCAAATCAAAGTCCTGATTTTGCAGAATCCTTGTTTAGGTAGTCCTTACTCATACAAATAGTTCATTTAAATCTTTTTGGATTAGGCAATAATGCATAATCTACATGTTTTTACTTTTCAGTTGGATTCTTTTGTTGTGACAGTCAGAATGCTTGATTCGATTCCTAGGTAATACATTAAACATTAATTGTAATTCTATACATAACTAAGATAGATGAGTACTTAATTCATAGACAATATTATGTATATAAGCAAAAAAAAAAATATGTATAAGGAAGACATTATTGCTTCCTAAATCTGAGCTGGCATCAAGCTGGAAGGAACTTCAAACCTGAATGAGAAAGAAAAATTAATTCATCAAGGAGAAACACCAGGATTAACATACAGGTAGGGAGAATCAAGTCCAATATTGTAGAATGAGAATTATATATCTGGGCATCAAAACTGTAAAAGCAGATCTGGAGATTAAAATGGATCCAAACTGATCATGACTGAATAACACTACAGTGTGGTAAACAGGCACAGAGGTGCTGTCAATGTGTCAAGCAGGCTTTCTGCTCGAGGCACTACTGACAGATAAGGCTTCAGTAAGAATACTTTCTATAGATTTTGGTGCTGTGCTCTAAGCAAGAAATGAGCCATTGAGAGAGCATGGAAAAGATGACAAGAAGTAACTCTGGTCTGACCTACAAGATAGACTGAAGAAATCGTAATTTAGAAAGAGGAGACTGGTGGTTCCAGTTTCAACTTGTGGAAAAGAGCTGTGTGGGAAAAGAGAAAATCCGGCTGTGAAAGTAAAGGGCTTCATCTGTAGAAAGTGAGATTTATAGCAGACATCGGGAAAACTTCCTGGAATAGAACATGATAAGTACTAAGAAATGTGGAAACTGAAATTTTTAGGAACAACTTGAATAAACTCCTGTCAGAAATGGCTTATGGAGCACTGATCCTGCCTGTGTCTAGAACTAACTAACTAACTAACTAACTAATGTCTTCCTGTTACTTTCTGTGGAAGTGGACATGTATTTAAACCACCCATTGGGACTTTTGTATTTTTCACTTTGTACAGTGGCATATGCACAAACACCTCTGTCAGCACAGCTAGCAATAATGCATAATTAAAATCAAATCCTCTGGCCTTTGTATATAACTGGTATTCATGACTTTTTCCTCTCTTCAGTTCCAGTCTCATATAATATACACAGTCCTCTGACACTATCCTTGACTTATGAACCCTCTTCAAGAAGTACAAGTGTTGTTATAATGAGCCTTGCATGCTGCTATTCAATTTCTGTAGAATTTCTGATTGACAGATGTAAAGATTTTTTTGAGTCAAAAATTTGAAAATAAAAGTTTTAGTAGAATATAGTTAATTTATAATGTTTGGGTTACCTTGGATTTTTCTGTTTAGCTGCTAGTGTTGTGTTTGATGAATTCTTGTGTTTGTGTGAAACAGAAGATCTCTCAGGCTCTCAGCCTCCATCACTGAGACACTTCTATCAGGAACAAATGCTGTTTGGATAGACTTTCCCATTTTGTCTCAGATGTATAGAAAAAGCTTTTTAAAGGGTTAAGGGATCATATATGATTTGACCCATGTATGGAAGCCCAGCATGTATATAAGCAAAAAAATGTATGTTAGCACGTCCATGATCTCTCTAACCAGCAATTCAGTATTTCTTCAAACAAATGTAAAATCTTCCTTGATTTATTCTGACCTTTTGACTGATTTTTTCCCAACCCTTTCAGTTGTATCTATTCAGGTCTTGGCACACCCCTCTCCGTTCCCACCCCTCCCACCTTCCCCTTCCCCCTCCCCCACCCTGATGCTCTGATTGCTGCCACATTTCTGACTAAAGAGATCTGTTTTCCCAGTTTTGCCATCCAGGATGGGAAGAGTTTCTTCTTCCTCAGCTCTTCTGTCTCTTACCTCTATGACTGTGGACTCAGAAATCCAGAACTCCTTTGTGGTTCCTCTGCTTCTGTCTTGAGCCTTGGGGCAACACTGAGCAGTACACTAGTCCCGCTCCACTTCTTCGCAGCAAACGTCTTCCTCAGCAAACATATTTTCATTAAGTATAAATCTGGTATGAGGAATAGTTGTTATTTTCCAAAAAGGACCATTTTTACAGAATAAAAAGACCAGGATGGTGGTGCATGCAGCCCAGCAGGTAAGGAGAAGTTGTGCAGCACTTAACATGTTCATGGACAGCAGTTCATCACAACTTTGCAGTCTAAATTTAGTATTAATGCAGCCTTTACCTCATTTCTTACTTTGCAATCAAAGTTACTGGATAATGCCAGTAACACGCAGAAGGACATCGGGAATGAAAATAAACTTATCTCTGATGTGACTTTTTTATAATTGTACAGTTCTGACCTTGCACGACTCCAGTGATCTTTCTGCAACAACGTCTCACATCTTTGCCAATTTCTCATCAGTCCAAGCCAAAGTTATTCAACTGAACCATATCAGTTTGGGCTTTGAACCCTTGGTCTCAAGCAGCTAAACCTCTGTGGAGAGGGTAAGGTTACACATAGAAGGGGTTAGGGGAAGGTTGCATAGAGAAGGGATTAGAGGAGGATTCTAGGCTCTTACATAGCAAAATAAGATCTATGAATTTGGAATCCTTTCAGCCTGGTTCAACTGGATTGAGTACCTCTCACAGGAGTGGACATGTGAAGCTGGAGCCTCACAATTTGGTTTTAAATTAACTCTGCAAATCTGTCAGAGGCCTAATTTAAATTCTTTATCCCATACCCTTCCAACCTCTTTTGCCTCAAAGAATTAATGTGATAGGCCTCTATGAAAGCAATTTATTAATGATTGAAAAGTCTCTAGAGGCCAGAAATTGAAAGGCTGAAATTTTTATTTGTATAGAGAAGAACTCAAGGTAAATAATATACATTTCCAGAGACAACTGTACATTTACCATAAGATTTTATTCAATTTGGAAAGGAAATGCCTGTCTTCTAAGTACATTAAAAATATAGTAGGGGAATATTAGGCTCTTGTTTTTGAGCTTTGAGGAATGTTTTTTCTTTTTGTCTGAAATGCAAAATATTTTTCAAATGTGGGTTTGAATGATGAAGAGGAGCAGAGACTTGTAATCTGTAGCACAATACACTTCTCATTCTCTGAATGTTGGCAAAGCATTGCTATTCTGTGTGTGTGTATGCAGGCACGTGCATAAATCAATTGCTCAGGTGAAAAGTTTACATTAGCAGCAGTTGTGCCGACTCACATGGTAAGGAGAATCAGAGGCTGACACCAAAAATGGCAAATATATTGCAGCATAAAAGGTCACTTCAAAAATTTCTGACAACCTGGAACATTAGAAGGTCAAAAATCAACAGCACATTGTCCTGTTTGGTTAGATTGTGCTACTACACTCTCTCTATGGACTCTTATTTTTTAAAATAATTGCATGCTCTTTTGAAATCAGCCAGCCATTCAAAGACCGTATTTCCCATTTTATTGAGAAATGAATGAAGTGTAGAAAACAGCTCATTTTATTCCAGCAGTCCTTTTAACATGCAAATAGTAGAGTATTGCAATGAACACACTTCTCTTTGTGCCATTAAAGATAATGTAAAAGCAATTGATAATTGCCCAGTTTAGACAATGCGTGCCTATATCTTGCCTATATTTTCCCCTATAATAACGAAAGATCTGATAAAACACATATTTTCTAACTTTCCCTATATTTCTTGCCTGTCTCTGGACCAGAAAGAGAATCTCTGCTGATTACTGATTTATCAAACTCCCTATCCTATAGTTTATAAATTTCAGCCACAAAAAGCTGTGAGGTTTTCTACTTGTCTTGTTTTGGAAAGCCTTAAAATATTTTATGAGAAAAGGCACTGAAGAGTTAGACTGGGAAAAATCTTGTGGATCATCGCTGAAAGAGAAGAAGATACAAAATAAATTTTCCCAGTTCACCCCAACATTTTATAAACAAAAAACCTTCTTCCACAAAACCCAGAGATACCTAGAAAGTACACCAGCTGCTCTTGACAGCTCCTTAAAGTAAGGACATCTTGGAATCTATTTTCTTATCCTTATTTTACCAATCTCTCCTATTGCACAACATGCAGACCCTGCACCTCACAGAGACTTCTATAAATGCATTCTACTGTCTTCACAAAGACACTGTGAGATCCGTGTTCAGAAGGGTGTCAATGTCAAAAGACCTACAAGTAATGATCTTGGACAAAGCTTAGAACAGGTTTTAGCAGCATCATGACATTGAGCAGCACTTGGAATTATACTAGTGAAAAATACTGAAGGTTTTGACATGAGTTTAACTGTATTTCTTAATATTTGAAAATATATGAATCTGGAATAGAGTTGTAAAAAAAATCAAGAATAAATAGAGGAATTATTTTCTGCAAAGGAACATGAATGGTACTTCAAACACTTGGAAGCAAGACATATTGAATTTATGTGAATTTGTAAGCAGTTTTCCTTTGTAGAGTATCTCATTATAGCTCTGAATAGGTTTATATAGTTATCTTAAAGTAACCTGTATGTATAGTAACTGCAGCAACTGACAGATATTGTGAGTTATATTCTGGATACAGAGACTGAACATATTTCAGTGTATTTCATCACTTAATGCCATTTTTATTAGAGTCAAAGAGGAAATACTTGGCTTCGTTCTGATAAGCAAGACTGCTTAGAAAACAAAAACATAAAAGCGGTAAAACCAATGAAACCCAAAGACATTTCTTAGCTGGAGAAACTCTGATGCAGTCATTGGGAGTCAGGAAAGATCAGCTCGATTCTCTGTGAAGTTTAAACTTAGTTCGACGGACAAGTTGCTAAACAAATGAAAAAGCAGGTACCGCCTCTGTGATTTACATATTTGAAGGAGGAGCAAGTGCAGAAAGTTCCTTTTGTTCCTGTTCCCCCTAGGGGTGGTGAAGGGGAGGCCCCTGGGGCCTGTCCCGGAGTGGGCCGAGCTCCCTGGCGCAGTGGCGTGGGGCCGAGCCACTGGGGAGAGCCATCCCAGCTCCCCAGGCAGCCTTGACCAGCCTTAAACAACAGCACAGCCAGAACCGCATGGCGCGGCTTCTGGGGCTGGCCGGCCCCTTCCACACAGCCAGCGCGGCTCGCGTCGAACCGGGCAAAAACGTCATGCAGCCGACAACGAGAGACATGGCGAGTTTTCCCCAGCGTGGAGCCCGGACAAGAGACAAGAATAACTTCTTAGCTGCAACTTAACAGGCACCAGCTTTCTTCCAGGTCAGAGAGGGGAGGGGTGAGATCATGTGAGATGAAACCAACATGGCGGCACCAAGGTCAGTAAAGGAAGGGAAGGAGAGCAGACGCTCCCAGCACTGGAGCTGAAAATTCTCCTTGCAAGCCGTGGTGAAGACTGTCATACAGCAATTTTTTTTCCCTATAATTCATAAGATGAGGTACATGGCGGGATGTAGAAATCCATGTGTACTTCATGAAAGATACTCATGCCAGAGTATATAGATGCGGTGAAAGACTTTTAGAGATTGAGAAGAGAGCCTTTACTTTCAGGCTGGAATAGCTCATCCTTAAAAGACTAAACCCCATGTTATTTATGACCCATGATGGCAGTGGGGAAAGACTGCAAGATTCATGGGAGGAATATTTTTTCACTGCAGCAGATTTCGGGCAGACTGTTGTTTGTGAAAGTTTAAAACCATGTTAAAGAAGTTTGCAGAGAACTATCTTCTGTGGGAGGAATCCCACGGCACAGTAGAAGAAACTCTTTTCCTTAAACATAAAGAAGGTCTCTTAAGAAATGAAACACTGACCAAATTCCATGTTTGTTTCCTTCGTGCGGGTTGGTGGAACAAGGGAGGTACTGGAAAAGAAAAGTGTTCTGAAAGTTTGCTTTAATTTGTCATTATTCCTTTTAATTCTGTTAGTAATAAATCTTTGTACTATAACTGTTTAAGCGTGGACCTGTTTTGCCTTGAAGATTTTCCATTTTCCTGAATAATCCTCATTTCACCTTGTTTTATTCATGGTGCTTGATGCCTAACCAGTGTCAAACCACAACACTCTGTTACTGAGACATCAGTCTTCAGTGCTAACCAAAAAAAAAAAAAAAAGTTTGAAAAATTTAAAGAAAAAATGCAACAAAACTTTTAATGTAATATAGGTTATTGACATTCCTTTCTTTAAAAAGAGAATATAGCTTTATAGAAAATGAAAGATAGAGCATAAACATTTGCCACACTAGTATGCGAGGTACAGTAACTGATTTTTGTATGTGCCACTCCTGATCTGTAACCATGCCATCTAAAAAGTCATCTCCTAAGATGGAAGCCTCTCAGTAGTTTGGATCTTGTTCCACATCCCCCAATGTATGTTTCTGACGTAAAAGACACAGGTGCAATCACTGGATCTAACTTTGCACTTGATGTAAGGACAGAAAGTTGTCTCAGATTCAGGTCATTGCTACAGACAAGATTTGAATGCAATAAACAAATTTCTGGTTTTATAAAAGGAGATTTTATCCTTGCAGAATAAGCCAGAGTTGTCACCTGTTTTGCTTTGTGATTTGTTCATTCTGAGAAGAATTAATTAAAATGTTGAGATAAACAAATCCTAGGTCTTCTCTTGAGGCTTTCTCTTTTTGGCATCCTAATCACTAACCTCTCTGTTGCCATAGACTTAAAATAAAACCCAAACCTTTAATTTTTGAAGGAGACTTTATGCAGAAAACTAGCTCTAACCTTCTCTTCTGATTCCTGTGATAATAGTCCTGTCTGTATGCAAGCAGAACTGCCTGCCAGAAAATTTCTCAGATGTCAAGAGTCAAAGTATAAATATTAGTGAATTTAAGTTTTCTGTAGACAGCAAAGCTCAGAATAATTTTGTGACCTTTCATTTAAGTCATGCATAACGTGTTTGTTTGCTCTTATCCTCAGTTTCTTTCTGGCTTCTGTGTGTAAGCCAAAAACTTGGAATGCATTTAGCTGGGGAAAAGACAATATGAAGAATAATGTAAAAGTTTGTTTTATACTACTTTATAGAACTGAAGCTTACTATAACTCATGGCTCTGGCATTTATCTACAAGTAAGTTCTTACCTGTTAGAATATACTAGCTAGCACCTATCAGGTGTTTTTAAATGCTTCTGCTCTTTGCTACTGATGGGAAGAGGCCTGTCATGGTCTTCTGTAAATAATAGTAGGCTTGTTCTCTGCTAAGAGGTATAAATAAAATATGTCAAGTAATAAAAAAAACCCTTAGGAAATACTCTGTAATTCTGTAATATTACCATATCCCATAAAAAAAGACCATAATAAATTGGATGCCAGAGGTAGGATACATTTTAGTTAACTTTAGAAGTTTTATAACCAAGCTGGGCTCCTTTCACAGCTGGGAGAGGACTGAGCATTTTTGAAGAGTGATTTATCAGACCTCTTTTAGACATTCACCTTAGAGTGAGAGTCACTGTGTCCTGGTAGTGGCTATTTCTCTCTAGCTCTGAAGGGAGTGTAGGATGCTTCTTTCAGTGTAGATGCTTACCAGCAATAGGTGCCTGCATTTCTCTGATGAATGCCATATACGACTGTATGGGATCCCATACATCCATTTGATGAAAGACTTTGGCTAATGTCTGAGTGCACAGTATCTGTATCTTATTGCCAAGAAACTGTGCACCTCACAATATTTTAATCTCTGATTACAGATGTCAAACAGTAAGGAAGGCACTAGAGATGGACCATATCCATACTGTTTCTTTATCCTGGTCCCCACACCTACATTTTCTGCTGGAGGATGGATGTAGCAGCAGTCCACATCTTTAGGCAGCCACATGAAATTGGGTTATCAATAATTCAAATTGTCTTAGCAATAATTAGTAATAAATGCAATTATCAGGACAGGTGGGGTAACCATGTGATGTTGCAGCAATGGCAGCAGATCCCACAAGATCACTATGCCAGGAATGATGAGCCCCTCACCAGCTGAGAATCCCCCAAACCCAGTTCTCTGAACGTCAGCTCAGTTGACTTTCATCCAAGCCACATATTTACAGTGTACATATTCATATCTGTCATAAGAATGGTGATGTTTTTGATGTACTTTTTTATTCAAACCTGACTTCTTTTTATGACAAGATACTCACCCAGCTGACCAAAGGAAGTCAGTTGATGTAATCTTTTTTGATTTCAGTAAAATTTCTGTCACAGACAGTACTTTTTGGTACTGTCTGTCACAGAATCCTCCTGGAAAAAATGTCCAGCACTCATCTGGATAAACACATCATGTGATAGGTGAGCAACTGGCTCATGGGTCAGGCACAAAGGGTTATAGTGAAGGGGGTGACAACAGACTGGTGACCTGTCACTAGTGGGGTTCCACAGCGCTCCATGCTCATCCGTGTGATCTTCAACATCTTCATAAATGATTTGGACACAGGATTGGAAGGGATACTGAGCAAGCTTGCAAATAATACAAAATTGGGAGGAGCTGTTGACTCCTGTGAGAGCAGGGAGTCCCTGTGGAGAGATCTTGCCAAGCTAGAGGACTGAGCAATCACCAATTCTGTGAATTTTAACAAAGAAAAGTGCCAGATTCTGCACCTGGGATGGGGCAGACCTGGATGTACAGACTGGGAATGAGAGGCGGGAGAGTTGCAATGCAGAAAGGGATCTGAGAATCCTCGTCAATGGCAAGTTGAATTTGAGTCAGCAGTGCCCTGGCAGCCAGGAGGACCGCCTGTGTCTTGGGGGGCATCAGGCACAGCATCACCAGCCAGGCAAGGGAGGGGATTGTCCTGCTCTGCTCCGCACTGGGGCGGCCTCACCTCAAGTGCTGGGGCAGTTCTGGGTGCCACAATATAAGAAGGCTATAAAGCCATTAGAGAGTGTCCAAAGGAGGGCAACCAAGATGGTGAAGGGCCTTGAGGGGAAGCTGTGTGAGGAGCAGCTGAGGTCACTTGGTCCATTCAGCCTGGAGGAGACTGAGGGGAGACCTCAGTGCAGTTACAACTTCCTCATGAGGGGAAGAGGAGGAGCAGGGTTGGTGGTGACCAGTGACAGGACTTAAGGGAATGGTCTGAAGTTGTGTCAGGGGAGGTTTAGGCTGGATATCAGGTAAAGGTTCTTCACCCAGAGGGTGACTGGGCATTGGAACTGGCTTCCCAGGGAAGTGGTCACAGGACCAAGCCTGAGAGAGTGGAAGAAGTGTTTGGACAACACTCTCAGGCACCATGGTGTGACTCTTGGGGATGGTGCTGTGCAGGGCCATGAGTTGGGACTTGATGATCCTGATGCGTCCCTTCCAAATCAGCTTATTCTGTAATTCTGTGATTCTGTGATTCCGTGATTCTACTTAACGTAATCAAAAGAAGTGGCAAGACCCTTCCAATTTTTGTCCCTTTAACTACTGTTAGTCTTGCATAGCATATAGCCTTTAGAAAATCTCTGTTTCAAAGAATCTTCTTAACAATCTTTTTCATAGCTTTAAGATGGATTCAATTTTTCCTCAAATCTTCACATATGAGACCAAATCTATAACTTAGCTCAGGTCAGTTCAGTAAAAGTAAAAACTTGTTGTATGCAAAATGTGTAATCCCCTTTTCACCTCCGTTGGTTTTCTGCTCTGTTATTACTACTCATTAGTATTTTAAGATGCTCATTAGTATTTTAAGATACTTTTTTTTCTAAAAAGCAACCTTGAACCAAACACTCAGATGAAAACCTAGAGCTCTGAAGAAAAACAACAGATTGTTGTTATAGTGGTGAAGACCTTCCACCTAGCCACTCTCTGTGTGTAATTCAAGGTGATGTTCCTTGTATTCCTGATGGACCAATGCACAATTACTCTGTCAGAGAGGCTGGCTGTTACAATGTCAGACTTTTGAATTTTCTGTGGGAAATAACATAAGGAGATGAAGCTGCCAAAGAAATTCCCCAAAGGAAAATAAAAGATCTCTGCATGTCAGTTTTTTGAGTTAGCTGCAACCAGAGTTTCCTCATTTATCTGAAAGATGTTGGGGTTTTCATGCTGGGTGTTCTGTTCTTATCCATTAATGTATAATTAGACAATATCTGACAGAATCAGATCAAAATTAGTTATTACCTGTAATTTTTCCACATTCAGTCCATCAACATCTTGTCTATTTAGATAAAAATTTTCAAGTGACATGAATTCAGCATGAAGAGTTTCCCAAGTTGTTGTGAGAAAATGAAACCCTGCAGGGATTTTCTGGTAAGTCAGTGTAACATTTTGAAACTCTCTGAAGGAAACATGAAGTGGGATTAAAAACAGAAGATAAAAATAGAAAAAGGCAAGGACAAAAAAAAGGCAAAGGAAATGTAGGACATGAACAAAAGAATAGATTGAGACATAGTACAGTGGAACTGCAGACAAGCAAAGAATAAGCAAGCTGGGGGCAGAAAGCAGGTGATGTCCTGTCATTATGGGATGGTAGAAAAGCAAGAACTGCACAAAAGGAGCACCGGAAGCTGAAAATAAGGATGATCCATTTGATCCATTTGATCTGATCCATTTCAGATCACTGTCAGAACTTAAGTTGACAGAAAAATTCAGCTATAAATACACGGGGAAAAAAAAAGATATACATGCATATATAGGTATGTGTCCATGTCTATATATTCATCATATGTGACGGGGAAAAGTGGAAAAAACCTACATATATTCATAGAGTACAGTTATAAAAATAATGTGATTAAAATAGAGACACACCTGAACATACTGAAAAATATCTTAATTGGGTTCTGATAGCAGTCTGGCAAGAACTTTTTTGCTGAATATTTGTCATCTAGGAACAGTGTGGAATAATGAAAAGACCTTGAAAAAACACAATATTCTGTGTCTATAAAATCATTCTTCTAGTTTTAAAATGGGATTCAGCAAACATAAAATTAGAAAACACACTTAATAAATAACATTTCTATGCCCACTGATTTCTCTTGGTCTGGACACTGATGTGCTATGTTTTCAAGTCTGAATAAATCTTTAATTGCATTTGCATGGAGGTTTTATCAAATGAAAGTAAGAAGCAGAGTTAATTTTCTGACAAGGTTTGCTGTCCGTAGTCTGATGACCTGCTCCAAAATGCAAACACAAAAAATATTGTCTGTAGAAAAGCAGTTTGAGAGGATGTGTCTGGGAACTTTCAAGGCCTTAAAAAGATGAGAGGGATTTGTGTGTCAGTGTGAGTGCCTGGCAAACAGATTATCATAAACTTGACTCCACAGCAATTCTGGCACGCCACCTTGCAGCTCTGGTCCATGACCCAATGTCAAGCACCTTTGCAGGCCTTTTAGCTTTTACTGAACTCCTGGGTGCCAAGGCAGCTTCCCTTTGCCTCTGAACACCCATGCTCTCTGTGGAACAACAAATTTCGCTGTGGAAAGATATGCAGCCTTTCCAAAAATATCTCTTAAAAAGAAATTACTTCCCATTACACTTAACAGCAAAATAAAAAAAAAATCTCTCAATCCAATTTAGTCAGAACAGCCTCTACAGGCAGCCTCTCCCCTGGGATGCAGTTCTAAAAAATTGAGCACTTTACATGTACACAATGAAGTGTTTGTTTAGGGATGTTTCATATTCAAAAGGTATCAGGAGACAGCTCTGGTCAACACTGTCATATCATTATGCTGAAAAAGAATTGTACAAGGAATGAAACAAAATTACTTTGGTGCGTTTTGCAGCAAGTAATTCAGGTACAACAGTCTTTGAAATCTACACAAAAATAACCTTATATAGACATTGATATACACAGTTTGATGAAAAACAATGATTGCAAACAAAAAAAAAAGGAAAACAAAAGCAAAACAACTTGATCCAGTTGCAAAAGCTGTTGCAGACTGCTTATTTTTGTTTCCTTTTTTGTAATTCGGAATGTTTTTCCTTCCTACTGAAATGGCCACACTGTTATGTGTGTACACATCACAGAAAAATGATAAAAGAAATGTCTTTGTTTTATTGATTGAAAAATGAAGCTTTTTGTGGCAGTACAAGTGGCTGATGCCATCCTGACCACTAAAGAAAATGCCAAACCCAAACAGTGGTGGTCAAAAGCTGAAGTCTGACTTCTCACTCCGTGGTTAAGGTGAGAGCCCACAATCCCCCAGCTCTGTGTTTTACATATTTTGTTGTGGTTGGGTCCCGTTTTCCCCTCCCTGTTTTATGCATGCTGTTATAAATATTCATCTACCTTAGTTAATATGTATAAGTTCTAGAAAGTTCTGTCCTATTCGATACCCCTTTGGTTTCTTCCCCAAGTCCCTCCTATGTGTTGTTTCCATTGGTTCCCTTATTTTTAACCCCGCCTCTTTTCAAAAATCCCATTGGCTGTATGCCTTATCCCTGCCTTTTCCATCCCCACCATAAAGCCCCTGGTAACCTTCAAGTCCTGGTCTGTCAGACTTCACCTCCAGTTGTTAGGGCACTTTGAATAAATCTTCTGCATGGAACTTACAAGGAGAGTCCCCTCACTCACTTTTTTGTCTCCACCTGCACACCGAACTGACAGCCCAGGGGAAGCTCCCTCGGGTGAGGAGCTCGCCCTCTATTGCATTTGTGTGCTGCCCTGTTGAGGATGCAGCAGTCAGACCTCCGAGCTATCCGTGACCTGGGCTTGCATGTGTTAGCTTTTGTGTTTTTACGTGCTGCGTTACTGGCTAGGAGTAGAAACAGACAGCAAAACAGATGTATCCGAAGTGTAGCCAGCTTGTAAGCTACTGCAGCAGGACAGACCGATATGCTGTCGCATATCTGCTTTCCCTATCTATGAGGGAAAACAAAACTGCTGAAGACATCAGGCCAGATTTCTAAAAAAAAGCCAGTGGTGTACTGAAGTTTCCACTGTTTTATCTCAATATTCTTCGTATTTGAAGTTCAGCTGTAATACCTTTGACAGTTGCGTTACATCTTTGCTTTCTGTACCTACAACACACAGGTTTATTGAATTAAATGCACCCAGCATACCCATGCCTGAAAGTTCCGTTCGGTGTCAAGGGAGTAAAACTAGCAGAGAAAAGCATATACATCCGCAATCACCCCCGGGAATCTTGCTCAGTGAAAATTGTATTTTGGTATTTTAAATTGTTATCTTACTAGCAGATCTACTTCAATTCATGTTTACAGTGTCTACTCCTCTTTACATTCCACTTGCTGGCATGGAACCTTGCACTTGAAAAATATTTCATAATCAGCACACTTCCTTTCAAAATTCCAGGGTGAAATCAAGCATCTGTAGAACATCTCCTTTAAATGAAAGAAAACATGTAAAAAACTTAAAAAAGGGCAAAGAAATTAAAACAGCTTGAAAGGATTGGTGATGCTAACAACTCAGGTTCTTCAGGTTTTTATTTCAAGCAATTTAACCAATTCAGCATTTTCTTCTGACAGAGAACTGCTCACAACTAAACATAATTTAAAAAAAATTGCCATTAAATTTGAAATTCAAATGAAAGGTGTTACCAGAATATTTGTGCTATAGATGAAGTTCCTGCTTACAAGCTGCAATCATAGACAAGGGATAAAGAATGCATTGTCCTTGGTTGTGAATATTCATACATGTGTTACACCAGACAGGTTTTCTAAAACCTTCTTCTCTGTTCCTCTTTTCATGATAAAAAATTGTCACCACAGACAGTTTAGGGTGCAGCTTTGTTTCAGCACTTGTTTGAGGGATATTACCTGCTTATTTGAGTACCTAAATGGCTGGCTGGTGCCTAAAACTGAAATCAAAACAAGGCTGATTGTATATGCACTTTAACAAACAGGAGGGGGGTGGGTAGCTGAATCTGTTCTAACAGTTGTTATAATTGATATTTTTATCTATTTGGATCATAGAATACCATAATGTATTCTACTTTCTGGTTACTAAAGGGCATCCAGCACAGAGATAATGAAGTTGGCAATGAACTTAGGAGCACTGAATGAAAGCTGTTGCATGGAAAAGCTGAATATTATATTATTTCGAATTGCTAAATACCAGAAAAATGTGAGCACATGGATAATTAGTATATTTGGTTATATTACTGTTTAGGTTTTTTCCCTTCTTGCAGGTGAGAGAAAAGAAAAAGTAAAACAAGCCCAGAATGGGGAAAAAAGTGAGTTTGGTTGTTCATTTGCAATAGCAACCAGAAGTATCTATGGCTTCAGATTTATAAGAAAAGTTTTGCTTTGAATTAAACTGATAATTGCTTAAAGACAGGACATTTTTTTAGCGTAGAACATGGATGGGACTTCAGCTGGGGTGCAGAATGCTGACATTTTTGTGTTGATTTGATGGCTCAGAGCAAGCAGAAGGTGATGTGAAGAAAGAGACAGGTATACTGCAAAGCATAAAAAGTGGGAGTCACCAACTAGGGTCATTTAGATTTCAGCACATAGCAAGTTCCACCAAGGCTGTATGTCCTTTCTGCTTAAAGAATCATTAAAGAATAATGACAGTAAAGTTCCTAATGTATTTGTCTTTTATAAATTGGGGTTGTGGGGTTTGTTTTCTTTTGGTTTGTGGTGGTCCATTTTGGTCTTTAAACCATGTCAGACTACCTTTTTTTTTTTTTTTTTTTTTTTTTTTTTTTTTTTTTTTTTTTGAAAAAAAAAAAAAAAAAAAAAAAA
>VZTI01002747.1:82307-156805 GCA_013397865.1 Struthidea cinerea
GTTCTTTTTCCTTCCTGGGCTTACCCAGCTGCTATACCAGTAAAATTGTGTTTTTGTGAGGACAGAAGGGCAGGAGAACTGATTAGCTCCTCTTGTTCATTCAACCTGTCAAGAACTTGTAGCACTTTATATCATATTGCAAAATGAAAAACAGGGAATCTTTTTATGTCATGAATAGGAGCACTTTACATCAACTGAACGCTTGCAAAGTCTCCTCACCAGAATAAGAGTAACAGCAGGTCAAATGAAATCTGAGGTTTTTTTCCCCTGGCTTGTTAAAGACATCAGGATTTCAGAAAAGTAATACTACGAACAGCAGCAGTTAGGTGCTGGAATGGACCCCATACATGTAACAGTATTCTCATTTAATAATGAATTTGCACTTCAGTGTTTTTTTGGATCAAAGACCTCATGAATGTCTGGTTTCTGGACAGTGAACAGTAAAAGCCTAGTTAGTCCATGTTGAAAAACATAGATCTTGTCCACATAAGAGCAAAATAAGGACAAGTGAGAAAAGGAGATTATTCTGAGAGCCCTGAAAATTTTGTAATTGGTGCACAGGAAAAGTGGGAAGGGCCATTATGAAGTCAATGTAAAAAGCTGCGAAACCAGCTTTTCCAGAAGAGCTGTGTTTACTTTTACCTAACTTTCTTGGGACAAAGATAATGAGCAATGCAACAAACTGCAATAAACTGAGGAAAAAATGTGATTTGTAGTAAACTGTTTAAGTGAATCCTAAAGGTCCTTGTATTGTAAAAAGCTTCATTAAGGAAGCACAGGAAAGAGCAACAGAATGTGAGTTTATTACTGTGTGTGACTGCATAAGCCTTAACTAGGTTAGGCAGACATGAATTAAAAATTAATTCAAAGAATGATACTTCTGACATTTTTCTGCACTACTATTAATTATTACTGTGCCTTTGGAACTGTGTGTACAGTATGATAATACTCAAAATTTAAGTTTTTAAGTAGGCTTTGCTTCACCTTTGATCCCTGTCAACCCCAAATGTTTAGTATTCTGCAAGGATAATTTATAAAACTAAAAGTGCAAATGACTGTAGGAAAGAAGATAAAAATATTAATCTAGAATATTAAATGGTAGTTCTGGACAATGTACTCTCATATGAATAGCCAAGATAATGTGGGAATTATAAAAATTTAATGTCACTTTGATTCCCCGGTGATTACTGTAGTATTGCAGGAAAAACCTGAGAATTTTGTTCTCAAGAAGAAAATCCTTAAAACTAGTCTAATGATGTGGAAAATTAAGATGTCAAAGAAGTAGTAGAAATCATACATAGGTAACTGTTTCAGTTTGTTTATGAACTGTTGCCCTGGCTTGAATTAACCCTGTTCCTGGAGTCATATAACCTTCTCACACAATGACTGACAGTTGTTTTGAAATATTTCAAGATTTGTGATGACTATATAGTTTATGGTGTGATTTCCTTCCCCCTCATGCAACAGAGTGAGTTCTACTGTCTATCATGTGCTGTCTGTGTTTATTCCCCACATAATAATACCATTATCTTTGCTATTTTCACACAGCTGTGCAGTGTAGAGAAACTGCCACAGAACTACGTAGTCTTCAGGGTTATCAGCTTCAAGTCATCTGTAACTTTGTCCACACTATCATTTTATACCCACTATCTTATTTGACTCTACTTGAACATTAGAAAATATTAGCTGTGAATCTCAAACTTTAATGCCTTAATTGCTTGTTCATCTTTACTATGAATAAAATATTACCATAAGGATTATTCAGTATTGTGGACAGAAATAGCTAATTTGTAATTTAAAAGTATGTTCAATTGAACTGAAAATTTACAATGGAAAGCTCAATACATCTTTGTGAAGGGAAGTTATGTAGAAGAGTCATATGGCCTCTAGAAGCAATTTTACATATATGTGAACAGGAGGTTGAGTGGTATATGGAAGATTTCTGTGAATTATCAACAGTGCATTTACTACTTTGAAAACAAAAGACTGTTCATACCTGATACAACTGGTGGCCAGATTCAAATTCAAGCACTGGTACACGTGTGCCAAAATGAGCTGGATATAAAACCTAAACATTTCCCAGAATGCAGTTTGAGATGAATGAATGCCTACAGTCGCTCACCTCGTTAAGTGGAGCAAAATTAGACTTCTGTTCAGATCTTGTTAAATAGTTTTTGAACAATTCAAAATCTTTAAATCACCAGATATGTTAAGTATTCAAAATACATTTACACATTCATGCAGCTGCAGTAATAAGCTAATAAAATAGCATAAATTGGGGTCTTTGAATCACAGTGAAAGTGAAGAGACCTTGTATTAGGCCCATTTTACTAAAGTATCAAAATAGAGATGTGAGTAAGTGCTACTTGTTGTCTGATACTTAGTTCGCCAGTCACAGATGAAAGGATGAAACATATTAGGAATATATGAAAACAGCCATTAATGTACATCTTGTACCTATATCACAGAATCATAGAATGGTTTGGGTTGGAAGAACCCTTAAAGATCATCTAGTTCCAAACACCCTGCTATGGGCAGGCGCACCTTCCACTAGACCAGGTTGTTCAAAGCCCCATCCGACCTAGCCTTGAACACTCCCAGGGATGGAGCATCTACAGCTTCTCTGAGCAATCTGTTTTGCTGTCTCATCACCCTCACAGTGAAGAATTTCTTCCTCATATCTAATCTAAACCTACACTTTTTCAGTTTGAAGCCATTCATCCTTGTCCTGTCCCTACATGGCCTTGTAAATAGTTCCTCTCCCTCTTTCTTGTGGGTTCGCTTCAGGTACTGGGGGGCTGCAGTCAGATCACCATAAAGCCTTCTCTTCTCCAGGCTGAACAATCACAACTCCCTCAGACTTTCCTGGTTGGTGAGATGCTCCATCCTTGTTGTGAATAAACCATTTGTCAATTTCTTAAATCATGGCTGTTTTTTATCTGTTTATATATTTAAAGGCTAATGGTGCTTTTCCAGCAAAACCTGCATGACTAACTCATAAATACCAAACAAGTAAGCTTTTTTAGGGATTTTTTAAAGTCACAGTGGTAGAAGTTTATCCAAATATCATGTTCTTCCCAACCTACACTGGAAACAATTATTTGTAGCAAATACATTTGGACTGCAGAAATATACTATGTAAAGTCCAAGTATGTTTTATAAGCACTTTACCCAACAATATCATCTATTATTGACACATTTTGACTTTGAAATGAGAAATCATGCATTTTGAACACAAAATCATGTCTTTTGTGGGACTTGGGCCTTTCTGAAAAAAAAATCATAATTAAATTGAAATTGTCATAAACAAAGAGTTGTCTTTCGCATCCATGAGATGACGAGTAATTAGTTTGAAGTTATTACTGTTAATTAGTACATGATTGAGTTGTTAAGTAATCCCTAAAGTTAAAAGAGTTTATAGTTTTATTTTTTTCACTAGTATAAATGTTTAAGGGATAAGTGTTACTTTGACATTCTAGTCAAAGCTTAAAGGTTCAGACTATAGTACAAAACCTTGTAATATTTCTTGAATTAATGTTTGAGTTAAGTTGTGTTGCAGAAAGCAAAGACCCTCACATGTTGCCAAGGAGCTATATTTAGGTCACCACCTGAGAGCCTGTTACCGAGCTCCATGGAAACCGTGAATTTTAATGCAAGATTTTCCCGCCAACAATCCAGATGACATCACCCAGAGACTGCAACCCTAGCAGCAAGCGAGCCATTGGATGAAAGACCTTACATCATGCTCTAATCTGCAGTCAATGATTTGGACTGTGAAAGGACTCAACCAATCACCTCCTGCTTTGAAGGCAGGACAGTGGGTGGTGATAGGAGGGGCCAGAGGGGTATAAAACCCCTGTCAAAGACCAGAGACTGCTCTTTTGCTCGGGGTTAGACCAGGCAAAGCCCAGTGCTGTGGGTATTAGGCCTGCTTGTTAAGAGACCCTGGTCGGGACTAGCCCAAGCAGAACCCAGCGCTGTGGCTCTTTGTATTGAGTCTATTGCCATATTGGCTCTAAGGCTCTTTGATCGCTGTGAACCTGGATAAGTTTTTTTCTGATTAAGGAATCTGGCCATGTGGTATAATAAATTAGACTTTAAAATTTAAATTGAGTGTGGGCTCATTCCTGACAAAATTATGAATGCACACTGATGACTCGAGATGGATGCTACCCATTTTGTTTAGAAATCACTCACTTTTCTTTTCTAGTCTGTGTTGTTACTATGAGTCCAGTTCCTCTCATAATCCATTTCTTCTTTCTGGAAGTATGGAACAGTGCTGTTGTTAGTGTGCCCTGTAAAGGAGCATTATTTTTAAAACAGGAGACCAGAATGAAATGCAATGGTAACTACCAGCCCACAATGAGTATTTTACTACTATGACTGGGTATGTAGAAATCTAACATTTATTAGAGTCTTTCATTCCAGGCTCTTACAGTGCTTTATAAATACAGCACAGCTTTCCCAGTGCTATAGTTCTGAAGCACAGTCACCCCAGAGTGGAGTGTAGCAGCTATTTTGCTCCCACTTGACGGCTGTTGGTTATTATGACATGCTTCTTTCCTAGAGTTATTTTTCTGGAAAATATATGAGAGAGAAATCCACCCACCAGGAATAGGCAGAGACCATCTGCTGTGACTAATTTCACATTTATTCCAGGCAGCAAAATTCCAAAATGAAAACCCAGTTACTATTATAACTTGAGTCAGTGGATGTAAAATGAAATAGTGTGTTCAGGATCCTTCCATTATATTATCCATGAATACAGGTCTCCATCAAGATTGTAAATGTTTTTGAATGCCTTTACAAATTCAAGCAGGGGTCCTTTGAAACATTTAGGTTTTTTAGTCACTTAAAATGGGGTCATGTTTCCTGGACAAGTGTACTTAATCTTAGAAAACTGATTAGAGAGATCTTTGCAGTATCCTAACGGACAAAGCAAAATAGAACATGTGACCTGTGGTCAGAAGTACTGATTGTTCTGTCTTCAGGTACGGAAGTACATATGATAAATATATTAATAAAATAATTGCTTTTGGTTTTTGCTGTGGTCAGTGGAAAGAAATAGATACTCTACAGGGAAAAGAAGAATTATTGTCTTAAGATAAGTCTCTCTTTCCCTTTCTTGCTTTACTTATTACAGACACATTATAATGTTACTATGTTTTTAACCTACATTTTAGCTGATATATGTTCCTATGATCGAAGTCAATGGAGAGCCAGACTGTGTAGCTCAGTGCTCTGCATTGACTTAAATAGGTTTACATGTCTGCCTATCTGGAGGGTCTGCCTATCTGGAGGAAGACCTTGTGAACCTCTAGATGAAATCCAGCTCTTTGAAAGAGACTTGAACTTCTTCCATTAACTTGTCTAGACTCAGAATCTTATGTTTGTTTATGTTTTCTTTAAAAACAGATGAGGAATAATTCTTGGGTGTACTTAAAATAACTTTCTCTTGGAAATGCACTTTTGCTGCTTTATGTTGCATAAAGTCTTAGCTTCTTTCTTACTCATGCTAGTTTACCCATCCCTACTTACCATCAAGTTGTAAGAGATTTTTTTTTAATTTCTGTGTGGATCTCATCAGATCAGGTTTCTCTGCTTTGAGGCAGTACATGCATTTGTATATGTATGTCAGAGAAAGTGCTTTCAAGACATGATCTGAAATTTACACAGCAAATTGAAAATTGATCGGTCTGTTATCCAACACATTTTATGTGAAATAAATCAGATAGAGCCAAACCATAATCCATTCCAAATGCAGTAACTCAGCAGCTCAGATAACACAGGACCAAATCAATATGAACAAGACAAAAATGTAAGGAAGGCTGTAAGGTTCAGCAAAAAATGGATTAGAGAATGATCATGTTAAGAAAAGAATTAAAAAATGGAAGAATTTACTACGCTTTTTCCTACTACAGGCCTCCTGTTTCTTTAAAACTCAACAATAAAAAAAGTTCAGCTAAAAAGTTTGTGTTTTTCCCTTCAGCTAGTTGGGCCAACCTCTTCTAAGCTACATCTAAACTTCAGGCTTTAAATTTCATTGCCTTCATGTCACTCCCAAACCCACAAAATTCGCTCAGCAGCTGGAAGGCCACAGGAAATGGTGGAATTTATATATGGAGAGTAGATTGGGCTCTAGTATGTTTGCATTCACATCTCTCAAGCTAGACTTAAAATCATTCAACCATGCATTTTACAGGTCTTAAACACACACAAATCACACATCACATAATATTTTGGCCTCCTGGCCTTCTGCAGCCAATTTTTATGTAGTCCTATAGTTAGAATTGAGCCTGGACGGCACCAGATTGATTACTGCTTGATAAAGCAGCAGCAGATTTTAGGTACAAATTCCAAATTAAGATACTTCTGGGAAAGGACGTTTACACTTCTTCAGTTATTGGAGAAAGGTGAGGCTTAGGGTGGCTAGCACAGATAGAAAACACTAAATGGTCTTAATAGCTGCAGTCAGTACCCAGGAATGACAGAGGAAAGGAATCTTGAAGTTTGTATATATTTTGTGCCTTTAGTTTCCCTTGCTGACCAGTGGAAACAAATCTGATTCATATCCTAACTCTTTAATTTGCCTGATCTTAGATTTGCCTTTGAATTTTTTTTCCGGAGCACAACTACTAAACAGATTTTTATGAGAAACTTTTTCAAAGAGAAAATGAGCAGCGTTAGCTGATCAAAAAGTTACTCAATTTAAGTGTTTATAATGTGACAGTGAAATGTAATGAAATTAAACAATATTGCTTTTTATGAATGAAAATTATGTTAAATTCTTATTACAGTATCCAAAATATCTAAGTAAGTTATTAGTAATAGTGTCTTAAAATTATTATTACTAATATTAACAACCACAACCAATCTAAGGAAAGTCCTTATTTGACATAAATTGAAAAAAATTATTAATGCAATGAAGCAAAAAATTTTCAAGATGTTACTATCCTGATGATGTGAAAGTTACATTTGAACAACTCTGAGAACATCTTTTTTTCTGCATGGCTCTTGACTAATCCCACTTTCAAACTTGCACAGCTTACTTCAGTTCTAATTGGAGCATTAACAAATTTTAGTATTCACAGAAGTGTCTGCCTTTTCTGACAGAGAACTGGGAGATAATTTCTAGACAGAGTTTCTGTGATAGCAGCAGTTATCCTGAAACCAAGACAAATGTTTTAAAATGAGCACACTTAAGAGGTGACATGTATGTTGACTTTAGAGCTAGAGAGGTGCCAGTAGAGGAAGTTTATACCAATCTTTATATGATATCTGGAAGTGAATCTCTTTTGTACATGTGAAAAGTGCAAGGATCCTTAAATGATTTTATTAGCATTAACCCTCAAAGTCTGTTGATGGAATAATGGGGTCTGTGGACCCTGTAAGCATGAGAAAGAAGATATATTTGACAGAGGAAGCAAAACTTGTAAGATTAAGCAAATTCCAGCTCCCAAGGACACATTAAATCAAGGTTACTAGATCTAAGAATATTTCTTAGTCATCCATTAATTTTCACATTATCCTTCTTCACTGTAATAGCGAAGTACTGAGCTGACTAATTGCGCATGCAAGGTGAACAATGGTACTAAGAGATATTCCAAACACTTTGCGCAGACATAGTTTAAAGAAGGAAAAGTTTCCACATAAAATACTTAGAAGGAATTGATTCTCGTCTGAGTTCAATTGTGGTGCAAAGATTACAAGTTTGAACTTGCAAAGGATGTGGAAAATGGGGAGAAAACCCCTTACCGTTCTTAATAATGTCAATATGTACCTAACACTACTAATAAATGCCATATTATTAGCACGAGAGGGATGTGTGTGTGTGGCATATTTCTTCTTTCAGACCAGATTTCCTTTTAATGCTATAAACAGGTAAACCTGAAAATAGTAAGAAACTTCAAGCAAAAATAACGTAGCAGATCATTTAATATATGATTGAAGGAAGCAACATCAGAAAATCATTTTAATAAAATACTGTCCTGCCTTAAATGAGTCAGATGTTCAAGAAAATGAATCTAGTCCACAACCTCACTTCCCTGATGCTTACCAATTCTCCAAAACAGAGAAACTTTCTGTCCCTGGCCAGCAGATATCCATTTTATTCAAATGCTTCTTTTCTCTCCTGTGTGATTCCTCCCTCCTCGTCTAGTTGTATCAATAGGACTTTGAATTGTTTAGTGCAGAAAAACTTTGTAAGACTTCTCTCAATGAGTCTTCATTACCTGGATTATCTGCCCATTTTATTTCACAACACTTTCTATTTTAGTACATTTTTGTTTAATACAGGTGATCAAGATGGTAAAAGATACTGTAGACAAAATACTCTAAGTGGTGTTTTGTCCAATAGCACACAGTTTCCCACATAAAACACCTAAGATCACATCTACTTTTTCATAAGTCCATCATAATGTCAGTTTTTAATAGCACAGGAAGCTGCTACTGTGTCAGACTTTTCTATTTCCAAGATAAGATTCCAAATAATGTTGAAAAATATTATTAGTCCCTCTTCATAAGGCTTCATGTTTCAGTTAAATTCCAACCCATTTCTGTTACTGTACTCTTCAAGATCATCATATACTTTGTGCATGATATGCAAATTGTCCTTCATATTTACTTGCCTCTTAATTTTGTATGATAAACATTTTTCATCAAGGTTTTATTTTTGTTCCAAATTCATTAATGTAAACATTAAAGATCTGCTGGATGAGTCCTTGAGGAATTCTGCTACTGATTTTCCTCTAGTCTGATATTTTCATTTTTTATTACTATTTTTAGCAAATTTTCTTCATTGGCACATGTTTTTTATTGAGTCTTCTGTGCTTTCACATGCAAAAAAAGGCAGAAAATAAGTCTCCACCTGGGCTTTTAAGTCCAGTGGACATGAGTAAATAGCCCCCCTAATATTTCTAAGTTTGAGATACAAATTTTTAGTTTCAGAGTAACTTTTTGCTTCTATTTCTATGTTAAACCACAATAGTTTGATGTAAATTTGTATAGCCATAACTTACATGATCCTTAAAATTTACCAAATATAACATGTAAAATAGCACATCTTTCAGGCATCGGAGGTATGTGAGGCACTTCTTTATCCTTCACATTTTGTTTACAAATGTCTTAACATGCATTAAATTAATCCATATACTATTTTTGCATATGGCATTGTTGCTGCTAAATTCAGAATCTTTTTATGGACAATGAGGAAACAAGTATTATTGTTAATATTATTGAAATCTTAATAGTCTGATTGAAGAATTTTTATTATAGAAAAAAGAATGAATGTCTATATGCAGAACAATTTCAATAATAAAATAGAACAATGATAATAACAATATGGTTACAGTTGTTAGGCACAATCATTTTCTACCACTTATTCTGATGTTATGTGCATCCTATGGTCACAAGGTCTTTATGGTCACAAGATTTTAAGACTAAAACCATGGTGCTACCATACATACCTAGGAAAATAAAAAGAAAACAACAGCCATAGTTCCCCTCCAACTAGAAAAATAGCTGCCAAGAACTAAACCAAGTAAAGTCAATCTGCAAACAGGTCAGGAGCAGTTCAGCAGAAGCAAACTTGGCAAACCTCAGTTGCAACTCCTTGCAACACAGTATTTAGACCGTGGCCTGTTATTAGCGAGGGATACAAGATTTGTTACGTTTATGATAACAACCGTGTTTAACTGGAGTCTAAAAACTTTAACCAGGACTCCTCGCTTCTCAGTTTAAATGTTTAAAGCTATCTAATGATTCCAGATGAGTCCAAGAAAGCCTACGGAATGAATCCAGATTAATCCAGGTCTTTGAGACAGTCTGCATTTCTCTGAGCTGGTCATTTACATTCTGTTTGACCCTCCCCCCCACACTGCCCCCTGCCCAAAACTGATGCTCCCGGGCATATTGTGAGAATGAATGAGTAAAAATCAGATAATATTTACCAGACTATGATAATGTGGTGTTCTGAATCCCCAGAATAAAATCTATTTGTAGTAAAAATCTGTACTCTTAAATTCATGGGGGTGCTTTGGTTTTAATTTTCTTCTACAGGACTTAAAAGAGAAAAGGCAATTTGGAACTCCTCTTTCAATCTGCATTTTATTAAGGGTTACTTTGCTGCATGTAAGTTAATCAGTGAGTCATATGTAAACATAGCAACTCAAACACTTTTGATAGAGTTATGAACTATTTAAATAACATCATCTAAATTTCATTAAATTTTTAGCCCTCATTAATTTGTGTGTTTCAGATGTTTTTTCACAATGCTGATATTTTAGAGTTGTGCTTACCATCACGTGCTTCCTATAAAGGTGCAAAACACAAAGCCAAATATATCCTTGTTGTCATGTTGTGCAGTATAAAATTGGTTGAAAAAGACTGAAAAGGTTTCTTACTTCCATGTGATCTGATTTCTCTTTGGTTGAGATAATTTTTAGGGAAACATATCTGAAATGTTTAATATTTACTTTCAACATTTATTTTGTGCAAAAACACCCTCATATTCAAACATTTTAACATAATAAACATTACAGGAAAGCATAGACAGTTTTGCAGACAGAGCCAAATATTAAATATTAAAATGAGTTTTCCTGAAAATTGGAGTGTAAGTGTGAACAAATGTTTTAGCATTTCCACATCTACCAGTCTCTTAAATGGTCTGGTCCTTTAGGAGTTGGACAAATCTTTAACAGATAGAGAGTACTGGGGGAAAGAAATGTGTGAACTGACAAACTTGGAATGGATAAGAAGCAGTTTCTATGTGATATTTTCAAGTAAATCTTTTATACATGCTGTTTTGGTTGGTAAGTGTGGAACAGTTTCATATTTCTTGGTGTTCTTCTCATAGTCTTGTTTGGTTTTACAGTTTTAGATTTAGCAGCTATGTATTTTCTTATCTATGTAATGCTTGGTTTTTACTTTCTGTTTTTCAGAATTTATGTTATAAAGTAGTGTTTTAACACTGTTACATTAAAACCTTATTTAAGGGCAAAGAAGAAGCACACCTTATATATAATTAAACCAAATAATTTATTAATGTATCTGAAATGTTAATATTTAAACATTCATATTTTAGCTCAAAAGCGTTACAGAAAAAGAAGAGCAATGCAGTTTAAATTGTTTCACACAGATGTGGTTGATATCCCTTTTCCTGGTGTTGTACTCAACCTTTCTAGGCTGCCCTAACTAAGGTTTCTGTCCTCATGGCTGTGGCTGTGGTGGTATGGTTGTCAACGCCTGGCACACCTCACTGGGAGGAACATCATGATGATGATTGTTCTTCACCCTGTAATTCACTTGGTGTCAATCCTCTTGCTTGCTAGCACCCTTCTACACTTTTGCTCTGTCTTCATTGGTACGTAATATACAGGTGACATCTTAATTTGCTGTATATGTTACATTTTATTTGTGTGAGGTATTATTTCTTTACTTTCTCTGCTACCCCTAAAAGTACTTTAGTCGAGCTGCAGGTCACTATTTCCTCAACAGACAGCAGGTGAGCTGTTTATAGCTGTTTGTGGGGTCTGCAGTGCAAACTGGGACCCCTCACCTGCCATCCCATGTGTACATCTCTGCACCACATCCTGTGTCTCTGCTTCTCAAGTCCTCTGCTGTCCTACAAGGGCATTTTTCTCTACATTGTCATTGCAGTAAGAATCATAAATATCTCATTCTGCCTAAAATAACTGCTAGTTCCTGTTAAGTGTAGAAAGCATTGTACCATGCACAACTAAACAAAAGTAAAACAAATTAACCACAGATACCTGTCCAGTTAGAGAAAATACTGTCACAGCTAAGCCAAGTTACAGATTAAGAAAATTTCAGACAGAGCAAATGTGACAAACTTCAATCTTGATGCCTGTCCAGCTTAGCACAGCACTTAGGGTCTGCTACTAGCAATGGAAATACAGCTTTTGAGACTGCACAGTCACATTGCATTTCAGTAAAGTATTCGTTAATGGTACTTAGGATCTTTTTTTAACACCCTCATCAAGTTAAATGTGTATGGACATTTTCCCCTTCCATTTAGGCATGAAACAATTTAAATCAACATAAAAGCATATTAGATGTGAATCCTTCAATGCTGGCAGAAGCCAGTTGAAGTATCAAAAAATAATTCTAATCACATTGACAGATGGCAGCACTTTCCATGCACCTTAGTGAATGGAAGTGAAACAGAAAAAATGAATTTGGTACCCAGACCTATTAGCTGTCTATTTAACATATTACCTATAAAATTTTCCACTGCATTTCCTCAGTCTGATTGATAGGTAGTCATCAAAATGTATCTTGTACAACATACATCTGCAAAGTCCCCATCAGACTTATGAGTGGACCTGGCTCACCAGAGATATGACTCTCCCTGGTCTGTAGCAGTGCTTCTTGGCTTTTTAGATGCACTCCATCTCCCAATTGTTCCTTTTCATGGATGAAGATGGTACTCTGCACTTGCTGCAGATGGGCTGGGATGTATCTGGGTCCACTGATGGATAGGTAGCTTTCCTATATTAAGAACTATTCCTATCTCCCCTTCCTAAGTAAAAATTCTTGTTTGAGACTCCTGTTGAAGTTATCTTCTTTTTAAAAAGCATTTGAATACATTAATTATAGGCTACAAATTTTGCCTTAACCATGAGTTCACAGAATTAAATATTGCATAAAAACTCATGTAATCAAACCAACATTTGGACGCCAGTAGTAGAAACAAAACTGTGAGCAATAATGTATGTGGATTGTCATGACTCAAGTGCCAAATATTCCCTCCCTTCCTCTGTCTGTCTTTTGTTTATCATCTGTTTGGTGTTTCAGGTTCAGTTTGGTTTTATTGGAACACTGCCTATTGTTCAAGGCTCCACATTAGGACTTTACAAAATATTATGGGAGTTAGGAGCATCTGGCTGATTTGGCTGAAACTCCCTAACAAGCTTAGTTACTGTGGGACCTAAAATAAAATGAGAAGCTGAAGAAAAAGATAATGTTAATGAGAAAACTTCTTGGCTTTTGCATCAGCAAAAAAGAAATACAGCCAATTTCGTACCTTTGAAAAATGCTAAAATATCTCAGTAAATAAGAAACAGTTACTGTATGTGTCATCAAAGTCACTGAGAACTACCAACCAAAATATAATTTTTTAAACTTAAGAAAAAGCTATCATTGGTTTACCATTTCATTGTATAAAAAATAAAATTTTCTATCTAATAAGTATTTTTAACCTGAATTTCAGGTTTTCAGTTTCTGAAGTTTTAGGTGAGAACCTTATAAATAGACAGCCAGGGTACTGGTAGGTGTTTCAACCCCAAAGTGGACTTTTTACTGCACTGTGTTGATCTCTGTGTCTATTTGCACATCAACATTATCAGTCTGACTGGGGGAGGGCAGGTACCAGAAATGTTCTGCTACTGTAACACTCTAAGCAAAATGTGTCCCTGGCAAGGGGGCTCCTTCCTTCTTTCTGTCCTTTCAGCTGTGTCCTGTGTACCTACAGTAAGCCAGGTTACCTTTGAGATACGCAAATATGGAATCAATCTCTGATGGCAACCTGAGAGACACAGCCTGTCTTGTTTCTCAAAGATGAAACAAAAGGAATTAATATCAGTCTTTGTTGTGAAGATAATGTCCAGCTTACAAATCGAAAGGAGTTATAGTCCTTTGGAAAAAGATTAATTGAATTTTTTTTCATAATTTTCTTTCAACAAAAATTAATTGTGATGAGAAATTCAGGTAATTTTAATGACAAGGTTGTTGGTAATTTTAGAAGATTTTCCCAGCATATCGATAATATTTTTTGCCCCTGTGTATGGCTGTGTGTTTTGACTGTTCAGTTGTAAAAAATCACTTTGAACATAGGAAACTGAGTGGGTTTTAGTCATTATTTTCATCTCCCTGAAAGATCTCACTGGTAGAGAAGAATGAAGATAGGTAACAAAAAAGATGTAAACATATCAGTGTCACTTGAAATCAGGTTTGAATACCTGTTAGTCCTGTAACCTGTCAGCAGCAAGACAACAGCATAAACCTTTATCTGGCAGGATCAACGATAGCATAAATGTTCAGATAAGAAAGAAGACTGCTGCATCAAGCAAACGTGTCCCCATAGGTACTGTATGGATAGTAATTTATACCTTAAACCATGAATTCTAATGCACCTCTTCTGTGAGGTTTATTATAATTAATGGCCACTTTTAATACTGATCTTATCTGGTGTTCTTTGAACTCTTGATCTCAGTCACTCTCTATAATCATACATTTCACTGTTCAGTTAAATGCTGTGATGTATTTCATTTATTCAATGAAACTGTGATGAGAAAAATGGAAATTGCCTTGAGTTGTCCTATGGAGCACTCAAGATATGTGAATCATGAAGCTCCACCTGGAATAGCCTCTAGAACACAGTAGGACAAGGCACATGGGCATGGGTACCAACAGAAGAAAGCTTTCTTCAGGAAGTGTAAGGGCTAATATTCCTGAGCTAACTAGTCTATATTTTATTACAGTATTTTTACAGTGTTTAAAACCCTTTTAATGCATTCTTATACATGCCTCTTTTCTAGAGAAAAAGAAAGTCAGAGTTGCTATAGCCACTTATGGGTAAGTTTTTTCATGGCCTTGTCACCCTTCTCAGAAACATTTATTTCATGCTGACATATTTCTGATGAATGCTTTGTGCACAATTGCAATGCAAATGAGGCAGTGCTGCTGGTTTCTGATAGCACAATAATACTTCACTCTGAACATGACTTTGTTTGCATTTTTCCTACCAGTTGCACATTGAGCAAAAGTGAGATTTTTGCATTTTCCCAGATCCTCTCTGAAAAGTGACAGGTAATATAATATTTTACAGCATACAAGCCCTTTGTTTTATTCCCCTGTGGTGAGAGATACTTGGAATCCATTGATACTAAACCTCATAGTTATCCTGTTACCTTTGCACAAATCTTATGTAGATATCTAAAATTCCCCGGTTGTCTCTGGTTCCCGACTAATCCAAGTAGATTCATTGCTCTGCAATGTCTCTGTTTCTCTAATAGTTTCATTTTTAAGGTATTCAAAAAATACAAAAACCAATTCCTTTATGAAAGAACTTACTAGCATACATACTTCTTGTAACATTTTGTCCTGATGGAAATCAAACATTAGCCCCTGTTTTCATTTTCTGCAAGTTTGATTCTTGTTTTGTTACAACTTACAGGGAGGATTCAGGGAGACTTCAGGGAGGCTGCAGTAGGTTAAAAGTCTCCAAAACTATCAGCTGGTTCCCCATTATTTTGGACTTTTTACAGCAAAAGATTTGTAAGGTGTTTTTTCCCTACAGAGCTGCAAATAGACTACATTTTACTATCAAAATATCCAAGCGAGCCTCAGGGCCTTCTGGTCTGACTGTCCTCAGGGAGCAGAGGGACAAACCCTGTAATCAGCTGCCTTCCATGCAAATGCAGATAAAGACCACAGATGTAGGTCACACACAAAAGGCAGAATTTAATCAGTGGTCTGCCTTGAAAACATAGTTTAACTCTCAGCAGTGGCTTTATGGGCACTTAAAACAGTCTTTAAGATGAAATGTCAAGCACTTTAATTAGTGCTTTCTTCAGCCAGACCTTAGATCTCTTCTTTTTTCCAGCTTTTCTCAGACTTTGCATGCTTTTCTGAAGGAGGTGGAGCTGCAACTCGAGTAGAACACAACTCGAGGTTGCTTACAGCAAAAAGCTTTGCTATGATTTCTGTAACTAAAAATTGTGTGGGGATGAATCCAGACTCTCTTCAACCGATGGGTCCTGGGGCAACAGAGGAGTGTGAGAGAGCCCTAAAAAAGTTTAAGTAACAAATATCAAAATTGGCTTTAAACGTGGAGACATCTTACCAAGGCATTTTACCTTTAGATTAATTTCATGGAACAGTTGCTGTAAGGAGAAATAATATGAGCTTAGTCTAGTCAAAAGTTTAACTGATGCAATTTATAGTCATAGCCCTTCCAACAGTGTGAAGAAAGGAAAACTTAGAAGTGAGGAGTGCTTTGTGCAATCTTTTCTGAGTGGTCTGTACATCAAAAAATCAGTCCTCTGATCTCACCAGCAACCAGAAGCTGAAATTAGATGGCCTAAACAGGATTGGAAGCCTTTGAAAAATTCCTGTTGTCATGTATCACAATGAAATGAGATGATTTTTTATATGATGAAACATGTTTCTTTAGTCACTTGGAAGGAGACTGTAATCATGCAGACTATATTTACATTGCCATGCACTCCTAATTCTGCATTTGCATCTTTGCTCCCACCCCAACATCAACACTCTACATGTTTGACACATTTGGATTTTGAATTGGTGGTTACCAGGTGTCTTCCTGAATGAGGAAGCTCACATGTAGCAAATAGATGTATTACACAATTCTACACCTGCATGGATAATATGTAGGCATAGTATAACTTGTATAAATATTGGTAATACAGCTATAACTCTCCCAGACCTCATTCTATTTAATCTGTCTGGAGTATTTCAATGCTATATAGCAAGCTATACACTTTTTCAGTAGTCTTGTCATGCTCAGTACTGGCAGGTTACTGTGAAAGGCTGCAGCCTGTGACCTGTGAAACAGCCTTTTCATTCCCTGGCTAAACCCACGTCTGTCATATCAGTTTTTTTAGATGCTTATACATATATAGCCAATGCAAGATGACTCAAGTCCTTTTGAATATTTGCAAAAAACATAAAAATTGTTACTTAGTATTCAGGAAACTTTCTGTGCATTCACTGTACCTGGAATATTTATAAGAAGTATCATTCTAACTGCGAACTAGCATGGATTCAAATGAAAAAAGTTGAAGGTTCTTTGAACGTTCCCTGCGGGCCTTGGATCAGAAATGACTGCCCAGAGCATACGGTCACTGATTTGCCAGTCTCCCTGTGAGCTCTAGAGCTGCCACTGAGACTTTCTGTCCAGGTGCTGTCTGCAGCACAAGACTGCTGCATGCATCGTTATCTAAACTTGAGTTCTGGGAAGCCATAAAGGGAAAGTGGGGGGGGTCAAATACCATCTTCTAAACACGTAAGTCTGTTTAAAACTTCTCTAGAACAATGGACAGTCTGTGCCTGCATACAAGGATCAAGAATGAAAAGAATACAGCAGCAGCACCTCTTATCCTGTCCCTCCTTTTGACATATCATTCACCCCATCCTTAGCAGAATGAAGCTGACAAGCTTTTAAGCATGACAAATATGTGCTTTGTTTGATAAACAACATTTGCCCAGCGAGACATTTCTTGTAGAATGAGGAGCTGAAAAAATTTGATCAGTACTAAGCACTTTTCTGTCTGACATAAACCAGTTCTTTCCCTCTCCTAGATGTTTTGGTACATCTCCAGCTCTTCTTTTTTCCTGACCACTCCCAGCAGCATACCCCTTTCAACATCAACAGTATACTTCCCCCAGCAAAGATACTCAGGCTCTATGGTTCGTGCCTCACCTTTCCATACCGTGGGAAACACGACCTTGGGTGGACAACTCTAGTACTTAACAGGAGCAGTGAAAGTGTGAGATTTGCATGTATCTGTTTTTAATGTTGTAGGGAATGAATTGTAATAATTGGATAATTTGCCTTCTGAGTGTTATTATTAGTGAAACTATGCTAATAATAATTCATTGATTAAACCACCAAGACCATAACTGGACTAACCATATATTCCTGGCTTCGCATATAAGGCTTGTTTCTGTAGTCCAACTGAATTGCCTGCCATATTTGCTCTGGAGCCAGTTCCTGTGGAATGGCTGTTATAATATAGATTCAACAACTTGTGGGGAATACAGGTAGCCTAGGCTTTTATCTTCTGTGCAACAACTAGCTCCTTGCCATCTGCAGGTTGCCCCAACTATATCTACCCTCTGCAAGACACAGAGTATTTTTAAATGTCCTCACCATATCCTTGGCAAGGTCCTTCTAGGACATCCCCACCCTTTATTTATACCCATTGAACCTAACACAGAAACTCTCATTAAACTGTTACATTCAGTACCGAACTTGTTGCACCTGCAATTGAGAGAGGGTGAATGCTGTGAGGCTGAATGAAGAGAAGGCAGAGTAGACACCAACACTGTGTATCATCAGAAGAGTGTGCATTGTTTTCACATTCCACTGAATGATTTGCAGTAATCCAGCTAAACACATTCCCCTAGTCCTTACATAAAGCACAATAAACAGTTGCTTTCAAAGGAATTCAAGTTTCAAAAGAGCGATGAGAATGAGACTCTACATCATCTACTAATGATTATTGTTGTGAATTTTACTTTATTCAGACAATTGGCTGATGGATGGCATAATACAGCTCTTACAATTCTAAAGGGGCTTTCAGCAAAGAGCTATTTCTTAGAATAGCAGTTTTTATTGTAAAGAAAAGGTCCTGAAAATGGAGACAAAAGGGAGACTTTTAATCAGAGCACTAATGTGGACTGTCAGTGATGAAGCTCTTATCATTCCACCACAAGCAGTGTATGGCACTCAAAAAGAGATTCTGTACAACAGTAATAGAGGCTTTTAAATCATTATTTGTACTTTAAATGTAGGAAGATATTTGATTGCTTTACAAAACATTACTCAGAAAGGAAAATAACTGTGAAGATGAGTTCTGACCTTTCTTATTTTCCTGAGCACCAGGGCCTGTGGTTATCTCTTACTAAAAGCAAATCCAGTAGTTCAAGCCCAGTTAATTTAAATTCTGTCTGCGAGAAGCCTTCTAATTAGTGACAATTTCATTTTTCCAATGACATGGGTGTATCTCTACAGTGGAAAATAACATGAAAGGAAAGTGACTGATCTGGTAGGAGGGCTAGTCCCATAATGGACTTAGGATATCAAGACCAAAAAATGCAGATAAGTAGAGGTCAGCTTGAGGGAAGCATAACAACCTATGGTGATACTTTAAGGTGAAGAAATACCTAACACACCTGTCTGAAGCATGGGGATAGAAGGTTTTCACTGACATCTTCTGAATTAGATTAATCACATTAAGAAAGAGATGACTGGAGCTTTAATGCAGAATGCAATAATTTGGGGCTATTAAAATAAGATGCCATAAAGTTATTTTGCCATAGCAGGTACTTCAACTGCAGTCTTCTGGTCACTTTCAGTTGTAGGAAAATCTTTTTTGTCATGTTTCTTTTGTAGTCCAAAATACTATAGAAGTCCAAGGGATTCCAAGATGGAGTTCACTTAATTTGATAGTGAGTGACATTCACAGAAAGCCATGTTACAGAGAAAGTATTTAAGCTGCTGCTTCATTTTTGATTTTTATTACCTTAGGGCTTCAAGTCACAGGTGCTGATTTTGGCTATGCAGAGGAACAGCTGAATGATGCTTGGAAGTTATTTATTTATTTATTTATTATTTACACGTTCATTCATTTCATTCCTGTTGAATAGAAAATGGAATGCAATACTTGAGATTAACTGAAGGATTCTGCTTCTTTTGTTCTGACAGCTTGTGATACAATTTCATACAGCTCTTGATTATATGGCGTAATTCTGTATCTAGTTGAACTGCAAGGATGATGTTGGCAATCCTGTGCAAAGCTGAAAAAGAGTCCAGGCATTTTGCATGTAGTAACATGGTAGTCAGGACTGTTTTTTCACACAAATGGAATTGCACAGGGTTAAAAAAAGTGACATTGAGTGCACTGATATATAAACAAAATTACTGACCCCCACAAAATATCCCAAATAATATAGACTTATGTAGACTAAGGCAAAATATAATTTAATAAGTTTATCTTGCACCATGAAAGCTGTTATTTAGCAACAGTGTTTAATTTCATCAACAAAGAAACATGAAAATGAGGATTTAGTTGCATAACCGCAAGATTCCCGATTGTTTACACACAGAATATAAACCTATGATTTTTGTCCTTGCCAAAAGGACAAAAAAAAAAAATCCATAAGATAAAATGGAAGAAGCTGAGATTGAATTCTTTTCAAAATCCTTGATTTTATTTAAAGAATAGTAAACAATTTAGTTTTGTATGAATTTACAAAACAATTAGTTTTTAATGCTTGTGTCTTGAGAACTTTGCAACTAGTAAATATCCTCAAATGCATCAAAGACATTCAGAAAGATGGAGCTTTGGCCTGACATTCATTTCCTCTGTATTCACTGTCATAAAAATGAAAATTAATCTACTTGAAAACATTGCTACAATATAAGAAATATTCAAATGTTGACATAGATTGTTTTCATTCAGTCTAAACTTGTTTTTAATCTTACTGTATTTCAAGTGGCAGAGAAAGTAATTTGAATTTTAATGCAAACACAACCAATCTATGAGTTTATTAGACTCTCTTTGCCTTTAATGGTTTAACATCTATTTCAAATTTTATGTTTTGAATGATTACTTTGCCTTACATGTGAAGTGGAAATTTAGATGTATTTTTTTCTGTTTTAATGTAACTTTAAGTGCTGTCCCCTCCTGCTAAGATAGTAAATTATTTGAGGAGGTGAAGAGCATGATTACAGTGGTTTTGTGTCATCACATAAATATTCCAAGAAGCAGTGCTGCATATTTACATCAGTATTTAATAGCAAGATCATATGACAAATATGTGCTCACTAGAAAATAAAGTAGAAAATAGTTCTTAAACAGATCAGACATATTTAAATGGTGCTAGCTTTAATTTTCTAGTATAGTAGATCAGATTAATCACCTTTCCTAGTCAGTAAAATTATAGGACTTGTGTCTCTGAGGCTCACTCTCTTCTTCAAGATGTCCAAGGTGTAGAAGATCCTGGGAAAAAATTGCCTTTTGAGTGTGAAGGACAACAAAATCATTTTGTTGGGTAAAAGATAAAGATTGAGCCCAGGCAAATACTGAACACTGGCACCAAAGCATGCTGATTTTATCCCTCCTCACTTACTGCCCTACTAACTGTACTACCACTTTCCATTCCCATCCCTGGTGACTTATGCTCTTTGCTGATGGCCTTCCAAAACATATCACTTACCTTTTACTTTCTGTATGTGTTCTTTTTGACCTAATTATTTACTTCCCATATTCACCTACAGTGCGATACTCTTGAGATCAGTGTTGTATTTCTCTTGCCCACCAGGCACCAGCCAGCATTCATCCTGTGCCTACTCCTCTCCCTATCATGTTACTTCCAGCAGCCTTGCCTTGCCTTTCTTCCCTGCCCATCCCACCTGAACAGCCTGTTCCCTTCTCCTCTGGGACTTTCTTCCCTCCAACTTGATCTCATTTCTTCCCCCTATACTCAACACCTTAATCTTGAATCTCATTGCTGACAAGGGGTGTCCCTCAGGGGACCAGTGCTATTAATGATACAGAAGAAGGGATCAAGTGCTTCCTCAGCAAATGGTGCAGTTGCCACAACTGGTGGATGGGATGCCATCCAGAGGGACCTGGACAAGCTCAAGAAGTCAGCCTGTGGGAATCTCATGTTGTTTAATATGATTGAGTGCAAGGTGGTGCACTTATGTTGGAGCAACCCATATATCAACACAGGCTGGGGGATGAACAGATCCAGAGCAGCCCTGCCAAGAAGGACTTGGGGTGTATGAGAGGCTGGACATGAGCAGGCAAAGTGCCCTTCCAGCCCAGAAAGCCAATCAAAAGCAGCGGTCAGTAGAGCAAGGGAGGGTATTCTTCCCCATTGCTCCACTCTGGTGAGACCCCACCTGAATCTAAAGAAAGGCTGAGAGAATTAGGATTGTTCAGCCTGGAAAACAGAAAGCTTCAGAGTGACATAATTGTGGCCTTCCAGTACCTGAAGGGAATGCACAAAAAAGATGGAGACTGTTTACAAGAGCATGTAGTGATAGGACAAGGGTAATGGCTTCAAATTGAAAGAGAGTAGGTTTATATTAGATGTGATGAAGAAATTCTTCAGTATGAAGGTGGTGAGACACTGGAACAGGTTTCTCAGAGAATTGGTGGGCACCCCATCCTTAGAAGTGTTCAAGGCCAAGTTGGATGGGGCTTGGAGCAACGTGGTCTAGTGGGGGGTGCGCCTGCCTAAAGTATGGAAGGTTGGAACTGGGTGGTCTTTAAAGTTTCTTCCAACCCAAACTATTCTGTGGTTCTATGATCCCGTTCTTGTTATTTCTCTTGCTCTAATTCTGGGGGAATTTTTATTCCATAAGAGTTTACAATTTTTCTAGTAACTAGGCTAATTTCCTTTTAATGAAATATATTCTCTTTTAGGTAAATATTCTTTCCTTGGCAGCTTTCCCCCTCCTCCCCACAGATATCATGTTCGAAATCCCAGTGTACTTCTCCTAGTTGGGTCCGAATTTCTCTGGTCTGTATTAACAGCCCCAAAAAATGGGTTGAATTCCATTCAAGTATTTTTATCTATCTTATACTCAGACCTTAAACTGGATCCAAAACTGCTTTGAGACTGCAGAGTAACATACTCTTAGTTATGTTACTGGTTATGCTGGACTGCTAGTTTGGAAGATCAGGTCCTTTTATGTGTGTAACCCAATATTTCTCTACACAGGTGAATTATATTAATTGAAGTTAATACATAAGAGTAATAAAATCAACTTTGTGATGAAACAATACATAAAAAAATTCTCTTAGTGTTTTTCTTCTTTTTTTTTTAATGGAGATTTAACAGCATGTGAAGGAGATGCAAGGAGATATAATTCAATACTGTGTCACTTTAAACTTTGGTTAAATAAAGAGAAAAAATATAATAATGTGAAAGGATGTGTTTCTGATGGTGGTGAGGATAAAACTAGAAAAAATTGGGATAAAATTAATTGTGAGTGGCCTATTAAGCTTTTGTTTCATTGTTTTCTTTGCAAGCAAACTTTGCAAGCTCTCATTCAACAAATAAGTCGAGCTTTGCACTGGGGCAGGAGATCACTTAATAAACACACCAAGGAATGTTTGATATGAACTGAAGAAATCTCCACCACATTCTAGCACAAAAGATAATTACTTGACTCTGTAAATATAACCTATGTAATAGCAACTACTTCACAAATATACATTAAGGGTAACATTTCCCAATACAATGCCCTTCCTACGTATGGAATTCCTAATCTAAAGTTGTGGACAAGGTTTTTGAAAAGTTGCACTTATATGTATCGCTGTTACGTCCGAGCCACATAAAGAAAATGACACAGAGTCCAGGCTTGTGAACAAGTGGAAGCCGAAGCTGAAGCTTCTTCTTTAATAATTTTCTGACTACTTTACAGGATAGATCGCAAAAGTGTGTTGAGTGGCAATAGGTAATTGGTTCCTCGGCCATCCATCCCTTGAGAGGATTGGCCAAGTCCTAAGATATCTATTCCAAAATATTTTCAAAGTCAAAGCCATAACAATCTTGCCAAACAGCTTGCCGGTGCCCGAAGTTTATGAAACTGTGACCTTGTTTAAAATAGTTTACATAGGAAAGACAGTCTTCTCACAGAATATTGAGAAAAGGCTGAAGAATTTCTCCCCTTCTAGCTTTTTAGCACCTACAGTATGGACTCTTGACTCCCTGCGTAAAAAGTGGGAGACAATTTACTTGGTTTTTTAAACCTAGATTGGACAAATTCATGGTAAACGCAGTCAAGAAAATCAGCAAGTGAAGTGACCAAAGGTGTGTGTTTATATGTATTTGTACGTATGAATGTATTCACGCGTGAAAGTGAGCACATATGTCCAGTTCTAAGTATTTTCATTTTTTTTCCCATTTATTTCTGTGCTACTTCTAGCTCATCAAAGTAGATAATTTATTTTTGAGAGAGATAGCAAAATGTAATATATTTTAATATAATCTCACTGGCAGAAAATTATCAAAGCTCTGGAACTTGTGTTTTTTAGTCATAGGAGAGTTTTATCATAGCATCTTTCAGAAAAACAGGAGAAATAAATATATGACAACAACCTGAGAGGCACTAACGAAAATGAACTATTTAAAAGTCCTGCAAATAAATGAAAGCAATTATTATGCCAAATCTCTTGCTCTTTGCTATTTCTTCGTATTAATTTTGTCATCTAGATGTTAAAATGTATTTTCTTCCATTGTTGTTTTTTTGGAAGGGTGACGTGTTTATTTTGGTATTGTTGTGGGTTTTTTTAATTAGCATTTATCACTGTCTGCAGCAGTGGCTTGTGCACTAGGCACTTAATACATTTTAAATTCCACCCACATGCTCTTGTATTTCTAAATACATGAGTCTGATTATTCTGCCACTGGGAAATGTTTAGCTTAATTTAAAAAAAAATCAATTAGTTGAGCCTTGTACTTGTGGTGAACTTCTGTCAGATCTTTTGACTTGAAGGAATTGGATTGCAAAATGTTTTCCAGTGCTTTATATGACACCTTGACTGGACTTTTATTCTATCATCCATTAGTAATAATAAACTCAATTTATGCTTAATTAGTCATGACATTTTATCATGTCTGGACAGAAACAACTGTTTAGCTATCTCCAAAGAGTGACTGTTGAGGGAGTTGAGTTGTTCTGAGAGACCTAGCATGAAGTATCCAGGGAGATCTTATTGTAGGATTTCGGTACTTAAAGAGGGCTTATAGGAAAGATGGGGATAGAGTTTTTAACAGGAACTGTAGTGATAAGAGGTACGAGTTTTAAGCTAAACATTTTTTACAATGAGTGTGATGAAACATTGGCAAAAGTTGCCCAAAGAGGTTGCAGATGGCCCATCCTTGGAAACATTCAAGGTCAGATTGAATAGGGCTTTGAGCAACCTGGTGCAGTTATAGAGATCTCTGCTCACTGCAGGCAGTTGAAACTAAAAGACCTTTGATGGTCTCTTGCAACCCAAATAATTCTAAGATGCTACAATTCTAAGAGTAAAACCTATTGCTTCAAATTTATGTGAGCTAAACTAGATATTCAATCTGAAACCTATTACATATAACCAGTGTAGAGTATGATTCATATAGATAAACTCAGGCATCTGCTGTCACTTGAGATGCTCTGTGATTTCCTGCCTGTCCTCTATCTAATGTCTGTGTTCAAGCAGCACTAGCAGATATGAAGAAAGGCATGAGTAACATAATCTAACTCTAATGCCATCTTCAAGTTACGTGAAACAAGGCAAGAGAAAATCTGAAAAGAGAGGAGAGCATAAAAGGCCATGTTCCTCCCATCATTTGGAACTTTCAGGATCTCTTGTCTCCTGCATTTTTTTTTCAGATTAGGCCCAGTATAAATAGTTTGAGTTGGAAGAATCCTTTTAATGATCATCTAGTCCAAATCCTCTGTGGTGAGCAGTGACAACTCCAACTAGATCTGTTATATGACTAAATATCAAAATATATATATCTGCTTTTATATGATGTAAAATATAAAAAATATGTTAGTCTATGGAATAAAATACAATAGGAAGATCAGAAAAAAAGCAAACATGACCATATGAGTAAGTTGCAGACAGAGAATCTTACAGGTTGCTGAGTTGTAATGAGAAGCTACTATCACAATGACCAGCATGAATGCTTTTTAAGATTTCTTGAGTTCAGGGACCATTTGTTGTATGGCAAGCTTTGCCTCTTCCTTTCCTCTTGTGGAATGTGTAGCTTTAAATAATCAAATATTATTTCATTATTACCCATTCCTATCAACATATTTAGCGTTTCTCACATCACATACACAAAAAAAAACCCCAGGAGCTCAGCTTTTGTTATTTCCATACTACCTTTGTATTGTCTTACTCAGAAAACTTACAAATGCAGCAGATATGTAAGAAATAATTAAATAACAGAACCCTGTCTGGACTTCAGTCCCAAGGGCTTGGTCCTGTGTCTGAAAATATTTTATTCCAGTCCAAACAAGAACTATGGTGCTAATCCCCCTGGAATGCAGCATTTGTTACTTACCTGGCAGGTGTGAAGCATTGCATGCTAAACGGATTATCTCCCCCTCCTTCTCTCCACCTCCTGCTTTGTTCAGGCAAAGTAGAAGAGGGGAAGGAGGAGATAATCCTCTTCAAATGGAGCATTTATTACCTTATATGTAGGCACAAAGTGCAGCTTGCTGAGTGGGAGTTAGCACAGGAGCATTTGCTTATACAAGTGATAAACTCCATTGTAAACAAACTAAAGCCTCATACTAATCTGACCACTGCCTTCTTGAGAAAGTTCAGGACTCTTTACTGCTCTTTACAATAGTTCCTGATTTTCAAAACACATCCTTACTATTAGATTACTGGTAATGGGAATTTTGGGTAAAAGATACAACTAGCTAGAGTGGTTGTAAGGCAAAGTTGCGAGAGTTTTTGTGGGTTTTTCTTTTTTTTTTTTTTTTAATATCCTTTTTTTCCTCTTTTTTTGTAATTTTAAGCTTTCAGAGTTAGGTCTGCCAAAAATATTTATCTAACTGTTGGCAGAGATTAGGGTTGGATGAATTTTCACATTTCAAGAGCATCAATTCTACTTTCTGTTTCACAGACAACTGCTTTTGCCATCAATTCTCCATGTTGTGTTTGTGACATTTGTGAACATATTCCCAGCCTTTATCAAGTCCATTTGTTTAGAAGAAAAACCACACTTGGCCCTAAAGATACAATGTAAAACCTTAACAACAACAACAAAAAAGTTTGTTTCTCAGACAGGGAATTTTCTGCAGAGGCCTTATTTTTAGAGTTTTATGATGTACTGCACAGCCACATAACGACTGCACTCTAGGGACACGGAGTGAACCTCACACTTCAGGTTCTCAGGGTGTAACCAAGTTACCAATTCATACATTCAGACTGACTTCATCAAATTCAGAGCGTGCACTGACCAGTAAAAGTTTGTGGCATTCATGATGATTTAGAAAATAACAGAACTTCCCAACTTGTTCTGTGCTCTCCAGCACATCAGAAGTTTTGGCATATTTCCTTCAAAGCAGAGAAGAAAAAAAGGAGAGAATGAGCTGGGAAATAAATACTGAAGCCTAAGTCTGACGACAGATGTGGTCTTCTAAAACAGTTTAACTGAGTAATCCTAAACCAACCTTGCTTGTGCCCCTCGTCTGGATCCTACCATGCAGTTCTCTCCATCCTGGTGTCACCACTGGTTTTACTCTGCGCTTGTTCTGAACTAGTTTGGTTTGACAGAACGTAAAGATAAAGGAAAATGATATCACACAAGTGTTGAGTAAAAACACAAGGACAGAGAACGCCCATGTGGCCACAGGGCAAGACACAGAAAGGGACTCTAGTGGCTCCCATTTAGTCGGTCTTCCTTTGCATATGACTTAAGCCCAATTTGCAGAAATGGAGTGATCTGTAGGGTCTTAGTCAGCAGATTAGGAATTCACCCATTTCCTCCAGGAACAGAGCACTAAGGGAATGGAGGAGGCAGTGGCTGTAGAAACACTGACCTCTGGAACTGGGAGAGAAGTGCAGCAAGCCTGCCCTCTTTCTTGGAGCAGACAGAAGAACAATTATGATAACAAAAAAGGCTGTGTTTTGCAATTATAATATTTATATCTAGACATGAAAGAGCAGTGATTTATACAAGCAGGTGGCAAAATATTCTAATAAAAACTGATCCTTGAAGCAAAGAGGTTGATAATTCTGTGGAAGAAACTTTGAGGAACGCAGCTGATAAATGCAGTGCAATGCTCATGTAGCCTCATCCATTCATTGAGTCCTAAAATTTCCTACAAGATATTCAGTATATGTGTATTGCCAGAAGAATTCTTCAAGGAAAGTGGTATCATTCTGTATGTTCATATGCAAATTGAGCTGCAGGAGCAGGTTTGCCAATTAGGAAATTGGTACAGTGTCTGATACGCACTTAACCTTGTCTTCACCACAGAAAGTTTAAGGACAAAATCCCAATGTGCCTACTCCTATTTTTAGCTGTCATTCAGATGTATAAAATTCAAACAGCACAGCAGGTGTTTCCAAAATAAGAAGAAACAAAGAAAACGAAAATTGCCACACAGACAGTATTTCCTTGTACGTATGCCAGTTGGCAATGCAGATACTTTGTTAGACTGACATTGATTAAATCACTCTCTTGGGCAGAACTTTGATATTTTGTACTTTCCGTATCTCTGTTAACTGTGAAAACTTGTGTATGTGACTTGCTTCTCTTACTCTTTCTTTTGAGAGAATTTCTAATTCATTTGCAACCCTATCAGCTTTTCAAGGTTCATGTTTGCCTTTATATTCAGCCACTGGTGACATGCTGCAGAAGAGAATTGATGATAAATAGCATGCCTAGTACTAAAGTGCCTGAACACCCACTTTGTTCCAGCAGTGCTGTTACTCTCTCTGTCTGAGCAGTCTTTTTATTCAATTCTGAGAAAAACCTCCTCCAAGCTAATTTACGTTTGCACCAATTTGTTTTGTACAATACAGAATGCTGTTGAGAAAAATATTTAGCCAAAGTGTGCCTCTCTGAAGAACCAAGACATTCAAGAGGCTAGCATGGTTAATGCAAAAATAGGTTAGGATACACACAGTTGCACTCGTAATGCAAATACACATCTAGGTTTTATGTATAGGACCTTAAGCTCTGCATTTTGCCAAGTCATAGGCTCTGCTTGAATGACAAGGTGATTCAGTGCTGAGAGGATACTGTTTGAATTCTGGTTGTTTTTTTTTTTTTTTAATTCAACAGACTAGATATTGTTCCTGTGAATACTGGGTAACTGAGTATTGTTCATTAGGCTTTGAGTAGAAGTTTTTTGGATCCATATATTTCATTAGTGTTTTATTCTTTCTTTTTTCACTCACTATTCTCTTGCTAATAAATTTGTCAGGCAGTAAAAGAACAGAAACAGCATAAGATCAGTTGAACTACACAGCCAATGTAAGCAATCTGTCATTTCAGTATAACACATTCAGAGCATTCAGAAAATACTTATGAATTCTAAGTATGCTAACAGCCAATCTGCATGCCTCATAAATGTTTCTCAAATTAATGAAAAACAAACAATTGTCAAAGTTTTCTTTGATGAGTGTTATTCATCGCTTGTATTTGTTTCTTCTCCAGCCTTTTTCTTGCCTGTCAAGGGAAAAGGAAATAGCAATAACATCTGAACCAAATAATTGAGGATGCAAGAGGATCTTGTTATATAACTACATTTAACATCAGTGTTGGTAGGTCATTTTGTATTTATTTTCAGTCAACACATGATGTCTTTATGGCCCAAAATATTGGTGTTTTAACAATTTAGTATATGAAGTATCTTTTTAAAAGCAAACTTACACTGACATAGTAAGTGTAAGTCTTACTTTAGTAAGACTTTAGTGACTCCTAGGCATACAAGATTTTTTAAGAAAGCCAGTAAGCAGATTCCTGGTGTGTAGTTTGTACTGAGCTATTTATTCTAAATGACCTATCTTTTGTGGTTTTTTTCTGACATAAAAAAATTGCCTCAGATAGCAAAAACAAGTAAATTCTGAACCTTCCTAATTAGATCATCCACCCTACTTTTGCACCCTGGACAGTTTTACTCCTGTCTCATGTAATCAATTTAAAATATTGTGGGATCCACCACAGTTTGCAGAAGATTCTGGTAAAAAAAAGACTATATGATTGACTATGATGTGGCTGGTATATGCTATGGGAAATGGCTTTGAAATGGGATAATGAAAATACAAAGATCGAAACTGCAGAGGGTTTTTTGTCCTCCTTTCCACCTTTTTTTTTTGTAGTTTATTGCTACCTATTATCTGTCTAAAAAGCAAAATATAGGGGAGAGAGATGGGCAAATAACCTTAATCTACTACCAGAGTGAAGATGATTTCCTTGTGTTCGGTTTAAAATACTAGCCAGTAATTTGCTTATGTAGGTCTATTGCAAAGACTGGCTGATAGAATTTTTTCATTGAATATATATTGAAAAGCAAATATTCTACTGTATTTTTGCAGATTTCCACAGAAAAAGTGTTTTAGGAGGTCAGTGTGTTTGGTTTGATTTCTTAGCACTTGATACATTTCTCATACAAAATTCAATCAATAATCATCCAACATGCATTTGGTATTCATTCTATATCATTGTTCTTTATTGTTATTTCAATACAGAAAACAATTCCTTCTGTGTTTCACGGCAGAGGATTTTAGTCTGTCTCTAAGTACATTTATACATGCTGAAAAGTAGCTAAAGGAAAAGCAAATCCTTAGTCATCCTGGTGTCACAGCAGCACCAGAAATGAAAATGAATGGGCTACAGCTAGATTGCTGCAGTGGAAAGCAGATGAATAAAACTTGACTGGCCACTTTATGAAGACTGGAGCATTCATTTATTTATCCATAAAAGTATCACAGTACAATATGCATCTAGAGAGATGCAAAATAAAAGAAAAGTATCTGTTTATGTCCTCGATGACTTATTAGGCAATATGGTTTCTTTAACTTTAAATATATGACAACACATATTTTTAGTACAGCCATATTCCGCTATTCATCACAGTGATGACAAATGTGACAGCAGCAAAGCAATTTTTCCTGTAAGAATCATGCACATAATTTGGATTAGGGAGATAGCAGATGAAGTGGGATTTTTTATCGAGATATACCCAATCTAAATACACAAGCACAATTTTGTGGTTTAAAAACCAGAGGAATGAACAGAACTACTAGGATCACCAGACAGAGGAGATATTGGCCTTTTGACATCTGGCTTTTTCAATGCGGCCCACTGTTAGAAGAATTCCGGCTGCTTTATCTATAGAAACAGAATGCTTTATATGAATTAATATAAATTTTAGCTTGCCTACTCTTAAAGCCTCTCTCTGCACTGTCATCCTCTTCCTCAGCTAAAACAAGGTCAATCAAATCAAGTAGGGGCGAAGGACAGAAAAATGGGTAAAGGATGTTTATCAGAGCTGAGTTGGCAATGGAACTCAACTGCGTTGCCTAGAAAAGCAACAAATTTGCTAAACTGAATTATGTAGTCATCTGAAACTGATAAAGGCAAGTGACTGAGGTTACCTTGGAATACTTCTTGGCAAGATATTTCTGATTTTTATAGTACGTATTAAAGAAAATAACAGCAGTTATTTTTCAGTCCTGGTATCAGCAGCTCTTTTCCAGCTCTGAAATTATAGACTTGTTTATCAGGAGAGCTATATGCAAATGCGAAACATATAAAATGTTTCTTATTATGAAAATAGTTATGTAATAAGGATGTCCTTCAAATATCCTCTGAACTAGGATTCCTGAGCTATTCATTTATATCAAAGCCTAGTTCCCAATTGAAAAGAAAGGAATGTGTAATATAAAGATCAGTTCAGAATGGTTCAAATAAAGAGCTGAAAAATAGAAATAAAAGGAGGAAAATCTACTTCATGTACCTGTTGAAATTTTGCAAACGAGCTCTTAATCATAGGATAATTTGTTGCAGCATACTGCACTTTCTTCATAAGACATACTTTTACATCCAAATAAGAGGTGTAGGAGGACCAGGAGACATCTTCCTGCAGCATGGGGGACAGACAGCTATTTATAGTTACTAGTCAGTGGTACCACCCTTGTGAATGACCCTGACCCTGACAACCAGTACTTACTACTAAGAAGGTCGTTCCACCTTACATCAAATTGTAAAAGCTTAGATAGGGGAAAAAGTGTTTCTAAGTACACTAATTTCAAAAGATTAACAATTAAGGAGACATCATAATTACTATACTTTCAGTGTGTACAGAAAATTGAATCTTCATAATGGTGCCAGTGCTTTGCTCTTTTCTCATGGTCATTTCCAGTGAAGTAAGAAGTAGTTGGACTAATACTGATATTCCCAGTCCAAGATTTGCCTGAGGAGTTTTTTAGAGGAGTGGGAATATATCCACCTGTTACCTGGGTGATAGTCTCCTTCTGCCTAGCATTTTCAGCTAATCCTAAGTGTAAATTCTTTTGAGAAAAGTACTATGTACATTGGCTAATATAAAATTTTTTGCTGGGAGACGAATCTCTGGACATAGTGTTTTAATTTTGTAACCAAGAGCTGAATGCCACCTAGCCCATAAGCACGAATTAATCCTTTGAAGAGCTGCTCACTGTTACTATGTACTATTAGAATCCACATGTTTAAATAATCCCACCAGTGACTTTATAATTTCCCAACTGATTGCAAAGAACTAAGTCAACTCCCTCAGGCAAGACAGGCTTGGGGAATGTTCGCAGATAAACAGCTGCCTTAGACCCAGCCATAGCCTTTCTCCAGCTGCTGGTATTAGTTTTTGATTTGCCACTGGTAAGGAGGCCTATACAAAACTCTTCTTGGGAAGTGATGGGGGAATGGATGGGAAAGAGAGCACAAGAAAAACCTGAGCACCTTACAGGTGTCGATTCACAGTCACAAAGGCACACGCATATGCACAACCACAGGTCCACACTGATCAGAGTAGGGGTGCACTCTGTGCTCCTTTTCCTGTAGCAGAACCTACTGGGTAATGGTGTCCTATAGGATAGGACAAGGGGTAATGGTTTTAAAGTAAAAGAGAGTAGATTCAGGCTAGATATGAGGAAGAAATTTTTATGATCAGGGTGGTGAAACACTGGCACAGGTTGCCCAGATAGGGTGTAGATGCCCAGTCCCTGGAAATATGTCAGGTTGGTTGGGACTCTGAACAACCAGGTCTAGTTGAAGGTGTCCTTGCTTATTGTGTGTGGGTTTTACTACAGAACTAAAATGGGAGGTGAACAGCCTCCCTTATTTTTTAATGCTTTTGATCCCTCTTCATTCTACATTTTTTATAGTATCATTGATTTAAGTATGTAAGCATAATATCACTTAGAGGAAACAATGAGCACCTTTTTCAGCCTCTGGCTTTCCCTTTTTCCTTCTTCATTACAAAAAAAGCCCTTGTTTCTGGATCCCTAAATGAACATTGTTCAAAAAGAAAAAAAGGGAGAAAAAAAGTTATTTATTTATGCTTGAAAAAGATTAAAGTGTTTAAACATTTTAAGAAAACACTTGACTACAGAACTGTGACCCTCCATTAAGCCTCACACAAGATAATTGTGGAGAGTGAATATTTCTCTGACTACATGGACTGAATAGTTTAAAGATTTTTTTATATGCTATTTCCCTTCCTTTTTGCAAAAACAAGTTTTGATGGAAAGCAGATGTAGATCTGCAAAAGAAAAGAAGCGACAAATTACATGTCAGTCATAAATGGAAAGAATACCAAGACCATAAATTTTATACAGTTATGTACATAAAGATAGATGAAGATGTGTGCTTCAGTATGGAAAATTATCCATATCTCAGGTTCTACAATAATAAAGAAATTAAAGTCAGCAAGTTTTCTCATGAAAGTTTCTATGGTTCCAAATAATTCTCTAAAATGTTTAGATTAAGAAGTAAAGAACTAGATATTTTTCTGAATTTCTCTAGGAAAAAAAATTTAAAAAAGTAGGACTAAGATTCCCAGTTATCATCTCCCTTTTCTGAAAAAAAAATGGAAAACAAAGCAAAAGGAAAAACAAAATCTCAAATTAAAATTAGCAGTGCATACAGAAAGACATGAAGATGTAGTTGAAGCAAACATAGGACTTCCAGGAGAAGAGAGGATAAAAATTCAATTCCTCCATGAAAAAATGGTAGGGATTTTTTGGAGCTACACAAAATTAGGTGTTTCTCAGCTTAGAGAATTCTGGCTTCAGGTGTCATTAAACTGGTCTTCAGTGAGAGGTAACCTTAAGTAGTTGGTGTGATTCTATGATCCCTCCCGTTTACAAGCTTAAGAATTAAAGTAGAACAAACCGATGACCAAAGAGATGAATGCCCTGTAATAACTACATCTGAGTTTTCATTTGCAAATATCTGATTAACCAAGATACAGATGGAAAGGTTTATTTCAATGAGTTCAAATGGGAGTTTCCACAAAAAGACTTGAGACTTTTCAAATTTTCTTTAATTGTTGTAAGGGCTCCAGCCAATGTGAAAACTTAAGCTGTATTGTCAGTCAAAATTCAAGCCAAGGTATTTCCTAATCCATGAAAAACAGGCCTTTGAAGATCCATATGAAACTCTGCGGAGAGATGAGACAACTTCAGGCAGCAAGGCAATTAGATACAAGCAGTATTTTTACAATAGTACTGTGCTGTTTACATGTCGGGAGTGAAAACTAATGTTCAGTAGCTATTATTTTTCTGGTTAAGTTGCAGTTTCTCTTTTTTTCTGACATAAAGAGCATTCATGAGGACCACTAATAGGGCAGCAGAGAAATGTCTTTGAAGTAGTTTAATCTCCACCTCATTGTGACCTCTGTTTTTATGACAGGATAGGCCACAGAAGTGCCACCTAATTCCATTAGCCATCCCTTCTAAACTGAATAAAATAAAATTATCAAAAGAGGCGGAAATATCACCCTGTTATGTAGTGTTATTATCAGAGGTATATCAGATGTATTACCAGAGCACAGGAAAAAAAACCAAACCAAGCACAGAATATTCTGAGTTGGAAGGGGCCCACAAGGATCATCAAGTCCAGCCCTTAACCATAAGGCCCATACAGGGATTGAGCTCACAGCCTGGGTGTTACAAGCACAGTGCTCTGCCCAGCTGATCCAAGGCAGCCCATATGATGAACTGCACCTCGATGATTTAACAGAAGCATTTGCCTGGTTTTCTGGAAGGGAAAAAATATTGTTTTGCCAAAGACTTCAACACCTGTTTGTACTGGTTAACTTCTGAGAGAAAAGTCGAAGGTTCCAAGAAAAATCTGAATTTTTTACTCATTTGCTGTTAAACCACCATGCAGTCAGAGATACTGACTTGGATGACTACCTTATGTCCAAAAGAAAGCCTGTAGTCAGTTCCTCTTCACATAAACTGGTAAATAGTTTTGTTTTATGAGACACTTTGTTCTTATCACTCATGTGCCCATGAAGTGGGCACTAACCAGCCCTTTGTGAAATCTCTCTTAAATATTAAGATGATTAGAAAAGTGTGATACATGTATTAAGGTGTGCCTAAATTTGTTCAAAATCAGCAAAATTAATGAGGTTTTCTGGAACTCACCATTGTACCATGCACACTTTTGAGATTTTTACTGAGTGGCAGATTTTATAATGAGTCTACACTCTTATTCTTGTGCCTATCAGTATATCTTTGTCCGTACATAAAGCTGATACACACATTTAATAGTTCATTGTTCTGCACCTTGTTACCTAATTGTTATCTAATGCCATAATGATTGCTGTGTTTGTCTTGGATCACCTCTGTATTCTTGTTCATTGGTAAATGAAACTAAAGATGAATGTTTTGTTCATTCTTCATATTTGATATTGTGGCAGCTGCAGTCTCTGTTAAGTGGCTCTGTCAGTTTTTCAGGCAGATATAATAAGAACCTGACGGGATAAATAAAGTCATGCATTTCAGCTGGAGCTAGTCTCTGATCAGGGAGTATGCTGTGAAAATGCTTGAAAAATCTCCATCTTCTGAAGAAGAAATCAAATGCAGCCTTCAAAGCTTATGGGATAAAAAAAGCCAGAATCAGGAAAACAACAGGCAGAAGATGGAATTTATGAAAACTTAACAAGTATATTTATTTCAAATGATAATGAGCATGGAGAATAAAGTTTGGACTGATAATAATTTTTCTAGCAGCCTTGGAGCAGTTCTTCATAAATACAAATATTTTCATAGTTTCTAAGAACCTTCACAAAATTGCAAAAGATACAGTTTTAAAACAGTTACACAGCCCACAAGCAGGACATATACACACATGCACGTCCATTTTCTTTTGACTTTAGTGGTTCCACACAGTGGGGAACACTGAATAATTCTATACAAGCTGAGTCAGTTTGCATTTTACAATACAAACTCTGATGTACAGACAGATGTCATTCTCACTTATATTCCCTATATAGAGAAAGCTACAGGTCACGTATTTATAGAGGAATCAAATGGTGTTGTAAGTTGCACATACTGGTAAAAAATAATATCTCACACCGGACAGAAAGGTTACATGGCGATATAAGGAAGAACAAACGTCTCTACTGCCTGGAGCTTATCCTAATGTTGTCCTAAATACAAACGTGCAAGCATTAACTGAACCAGTAGAAGGGGCCTTAGCACTTACAGCTGATACTTTAGCATACAGAAGATTGAGTGATATTGGTGAACTTTGAACTCTAAGGAGAAATACATATTTCATGAGCTTAATTAATTAATATAGGTAATATTTTGAAAATTTAGCCAAAAGATTGACTGTTATTAGTTGTGCCTTGCTAGTAATGTCTACTATATCTGCAGTTTTATGAATGTTGCTGTATTGAGTGTACAGCAATAATGTAAGTAATGCTTGCTCTTTAAATTATCTGTGATTCCGGTATTTTGCCTCTTCTGTATTCTAGGCTTTAGCTTGTATCCATCTACATCTGCTTTTTCCACAGCCAGGACTCCTCCGTCTGCTCTGCATATCACAAACATAGATACAGATTCTGAAATGGTCCTAGAAATATGGGTCAGACAAGTCCTGTGCCTGTGATACCTTTAATATATCCAAAATAGGAGTCAGAGATATGAACCAGCCATTAGTTCTTTTGGTTTTTTGTAGGCACTGCAATACAAAGGGCAGTTAAATACAGTGCACTGTTTCTGAAGGCTGTTACAGATGAACATTTTACCCTTTTTCTCATCTATTGGGAACCTAGGTTTTGAATTCTTCTACTAGATGATCTGCAAGAGGTCAGCTTGTCTACCAAGAGAAGTTATATGTTCCTCTAATTCTGGAAGTGTATAAGGATATTTCATTTCCTCTGCTTAAAACCTACTTTTGACCTTTGGAAAGATGTTTTCATTTTCCTAGTGTAAGTCTCAAATTTTCAAAATTTCTATTTGGTTGCTAATAAAAATAAAATTAAAAGGTTAGGAAAGCAATTCCTGTCATTTTATTATAAACCTGGATTACATTGCATTTTGTTACTCAATTATCTGAGGAATCTGTAAAGGTCTTACAGGGAAAATTACATTTATGACTTCACAGGGACTGTGGCTGAGTACTGAGAAATAGAAGAGCAATATATCTACTCTAATAGATGTGCAAGTGAAAACATTGCCTAAGCTGTTTCTCTTTAATATCTTGATTTTACACAACTACTCTGCATTTCTGTTCCCTCATGGTACCACTTTGGTAAACAGAAAGAAGTGTACAACGTTGATAAGACTGAGTATACAGGGAAGACTGAAAAAAGGAAATGTGCCTATCAACTTGTCTATAACTCCTTAGGAAAGCAGATGGTCTTCATAACCTTGACTGTACCCATTTTCTTTCGAGCCATTATTCTGTGTCTTTGCAGAACTAGACTTTGCAATTGATAGAACCATCTCCTTAAAGATGTAACTTTAATGTTTAAATTAAACAGGCAAACTGCTGATATATTGCAACTCAGTAAAACCTACGATCTTGATTGTATACCTGGTGTAACCGTAGAGCAAGAGAAGAAAAATCATCAGGGTAAAACATTTCATGGAAAAGAGAGATGAGCTCTATGTTTTCAATTCGACTGTGAAAGCCATTTTAAGGAACTCAGGAAGAAAATAGGAAAAAAAACCCCTAACGACACTAAGTGAACTGATCTCAGGATATTTTTATACTTGTAATCACTTGACATTCATGACCCTAATAGGCATAGGAATATTCTTCCTACTGTTTCTATTGAAGTCTTCCCTGAAGTAGTTGTATTGATGTCAGCTGCAAGATGACTCAGTGAAGTGATGAGAAAGTCATGAAACAACTAATCTGAAAGGCAGGATCCAGGAAACACAAGCCTTTGGTTTGATAGCTCTTGTTTGGCTGATGTGGAATAACTAATCAATAACCTTCTGCAAGGATGAAAAAAATAAAGGTTTTCAACCTTAAAATGTAATTAGCAACATTTCCAAGTGCAGATACCGCTAGCATAAACATGCAATATCTTTTTAAAAAAGGAACCTTGGTTTATTTTCATATACCAAGCAACTTTTATGCATACAGATCCCATTTCTGTACTGCTTTTCTCCTAGAAGTGCGAAAGTTTCCTTTGCACGTGGAAATTGTCACAGTAGCAACTTTTTTTAATTGCTGACTTTGCGTCTAGCATAGAAAGTAATGAAATACAGGCCTAGCTGGGACTACGAAGATACCAAATATGTGTATTCACAAATGGAATCAGGCAGGAAAGCAAATCATCCTTTCATTAATATCCTAGATATTCAACGATTGTAGTATACCTTTTACGTTTGTAAGCATTATATTTACATGACCTTCAAAATAAAGCATACTTCCTGCTTCAGAAATGCTACATTTTCATTTTCAAATTTGACAGGTCTCCTAGGACAGGCAGTGTCTAAATTTGGAATTGTCCTCTTCTAGGTCTACAATCAGCTTCACAAAACAGCTGTGCAGGAACTAGAAATCTGAGCTGCGGTTTTCAGTGATTATAAATATATTCTTAAATACACGAGGTTTGTTATAGGCTGTAAAGAAAGTTCCATGATTTGCTTCTCTAAAGAAATTCTTCAATAGACTAGCAAAACTTTAAAGAAATATTAATCTCTAGAACCTGTGAAATTCAAATATTAAGAATGTGAATTCATCTTAAAATAAATTCTCTATTCACCCATGCCTTATCTCTGTAGCCAGAAGACCTCTATACCACAAGTTACCAATGAACATATTCACAAGGAATGGCGTGTTTTAAGTAGTTCTGAAACTCAGAGTAACTCATATTCCCCATTAGCTGAAAAACACCCTTTAAATTGGATTTGTATGTACTACCCACCAAAATTAGTGTAATAAATGCTATGTAATTTCTAACTTGTAATTTCTAGTTTATAGAAAATAATAACTTTAAACAGCAGAAAATGTGTCCTTCAAAAATCTGAAAAATATAGATGTGACATGACTTTTTATATATTTTTAATATATATATGTGTGTGTTTTGAAAAAGAACATATTTATATTTTTATAGATAATGATATACACTTACAGGAAGACTGAGATATAAAAACTGAAGATTTCTGAAACAATGTCTCAGTTCTTTACTTTTCAGGGTTTTGAAATCTGATGTAAATAATGAATATGTATAAACTCCTTTTTACCTTTAGCAGTTCATAAAAAAGTCATAAGTTAATTTCCAGCTTTGAATAAACAATATTATGCTAAACAGATATATTGTTCTAAGCAGTAATTATTATGTAAACAAAGAAATGCCACCTCTTGACTAGTTACAGTAGTTATTTATTTGCATTGCCATTGTCTTAATTAAAATGAATATACTGCATGTGACCACAGGCATTTGCACAACCTGCATAATTTCTGTTTATATCAGAGATCTGTGTGAATGAAAGAAATCCAAAAGTCTTTTGAGGGAAAAAAACTCTAAAAACTATTTAAATATAGCTCAAAGTTTCTTTTGTGGTATCTCCAGAATATTCAGGGAGAAAATGCAAGTGTTTTCCAGTTGCTCTGGTTTCTGCTTTACCAGGTCTGTTTCTTCTAGGGCCAAATTCCTACATCACCTGTAACAGCGACCTTACATAGCAGAGGTTGGTTTGTAAAACCCCCTGTGCACCTTGCTATAGGACTCCCACTGTGGATCATGGTGGCACTAGAGCTGGGGTTTGGGCTGTGCACGTTCAAGGGTTCCTCTGCTTAGGCTTTCTTAGAGCCTGGCACGAAGCATCGGTTGGAGAGAAACAAAACAGGTAAAATTCAGCTTGGCTGACAATTTTAGATCATATTTCTAGTATATAGACTAGCCTTAGACATCTTGTCTTCATCCATTTCCTGCTGGTGCAGAAATGATTGAGTAGCTGCGGTCATGGCAATGGCAGTGCAGTGTATCTGAGCAGCAAGCACACTCAGGCCACTGCTTAAACTGGTATTAATAGTCCTCTATTCTGTGAAGTCATGCAAAGCCAACAGTATATTCATGATTTTGAACTTAGGAAAATTAAGACTGGGGTAATATTTGAGAACTCTTTCCTCAGGCGAGTTTAACTGTGTGCTTACGTATACTTCTTTTGGAACAACACCTCCTTCATCTATTAGAGATTTTATAGCTGCATTCAAGAACTGCAATTTATTGACAAAGCATGGTGATCCATAAACTGAATTTTACAATGATAGAATGTTTGTCTTGAGACACAGCAAAAAAGTACGTACTAACTTCTAGCCTGTAACCAGTTCTGGTTTTTTTCTGTGAGTGTTTTTGACAGGTACAATATTGAGCCTGTAGTGATAAAATTTTGTCAATAAATGCATAATGTTTTACACAGTGCAAACTTGTTTTTTCTGTCTCTACCCATTGTATAAAGAGAATTCTTGTTTAAAAAGCCCTAACTCAGTATGTTCAAATAAAATAACACAGAAAAATTATTTTATTGGATTGATATATTGACATGCTTAGTTATTTATTCCTTAGTTGTTTAAAGCTTGGTAACAAGTTAGAAGATTCAATAACACAAAGGCAAGCCTTGACAAGTAAAACAAATTCATTCCACACTGCCAACATTTCAGAACTCTGAAACACCCACAGGGGCTCCTTTGTCTCCCATTTCTTCAAGGACTCTCATATTTCTATATCATGCTGTAAATACTGTGGTAAACAAGATATGCTGAAGGTCAGAAAGAACTGAGTTCCAGGTCTAAGCCTTAGTAATGGAACCATGCAGATCTGACTGATTTTTTTTTTTTATTCTGGAAACACTATAGCCAAGTCTGCCAGCATTTCACAGGAATAAAAATGACAACATACTTTTACTGTGATATGTTCCATGTATTATTAGGTACATGGTGGGACAGCTTTTTTTTTTTCTTTTTTTTTTTTTCTTTAATATATTATCTTGTTATATCCAGAGCTTCCTGCTTCTAGACAAATCTGCAATAATGCCACAAATATCTTTAAGGGAGCATGACATCAGGTTTTACTTGATCTCCATTTTCTTATCTGATATTCTGTGTCACTGGCAAGACTATCACTATCCCAGTTTATTTCCACTATTGAAGTGCTCAGGCCTGAACCTTGCCAGCTGAGTTCTTATCAAATTATCAAGGCTTGAAGGATTTTTTTTTGAATGTTCATAGTTTATCTCACTGGAGACAGAGCTTCCAAACTGTGATTCTTCCTATATATTTGAGTCTTACTGAGTTATCTCCAACTCGGCTGACTGTCAAACTGAGAAAATATTTAGTAAGTTTGAGAGAAAACAGTCCTTCTTCATGATATTAACCAATTTCCCATGACTCTTACCACTAATTGATCTTGTCATGTAACAATTTTGCTATTATCGTTTCTACAGTTTAATTGCATAAAGGAACTAGGAGATATTTTTCATGATTTTGAAGGGGAAGCTGCTTTTTCACATGGTTTTTTGCTAGTTCAGTAAAACTTTTCTGTTTAGCATTGTATTCCATTTTTCACCACCTGTCAGTTCGATTTCTACCTGAACTCTACTGCTCTTTAGTAACGAGCTACTGCTTTATTTAATACATATATTTTTATTAATGCCTGCAAAATTAAGTTATAAAATGAGAGCTATAAAGTATGTAGAAAAAATCATTTTAGGAGGAGTGCTAGAGCAATCAGTGCAGGTGAGGGGAAACTCGCATAATGAAAATATTTGAGTGGGAAAATTTCACTGACATATTTTACCCTGTATAGGAGTAGCTGAGTGAAAATAAAAAAAAATCCTGTGCCATGAAGTCGATTAATACTTTATTTCTCTCTTTCCTTGTTATCAAAAATGCAGTAACAGCAGCATTTATACAATATTGTGCTCACTCCCGGTAGGTCAAACTCTTTTTCACGCATGATTTTATTTATTTGATTGTTGTTTTGAACAACAAGAATGGGAGGTACAGACTTCTTTCTTGATCTGAATAAGAAAAGCTCCACAAATGGTCTAATTAAATAGTTGTCATAAAAAAAGGTAGAACAAAGAGTGAGACAGATAACAAGTAAATTTTACATCTTTTCAGATGACAGGAGCCCTGCTTTCATGCATTTCCCATGGTAGACCTGCCTGTGGAGAAAAGTTTCTCCTTTCTGGTTATTTGATCTATTACATGATCTTCTTACAATAAAACAGTTTTATTAATAATTTCTACTGTCAAACAACAACAACAACAATATACATGCAAACTTCTTGCTGCGCTGTCACAAAGGCAAGGCCATACAAGCAGCATGAATGCTGCTTCCAAGTGGGTGATGCTTTCGGGCTCCTCTGTTCCAGTGAACTTGCTGACCTTGTCCTGCAGCCAAGGATTTGTGCAGCACAAGGCAGCCTGAGGGCCAGGCTGGACACAGAAAAACACAGTAAAATATTCAGTTGTCACCCTGTCAGAATCACTAAATCCCACCCCCTTCATTAACATACAATTTACCTTTCCAAAGATATTATCATTGCAGATTATATAAACCACAGGGAGTTTTCAAACTTGATGGACACAATTCAATAGATTATACCTGGCCTCTTTAAATTTCCTAACTCCTTGAATACAAGGTCTTCTACAAGGCTCTCATTAGTCTGGTACATTCTGATCTTTGTCTATTATATTGTATATCCAAAAAAACCCCAAAATATTACACAGGTTTTGCTAAATTTTTATATGTTACAGGACAAAAGCCAAATTCTTACAATAGATATACTGTAATAGACAATGCTATGACTAATAAGAGCTGATTTGTGATTCTAACTTCAGAGACTCAATGCTGAAGTTCTTTGTCAAACAACTTCTTGCTAAAATTAGTCATACAAATAAACCTGGAGAAAAATATTTCAAAATGATTCAACATCTTAAAAGGAATACCACAAGTTTATATTCAAACATAAATCTGAATTTAAAATCTGTACAACACTTGTTCTGTTATATAGCCAGTCACTTCCAGTCTCTTGTCCTAAAGGCCTATTGTCTTTACAGCCATTTTCATGATCATTACTATGACTTGTAAACAGGATGCTCTGCTCAAGCAGCAGTTTTGTAATGTTCACTGCCATCTACAAGTTTTAGCAGATCTGACACACCCCACCAAATACACACATTTGAGTAAAAATAACATGAGGCCAAATAAATTTGATTATAGTGGGTGGAATCAGGTAAAGCATGCGATGTTGTGGTGCTGTAAAATCACTAAGCTCTGTAGTAATAGAAATACTGTCTGATATATGCAAAAAAAGTCCGTATGTGAGCAAATTGGCAAGATAGGGAAAGAGTAATTAAAAACAAAAGACGAAGTTTCCAGATACCTTCTCTTCTAAATAAGTCAAGGAGGAAATCTAAAGAAATGATGGTAACAGCATTAATGGCTAAGAGTAGCAATAGCTGCCACAGGTGTCACATTCTGCTGCTTCTTCTTCAGTGGTGGAAGTATGTGGAGAAGGAAACTGCAAGATCGGAGTTGAGTGTCTAGACTGTGCCTAGTGCTGGAGGAGCCAATCACAAAGTGAGAGCTGATGAGACAGCATATTTACTGCCTTGGCTCTGAGGAACGTGGGAGAAGTTGTTTCATCTTGGTGGAAGAAATGGATTAATCTCCAAATACTGGAATAAATTAAGAAACTGTGAAGTTACAAGAAATTATAAATTGTAAGTCTTGCTTATCTTCTTAGTTTAAATAATGTAAATTAGGACTATCTTTGCTGAAGATAATGAAATAACAATCACTGCATCTGGGAAAGAAATCTGGATTCCTATTCTAGGCCTCAGACTTTGTAAAATCAAAATGCTCAAAAAGCTAAAATGTTGGGTGGAAAAGTCAGAGCGATGCCTCAGTTTTGGGTGGGGGAAATACTTAATCCGCAGGAGAGCAAGGTGGCCAGTTGAGCTGTAGACCTTTTGAAGTGTCTTGTGCAAAAAAACCTAAAGATAGCTGAAGAAAGTTACCTAAAGATAGGTAGCTCCTATCTTTAATCATTAAATCCCCTGCCAAATGCACATTACCATTATTTGTACCTTATTTAGACTGTCCCTGATTTTCATTTTAGAACAATTTCTTTAATTTCTGCCTTGCTATAATGTTCCCAAAAATTGCTTGGGAACTGAAATTAGCCATTGAGTAGTATGACCTTTGATGCCCTGAAATCCAGATTCATGACTTAGTTTTCTATTTTTATTGACATATGCTAAGAAGACAGAAAATTATTCATAAATAATAGGGAAATCATGAAAAATAATGTTAACTATGAAAATAGTTATAACAAATCTGTAGTGAAAAAGGAGTGGCAAAAATTAAATGACTTAAAAATATCAAGATATTTAAACATGGGTAATATTTTAGCAAAGGTAAATGTTAAAATCCTGACATACACACAATTGACTGCATGCTTCTTTCTTATCTGTAATCCTCACACACATGGTTTCTCTAGAAAAAATTTATTGTCTTGGATTTTTTGTTGTTGTTGTTTTCAAGTCACCAAATATATATATATATATATCTCCAGACTTCATACATAAAGAGTTATCAATATCAGAAACAGATCTGGAACAAAAGGTTATTCAGGTCCAGCACACAGCTTTGAGCAAGATTACTTTTACTTTTAGTGTGTTTTGATATTTATCTTCAGATATCGACCAGACTTTTTCTTTAACTGTAAACACATCACTAAAATTGAAACCACCAATATGCTTAGTTTCTCATGTTGCACAAGCTACTAATAATCTAGAAAACCACAGTAATCCATAATTATCATTGTTCTTGCTTTTATTATTGTTATGTGTATTAGTAAATAAGCGAGTATGAGGCAATATACAAAAATAAATGTATTATTTAATTCCTTGAGTAGAGAAACATTTGGGAACAAATTCCTGAATTGTGTATGAGCTCTGTATTCTCCATACACAGGCTGTGATCCCAGGACCACCACAAAAAGCACCTCTGTGAGCAGTCCACAGATGTGAATGAACCTCTGATGGTTAAAAAGGTCCAGCCAGGTTGATTTTGAGTAGCAGGATTTGACCTGTTGTTGGGCAGGTAGGAAAACTACCAGATGCTGTTTTAGCAGCACATATTTCTGAGTTTCATAAACTTGAAAGTGGCAAGGGAAACTAGAGCCAGGGCAAGAGGTGCTAACAGTGTCCATCTTTCCTACCAAGATCTCAGTATTAACACACAAACATTCACATATTTGTGTGTTACTAAAAGTTTTCTGGAAATCATGGAACTTTCATAACAAGACATTTTAAAAGGGGGAAGTTTTAAAAGGAGTATAACAAAAATGAAGACTATTCTAAAACTGAACTTGTATAAGAATGCATCTGAGGAAAATATTTTTAGAAAATGGAAATGCTTTTGCTGTCATGGAGGCTTCAAAATTCCATTTCCATTCTATCAGAGGAAAGTGAGCCTGGACTGAGATTTTGGAGCACAGTGGGGAAGCTCTGCATTGTTTGTGCAGTATCTCCTGGAATCTGTATGTAAACTTGATCAGCCTATCTCCCTAACTGGTTCTGTGCATGTTTCACAGTTCTCTGGCCATTTCTCTAATGTGATCTCCTTGCTTCTCCTTCCTCTTTCTCCTCTGCATTAATGCAGGCTACAGAATATTTGCATCTATTATATGAATAATATTAAGACATCCATAGGCTTGGTTTAATCACTTAGTGAGGTTCTTTCTAAACCTTAAAATATAACTGAAAGACAAGGCTGTCATACAAATCACAATGCTGTGCATGCAGTCCTCCTGCCCACTGCCAGAATGAATCCCACAAGCAAGTTATATTTTCACCATTTCAGCTTTTCTTCTCCAAGGCATTTAGTATCTAGTAATAATGTTAATTTCATTGTAGACCATTCACACATTCAATTAAAGCTGCACTAAATAAATGAGATGAAAGCAAAATATTAGCTGTTAGGTGTTTTCAAGGTTATAAATTACAGAGGATTTCTCGCAAAATTGTTATTGGACTAAAGGTATGTTTGATAACATGCTAAGGTTTTAACTTAAGTCATAATGAATTTAATAATTTATTCAAGAGAATGAAGGAAATAAAAAAATTGGGGGTTTGTAATGGAAATTTAAAAATTCCATTTATCAATATCTTGGTGCTAAATTCAAATTACTTGAAATAAGTATACAGTGTATTGAAATACTTATTCAATGGATTTTTAAATTGAAGAAAAGGATATTAATTTCCTTCAGAACAGAGCTTTTGTGGAATCACAAAGTACTGTGTTGTCATTATCTGGAAACCCTTTTCCTCAGTGCCCAACTTGAATATTTGTCAATTATTTCACCCAGTAAATGTTAATCTTTGATGGACCACGTATCCTTAAAAATTCACTTTTTCTCCTCATATTCTATATTCCTACAGATTTAGATGTACATAAATATAACACTTTGAATAGATTATTTTTATGTGTTTTTTTTTTTTAATCAATACATATTATTCATTTTCTGTTGAAGTTAGTACATTAAAACAACAAAAGACGTTAGGAGGTATGTGGTTTTCCTGCTTTTTTGAAGGTTTTGTGAAGTTATATCATTGTCATTATTCTGTCGGCGCCTTACTATCCAAGAGATGAGACGGTTGCGTTATCACAATTTATTACTTAAAGCAGCAAACAAAGCATCAGTTTCAGAGACTACGTATTTAGTAACAAGTCGCCATAGCTGAAGACAGTCACGAGTTTCAGAGTTACATGGCTGTTTATACCTTTTTGATCCAATAAGCAATTGACACAAAACTTTGTTTTGACTTTATAACCTATCACCTTTACTACTTTTTACTGCGTTGCATCTGTTCCACAACCAATGACTTATTAGCTCACGTACACACATATACTTCTATTATAACATCGAAATTCTTAACTTAAACTATAAAATCACATTACTATACTTAAAAACCCTTCACCATATCACCCAGTACATTTTCTTACTTATAACTATAGAAACACAGTTTTATGATTCTTCTGCTTAAAGCCTGCACAGCTTTGCCACTACATCAACCCAAGTACTTTCCAGGGCTGTAAATCAAATTTACTAATGCTTGTAGAAGTCTCTGCTTCTCTGTTTCCCACAAAGTTAAAGGCACAGCTTTTATGCAAGAATGGGAAAAAGGGGAAACCCAACACTTCTTCAATATTCATTTTTTACCTAAGGATGCCAACATGAAGGAAATGAGACAATGTGCTTTATTTCCATGTTCTGTTAATAATAACTTTGAATATTTAGACTATCTATTGATTAACATTCTAGGATGAGCTGTGAAATTTGCATGCATTTTTCTGAGAATCATATGAGAAGTAGTTTTTATCTTAAACAGTTGTAGAACTTGATTTTGTGGCACCCTTAACATGCAGAAAAAAATCAAAAGACCAACACCACACATAAGAATTTTTGTAGTTCTAGCTTTGTAGCTCTAAAAATTATTCACATAATAAAGTTTCAGTCTTTTTTGATGCTAATATTCACTGTGTTATCAGTCTTGCTTCTCAAATGTCTATGTGCTCAGTTAGTAATAAAAATTCCCTCATTTCTTTGAGATGCAATATCTATTCAAATTTGGGTGAATATTGACATTATTATTATTCTATGGCAAGCATGAGTTTTCAGTGTGTTTCTGTGCAAGGAAAAACCTTTCTCCCAAATCCCTATTTAGGGATTAAGATTTGCTATTAATATAGCTAAAACCAGGGTTTGACATTATACATTTTTGACTCGGAATACAAGAAATTCACACAAGGGTATCTCTAATTATCCTTTGCTCTCTGCCTCTCGGCAAGTAGACTCATAAGGGTTATTCTTTGGGATGCTTCATCTCCACCAGGTGTCCTAATAATATTCTTCCTTAACATTCACCCTTGCATTCTTACACTGTTATCTGGACTGATTCATTAAGAAGTGAAGGAAACTAGTGATACACTGGGTCAAAAAAAGGAAAAAGTGACATTTTTCATTATGGACCAACAATAGCCACTTCTGGGGCTGGAATCAGAACAGTGTCATCTATGGTTTTCCTTCTGAAGTCTGTAAAAGCTTAAAGGGTGTCACATATTGCTCATGGTGCTCCTCATTTTGGGTACTGGTTATTATCTCAATGTCATAAAAAGTCTTTAAGTTACAATGGTCAAAAGTTTTACAAGTTTCAGGCCTGAGAGTAGATCAGCACTTGTAATAACCCTCCCCTGTAGAAATTAATCTTTTAGGCTGGAGCGGGCTTAACCCTAGAAATCTCATTTGCTTCCTTGTTGTTTCTGTCAGGATTTCCCTCTTCTGGAGGATGGGAAGGAGATGCAAGCAATATACTACAGTTTACAGAAAAATTTCACTGTAAAACTAATTCAGCAATAATCCTCCCATCACTTATTTCAGAGATCTTTATTTCAGAGAGCTGGATTGCACGTTCAGACAGTCACCTGGCACAGCAGATAAAGTTCTTTAAAAGTTATTAGGGACCCAGTTCCTTTTCATGAGATGTTGTAAATTCCTGAAAATTCACTACTTTTCTGTGTCAGGCTCATATGGAACATAAAAAACTAGAGAAGTGCAATTGTCCTTTTGGAGTTTTAAGTCCAGGGTTTTTTTGGTTGGGTTTGGGTTTTGTTGGCTTTGTTTTGTCTTGGGATTTTGTTTGCTCAGTTAGTTTGGTTTGGGTCATTTGGAGAGCAATACCCATATATGCAGACCTGTGGCAAAAACCATAGCACAGCTTCTGGTTGCTACTGGGGAAAAACACAAAGCATTTTGGAAAGTATTGCTTTTGGAATAAGAAGAGAGCAACTAAGGATTTCTTAACTTCTATTTTTGGTTCTACATTGTCATATATATAATTTTCTTTTGTATAAATAATAAAATTAGTGCAGTGTAACACTTTGTATTCTGAGAAAAAATAGGTACAAGTTTAATGAGCTGACTGCCAGAGGGTTGCATTATAGTGGTCTTCAAAAAAAGAAGAGATACAATAATTACAGTGAAGAAGCCCTGGATAGCTAATAAGACTTGACTTGATAATCACTGTTCCTGTATCTGTGTTAGAACAAGACTGGCCTTTCTCTACAGCAATGATATTTCCCTGCTCTAAAAGGTACACTGGAGACAGTTTCATTGCAAGTGTCACAAAACACACATTTTGGGCAACATGAAGGAGGGACTGAAGGCTGTTTATTCATGTTTTTAAACTGAATGGTAAACAGCTGTCTTGGTTACGTAACTGTTTCACTGCTGGGGATGCTGTCTCTTTGGGAACTCAGTGAGACCAGCTGGGGTTCTCCTCTGGAAAATATTTTATGGGGCTATGGTATAGTGAAGTGGATGCAAGTTTCACTCTTAAAGAAGGTTTCACCACGTAGCCAAAGTGGCATAGGAATAACATGCAATATCCATTTACCCCAAGGTTATTTCAGATTAATGTGACATCTACCTTCTAAGACAATTATCCAAAATTAGCAAAAGAAAAAGCATTTAATCCAGTCTCTGAATAGAAGTAGATATTCTCTTTAAGAGAGTTCTCTATATAGTGATGGAGGAGATCATGTCCATGTTTTAGGAGGAGAGAGGAAGTAGGATATCTGAGCCAAACTCACAACTGGGATTGTCTGAAATCTTGCCTTTCTTATCACCGTAGTCATTTCCCTTCTTAACTAAAACCTTTGTGAAACTGTTTCACAACCTACAGTTTATTCTCTGACTTTGATACTGAACTAACTCTTGTGGATGAGGACATCAGTGAAGAGCAGTAACCACCTTCTGCATAACTTGTTTGTATACCTGGCCCAGGAGGTAGGTTCTGGTCAAGAGATATTTTATGCCACCTACATTCATATCCATGTAATGTAGTCAGGAGCAGTAGGCTCTCAAGCCTTTGACTCCTCCTCTTCCAGATATCTCACTATTCTTGTTCCCTTGTTTATTTTGGTAGGGATTTTTTTTTGTTTTTTATTTATTTTGTTCCCCCCTTCCCTCTCCTAGGGACATCTGAAGGCAGCACTCCTTGGAATTCAAAATAGCAAGGCTGAAGGCACTAAACATAGCAAAAAATTTAGATGCTATGCATGAAACCAGGAGGGAGGCAGCTACCTCATTCATGGACTTGGAATAACTCTTACTCCAAACTCTTGTAACACCTAGTTTCTACTGAAGGGTAGTTCTACCCTATTTTCATTGCTGTTATCTTTGTATGAAGGAAAATACAGTTCTGTGATAGCATGTAGTATGAGTTTCAGAGTATAAAATATTGCTTAAGTCACTCCAGAAAACAGATACTCTCTTCCTAGTAAGAAAATACAACTTTGCTCATTGTAGGTAAATGGTTTATTTACTGTTCCAGTCAAATACTGAGTCTGTTCCAATCCTATCCAGTGAATGATTTCCTTGTATCCAAGGAGATGTTGGTTCTAGCTGAGTCTGCACAGCAGCCAGGGCTGTGCCAAAGACAGCTGTGTATATTGAGTTGAACGCACAGAATAATCTCTCAAGTTAGAAAGTATCAGAAGAAAGCTGCTAAGAGGGTATTTTTCCATGGCAGAAATTGAGAGATGGGCAGGTAAGTAATGACTCTTCTTATGAAGAAACAAGTTAAAGAATGGCTTTGGTGTGAAGGCCTGGAATTGAGACTATGGGTTATGTCAATCCTCTGGGAATTAGCTGATTTTGCGTCCAGAAATAAACTGATTACCTTCAATTCAAGTTAGAGTAGGTGCAGCTATAAGGTGCATATTTATTTATTTATTTATTCTAAAGCTCTTTCTGTTTCCCAAAGTTCTAGTTTGAGCGTAAAAAGATCATTTGGCTTTTTATGGTGGAGTTTTTCCAGGAACTGAAGAAAATATTTCAAATTGTCTGCACTTCCTTAGGGATAAAATCTCTGAGGCAATGATGAGTTCCTTAAGGAATTATGTCTCCTTTAGAACTAAACACTCTGCAGAAGTAGGGAGTCTTCAGTGGGGACACCAGCCCTGAGAGCTAGAGAAGTCTTTCTGGGGCAAGTAACATTGCTAGAAAGGGAATGCTCCCAGTAGTAGCTAGCTATTTGGTTCAGATCCAGCAAGAAAATGTAAGACCTCAGTGGTTTCCTCAGAATTGAGACATTATTTTTATTAACTTGGACCTTACTTCACAAATAGAATGCACAAGCTGCATGTCAGGATTTTTGACATGTATTTTCTTGTATGAAGGTGATTTTTGTGTTTGAATTGTTTCCTTCATATTGTTTCTGATTTGCATACTTTGTTTTCCTTAAAAAAAAAAAGTCTCTTTTACTTGGAGTAGAATTATTTACATTACTTAATTTCACCTGATTTATTTTATTTTATAGAATATTATCACGATCTAAAATTAATTTTGTTTTTTGTTTCATATTTTTTGTCTAGAATAAAGGGTGGTAATTAATGTTTGCATTATCTGCTTATCAAAGCCAGTATAATTGTTATGGATTTCTATGGTGCTGTGCCAGTTTACACGGGTTGAGGATCTGGCCCCCTTTTTATTATGTTCTTGCTGACAGTATTTAAGATTTGAAAGAAAATACTGATCCTGTCACAACTAGGAAAGCCTCTGGACAGTGATTCCAGAAATATGCCAATCTCCATGTAGTCATATAAAATCACGTATATGTGTGTACAGCGTTTGGGCTGGGGTAGAGATAATTTTCTTCACAGTAGCTGGTGTGGAGCTGTGTTTTGGATTTGTGACCAAAACAGTGCTGATAACACAGGGATGTTTCAGCTGTTGCTGAGCAGAGCTTACACAGAGTCAAGGCCTTTTCTGCTTCTCACCTCATCCCACCAGTGAGGAGGCTGGGGGTGCACAAGGAGTTGTGAGGGGACACAGCCAGGACAGCTGACCCCAACTGACCACAGGGTTATCCCAGACCATCTGGTGTTGTGCTCAGCATATAAAGCTCGAGGAAAAAGAAGGAAGAGGGGGATGTTTGGAATGATGGTGTTATCTGCCCAAATCACCATTACCTGTGATGGAGCTCTGCTCTCCTGGGGATGGCTGAACACCTACCTGCCCATGGGAAGTGGTGAATGAACCCCTTGTTTTACTTTGCTTGCATGCACAGCTTCTGCTTTACCTGTTAAACTGTCTTTATCTCAACCCATGAGTCCTTTCCTTTTTACCCTTCTGATTCTCTCTCCCATCCAACAAGGGGAGAGTGAGCAAATGGCTGTGTGCGCTGAGCTGCCAGCTGGGGTTAAACTGTGACAATGTTGACATTATCTTCAGTGTGTCATGCTCTCACTCCTGTTTTGTTTACATAACCTGAGTAGAAGTTATAAGCTTAACCCGACACAGGAGGGGAAAAGGAAAAAAAGGTTTTCCAACAACATGAGAGGAAGAGACATATTTCCACAAAGCAAAATATAGGGTTGTGGAGAGCTCTAGATGAAGTAACAGTGCTAACTGAATAGAGTAGCAAAATCACTTTTGGCAATGTTTTGCCTTGGCTTGTTCATCCTACTTGTTTATGAATTCAGCAAGTGATATGGCTCTCCCATTTTAGCACAAATGTGTTCAAAGCTACTTTGAGTCCAGTGATGTCATATCAGCCCCCAAAGCCTTGGAGATGCACCTGCCTGTGACAGTTATTTGTGAATGAAGCAAGTAATGTAACATGAGGGAAATTAAAATACATATCCTCAAGCCTCAGATCACTTTTACCATTAGGAAAGTTCTTAGAAATGCTAGACTGCTCTGATTTTTGTAAATGGTGGCACTGCTGTGAATAAGGAATAAAGTCTTTTAATAAAAGCTGGTGTGCTTTTGCTGATGTTCTTTTCCATAATCAGGGCATGAGGTAGCAGTGGTATTTAAGCCGGGGGATAGAACTTACTACTGTAGGTGTAAATATAGTTACAGTGCCATCTTCCTAAAGCTTCTCAGTTATAATCCCTGATGGAATGATGTTACATTATGTAACAATGTATATGCTATGTAAATTCAATTTCTGCACCCTCTTTCTCACACTCGTTTGAAATGCTTCCACATAGCCCTTTACACAGGTTACGCAGTGTTACTGTAATTACTTTTCATGCTGTCAGCAAGATGAACAGATCAGAGACAAAGTTTTCCCTTTCTGTCTTCCTCACATTGGACACTGGTGTTTCTTTTTGGGCTCAGGTGGAAGCATACTGCACTGAATGTAGAGTGCCATGAGAAAATTGCTTCTTGTTTTTTAACTTGATTGGTATTTTTCTATCCACATAATTTGGGAACAAAAATGAATTGTGATTTCAAGCGATATTTTTCTCCTTTGATAATATCCTTCATTCAAGGCCTTGGCTAAATGCCCATATGTAGTCCAAGTACACTGAAATATTAGTAAGGTTTCCCTTAATTTTATTTTTAATCAAGCAACATCTTTTACTTTCCTCTTCTGACCTACTTTCTATCAGCTATTGCAGCTATATCAAAGAAGTCACCTTTCCCTTTTTCTATATTGAACGGGTAAAAATACTGTTTTTCTTCGATATTGTGAATGTGGATAGAATGCAATTGATCCTGTTTACTTGCTCTTGGAGAAACACTGCCTTCATTTTAGTCTTCATGTCATTTTCTGGATGGAAAAATTGAAACAAACTACCTGACTAAAGAATCCCCAACAGACTGACTTCAGAAGGATATCTAAAAGAATAAAGAGGAAAGACTGATGTTGAATATAGATATATTAGAAGGCAAAACCATGCCCCCTTCTGTCTCCAAAAAATGAACAAAAAGAAGCAAACAAACGTATAAATCAAACCCCATTTCGTATTGTGTGAACTAATGTTCTATAAGTCATTTTATTTTGAAAGAACATCATCAGAATTTCTTTGAATATAACAAGCAGAGATGACAACTGGAAAGATGACAATCAGAGTGGGAGGATGGTTACACACTCATAAGTAAGCAGTGGGCAGTCCTGAACTGACACAATCTAAAATCACAGCTACTTTTCTGCGCTCCCGGCGTTGCTACACTAAGACTCATGGAACATTAATGGTAACGGCACAGCTCAATAAAATTCTGATTAGAATTCTACTTCTCAGCATTAAGCATAAGAATGAAAAGTCCTGTTCACCTTTAACTTCATTAATTTCACATCATAGAATAGATGTAAATATAACATGTAGAGTTTCATATATATTTGGTTACAAGTCTTTCCTTCTCCGGTCCTTTTCCAGATTTTTTTAATATTTTGTTTTCCTCTCCTTTCCTGTCTGGCTTTGTGAATAAGTGACTAAGTAATTTGAGAGAATTAGGCAAATAGGCACACTAACTGTGAAAATATCTTTGAAGTTTGTAAAAAACATTAGAAAAAAATTAAAATGTAGTGTTGAATGAACTACTACCAAATACAGGATAGAGAGATTAGTAGATATAGGGTTTGAGAAAAAATCCCAGATACTATGTATGAATCTTGGAATTCCTTTCATGGTGTAATACTGACAGACTATTTAATTTCTAATAATATTGCAGTAATATTGCAGTCTGTTATGAACTGCTCACTTGTCTTTACATCTTCTAACTTGATAAATGCTAGAAAACAGGAAAGGTTCAGATTTGGCTTTCTTGTATTTAATTTTAATCAGAGAAAGTATTGGTAGAACAAGCTCCTAGAAAATTTGAACAAAAGACTCTACCTTGAACATCAATATTGTATTGATCTGTGGCATGCATACAAAAAAACATGACTCCTACTATTACTGTTTTTCTCTATTTTTCTGTAATGTATGCTAGCAAGATACTATGTTTTTGAAGATGGAACAGAGCTTTAAAGGTCATATATACACCTACATTTTATCAAAATACAGAAATACTCAAAACAGTATCTAAATTCTGTGCTCTTTCTTAAAATAATGCAATATAATTTGTGCTTGAAAGTATTTTTTTGTATTTTTTGTGTCTTTGCACATGTTAAAATGACAACAACCACATAAACTCCCAGTGGATATTGAAAAGTAGTTAACTGGCAAAAATGAAAAGAAGATAACAGAAAAAAACCCAACAAAATTACAATACTGCAAATTGAATTGCCCTGATTTTTTGTATATGACATAAAAAATAATTTGATTGCTATTATTGTACATCTATGACTGTCATTCCATTTAAAGTCTAGACAAAACAGGGCAATCAATAAAGCTGTTGTGTGTGATTGTACTGTGCTTAGATTTTGTACTTTTTGTGGGTTTCACTGCAAAGCAAATACATGCCCAGACACTACTTGAGTAGTGTTTATCTCATTGACATAAAAGTACAGTCGTGAATTGTATACTTCTCTTCCCAGATTAAAATGGACAGTATAATTTACATTTACTAATGAAAGCTTTCTTCTAGATAAATAAAGTAAAATAAAATAAAATTCAATTAAATTGAATTAAATTAAATCTTGACACTTAATATTAAACTATACACATAGTACTTTCTATGTCATCAAAAAGTGATGCGAATCTTCAGGCAATTATCCATACAATTGTAAGGCAGATGTCACATGGAGATGTCCTTCCTTTAACTTTGGAATGCATAGTTTAGGTTAGAGATTTGCTTTCCAGAAGAATAAATTCGGTGAAAACAAATAGTAGCCATCAAAAGCCTCATTCAACACATCTTATACTTTTATATTTAATTACACTGATCTAGGGATTTCACCACATAAGAAAAAAGGTGGGGGAAAAAGAAAAAGAACAGTGAAAGCTTGAGAATGACATCTTTCTACTTGCATTATTCACAATTTGTTTGGCACATACCTACCTGCAGCTTCTGGTAACATCTGAACCACTTTGGTGTCCGGATGAGGATGGAGAAATATGGGACACTCATGGAACAGACTGTTGAGGAATCTCAAAATCATGAATGACTTGTACTTATTTCTCCTAATTGCCACCCATCTCTTGACCAGTATTTCTATAACACATTATTGGCACCGGAAGTAGCTTTAGACACTAAAGAAAATATATGAAACCTTTATTTGATATTCAAAATATTAAATTTATTACAAATAGTCACATTTTAAAAATTCATGAAAGAGTAAAATATACTGGTTTGAATAACAAAATAAATTAAATATATTTCAAGTGGTTTTGCAATTTGAGAATAGATTCTTTCTAGTAAGTGAAAACCCTGACTAATGCCTTTCTTGCATTTGGAGTGTTGGTGACTTTTGTGTGCTATATCTAATAAGTACCAGAAATACAATGAGTAGGTCATAGGTAATTCCTCTTGATTTTCTCTTGACTTTCATCAGCATTTGTTTTCAGACAGTTTGTATTACCATGCAGTGTCATTGCGATGACAACCTTGTGGGAATGCATGAATAAAATTGCCTATGAACTGCATAACAGTAGGTTGAAATAACTAAATGGATTTCATCGTTAAATGGAATCCTGCTAAAATTGCTTTGACTGTTTTGGGGCTTAGTCCTCACAGCTACTGACCTTCATGTAATCATTCACTATGGTTGAATATCGATTTTAGAAACACCTACCTTCAAAAAAACTTCAAGGAAAATGAGCACAATTTGATATAACAACAAGGTGGGAAACTGAAGTAAGAAAAAGAAAAACTTCATATATTAGTTGTGTGTATGGCTGCATCATAATCAGGGGGCAGAAAAACAGGGTCAGTGCAGCTGCATCTATATCATATTTTATCTAAGGCACAATATCCACTGCATTGTTTCAGCTCTTTTATCTAGTCTGACCTCTTTATGTCCATTTGCTCATACTGCCCATCCAGCTGCATGAATGTTATTGTGGTGCAAACCTCAAAGCATATCCTAACACAAGCTGGTTCCCTTCAGAAGTCACATTTCTGAAAATCACACTTCAATATTGTAAAGAAATATCAAATCTAGGATGCAGTAGTCCTTAAAAATTTTCCAGAACATTTTCTACTCCTACTGTACTGCATAATTGACAGGAGGGCTGCAGCCAAAAAACCCCAAAAGATTAATAATAGAAAATGCACCAGAATCAAATGAGGGACAAAAATTATTAAAAGAAGATGATAGTGAAGTCCTTACACCATGACAAATTCTAAAATGTGACTGAAACTTAATTAAAACATCACAAGTTTTTCTGAGCATTGAAAAATGTGCTTTTTAGAAAAGAGGCTAAAAGTAGATGCATCATCAGAAGAATGAGATTTTTTAATGTGAGGTGCAATTTTAGACATCTTCACAAACTAGTTACATTTTGTCATCTCATGGTCTAATTACGTTCTGCGTTCTCTTAAGTAGCTATCTTTGTACTACTCTTACTGTAGATGTCCTGCCAGTATATATTACTTTGCAAGCATTTCTTTTAAATTAGAGCAAAGCTGAATCTCAAAAATTCTTCTCTAGAAAGATAATTGTACTGTATGGAGGTGGAGGAGAAGAAGGAGGACAAATAAAATGGCGTGGTTTGATCTTTGTTTATGAGAACATTTTCCCATCAGCTTTCTCTGGAAAAAAAGATTTTCATTTTGCCTCAAAAATCAGTCAGAAAACATTGCTTAGCACATATTCTTCCCTGTCAAACATTTCACTGATGATTCATTCTGTAGACAGCTTAATAAAAGGTATTTCACCCTTAGAATGTTACTGAAGTTGTGTGTCCTTTTCTTTCCATTTCAGATGACATTTGTGGAAGCATGAGTCTCAGATACGTTTTAAGTACATAACTATTAGAACGGTTAACTCCTTTCTTGCTGCATGCTTTTCAGCACAGAGAAAAAGGAAACTGTGAACTGTGTTTTCTCTTGTGAAGATCATTTGTGATAACTGGGCAGGTCTTAACAGTCAGTAATATTTATAAGATATGAAAGTTGCATATTTTCCTCCACTTTTTGAGGGTTTCTCAGAGGGTTGCAATACTCCAATACATGGAAAGAACTTATTACAAGAGTTTTCATGTTTCTTTACATATTATTTTTTTCCACTACTGTATATAAAGCAAACTATATACATGATGTTTTATATGTAATTTTGATAAACTAATTTTGATTTCCAGTCACCTTTTAGAAATAATGGTATGAGCATTCAGAAGCTCAGAGGAAGATGCCTCATTAAGGTTAAACAAGGAAGGGCCTTTTCACTGCAAATGAGACATTACATAAAGGGGGAAGCAAAAGAAATCTCCACAAACACACAGAGAGATACTGCCCTAACAGATGAAGGATAACAGAGGCTATGCCAAAGACAAAATGTACCCAGTTACAAGTTAAGGAGCCATCAAGAAACTCCAGGCACAGCTCTGGAGGCAATCAACCTGGACTTTGTAATTGATAAGAAGGGGCAAACTAGAAGAAATGAGGAATTAGGATATGCAAGGTGTATCCCTGGGCCTGTGGTGCCGTCAATTGGAGGCAGTGAGGTCTAAGTGCTAAACACTGGAGTAGGTGGGGGTCTTGGCCCAGCCACTGGGTTGGGAATGGGATCTGTTCCAAGTGTCAGCTGCTGGAGGAACTGGGGTAGAGTGAGGTGAGTGAGGGGCTCTGCACTGGCAGCTGGAGATGGACCATCAGTCTCAGCCCATCTGCCAGATGCTGGTCGTGTAAGTTTCTGTATCTTCCCCAAACCTGATGTGGGTCTGAGTGTGTGTTTGGTTGAGTCAAAAAACCTCAAGCTGGACCAGGGACAAGTAGGATGCCCTTGGTCTAGCAGGGGTATCAGGCAGGCAAAAGGTTTGTGCTGGTATTTAGGGGAGATCTGTGATTATGGGCTGCCTATGAGATGAGTGTTTAAAAGTGTTTGTGTTTGCTGGAAAGTGAGTAGGGGACCCATGAGGCGGGTAAGAGATACAGGATATGGGCAGGCATGCTGGGCAGGCAGAAGGGCCGTGCCACACTTGGAGGATTCATGGCTGTGCTTGTCAATCTAGAATACGTTGCGCAGGTGCCTTCACTAGTGACCTTCAGCCCAGACCAGCTGAAGAGGAGGAGTCTGTGCTGATGTTTTAGTCAATCCTGTATGTGGGTGCAGTTAAACGTAGCACCCTTTCTGTGCCTGGCTGTGTTGCAGGTGCTGCCATTTTCTTCTCTGTCCATGTCTGTGCATCTGTGTGTATGAGTGTGTCTGAGAAATGCTCTCAGCAAACCAATTGAACCTTTAAACAGAAAAGGGCTTCTCAGTCTGGCATAGAGACCCCAGGAGTCTCTGGATGGGCTTCAGTGGCCAAGAAGAAGAACCCATCTCCAGAACTACTGGAAGAAGCAGCCCTCAGCATTAAACACTGATGTGCTATCAAAGGATGCTTCTATTTTTTACCTCCTGACAGCAAAAGGTATCATGGTTATCTGTCTTTATAATCTAATTATATGTTTGATATTTTTTATACAATTCCTGGACATTTTTTGTTATTTTGAATCCTTCATGTGTTCTTGGATATTTCATCTTACTTCTTCTGAAGTTTCTTATCCCTTCATTCCTACAATACAATAAGATGATCTTTGGTATACTTTAGCAACCTTACCTCTTTTTCCCCTCGTAACCTTCTCTGTTTTCATTAATGCCTCTCCATTTTGGACTCCTATTCTACATTAAGCACAAATAATCATTAATTATAATCTCTTCCTAACTTTTTAGCAGTTAATTAAGAAGGTATATAGTGGGCTTCTTCCTTGGCAGGTATTTGCAAATATCCCAGATATTTGAGTAAGTATAGATTACTCCAATCAATGGTATTATTTTTTTTTCTGTCCGTTCTCTTTTCCCTGTGATTCTGATAGAAATTGTGTAAAAGAGGGTTTTTTTGCAGTGCAGCTCCAGTAAGTACATGGTGGAGACCTCCATATAGACTTAAAAGCCTACAGGTCATGCATCTTGATTGAGCTAAATCCAGCTCCCTGTGAAGCAATGATGATGGAGATATTAAACAAAGAAGAATTTATAAAGATTGCCTCCTTTCAAGTTCTCATCACAAGAGAGAATGAATTGGACCAATTACAATAGCATTACAACAGCGATGTAATTCTCTGTGTTTCAAGCAATTGTCAAAACCAAAAAAGCTTGGAAAGCTGAGAGGATGAAAATTGTTAGATGCACTGTATAACAAACTAGACAGCAGTTGTTTTCAAAAAAATGTTCCCTAAAATGTTGCTTACATCAAATTTATACTTTTACCTATAAATTAATGGGCATAACAGATCTGTCAATGCAAAGGACAATTCATGTAACAGGAAAGTGAATCACTCTACATTATACATGTATTCTAATTCTCTATATGCATAGAAAATTATTCAGATACATGAAATACCAAGAACCAGTTGGTAAAATTAAAATGCATAAAATACAGAATGAACAAGCAGGAAAGCAATAGCTTTGGATTTACAAGACTTCTTAAGTGGCAAATAAAAAAAGATATGGAAATACATGAAAAAAATATTCAGTAACACTGACAAAGTCCCTGGGTTTTATAGAATTCACTCTTTAAAGACTTTGAGAAGTCAGGGGTTTTTTTTAAAAGTAATCTATTCCACTCCTATGACAAAAGCCAGAAGGATACTGAGAAGCGGCATCACAACACAAAGGTCTGATTCTTATTTCTAAGTTCATTTGTTGGGGTTTTTTACCCAGATTCCATACCAGTTTCTTATAAATTTAACGATTTACAATAAGACTATGTTCAAAAATAGATTTGAACCACAGTTTCTGTATTTTTATATGTGGCTGTGGTATTTCCAGTGTTACCTGCTTTATGTGATTTCATGAGTGTCATTTTCCATTATCATTATTTGTTTATATGTCAGTAGTGTTCAGAGCTTTCAATCCCTATCAAAATCTATCAGTGCCACAGATATTGCAGTACAAACTATTCTCAGATGTACTTAAAATTGGAATAGTCAGAAGACAGGATAAAGAGAGAGTGGATTCATTCACAAAGATCTGAATCTGAAAATAGGCAGGTTTCCTTACCATGTAAATACTGGCATCTTGGATTCTGTCACCATGTCTAAATGTAGTACATTCCCTCCACACTCATCCAGGGACTGAGTCCTGGTCCCCAGGCCAAGTAATGTAGCATGGCCTGGGCCCACTCTGCCTCAAGTGGAGGGTGCATTAGTAATACAAGGCACCTGTCTCAGATCTTTTCCAGCTTCCAGGTGGTGCTCTGTGGCTCACATACGAAATAATAGTTATTTTGTGCACACACACGAAATAACTATTATTGTGAGCTTATTCTAGTTCAAAGTGTTGTAATAATACGTGGCGAATTTGCTGAATCCAAGTTACAGAATGGATTGCCTGAATTCCTACCAGTCAGACTCTTGTTATGATCCAAAGGAGCAGATTGTGAATGCAAAGGAGGAATTTTGTTTTGGTCCAAGTCTTAATAATCTAATCAAATAATTATTTTTAGACCAGTTATCATTATATTAATACTTATATTTTATACAGGTAAGTTGATATATCTGCTCAAAATTTCTAAAATTCATCCTGCTATTACTGACACCCTTCACTGCCTGTCTGACAGTTTAGATCAACGGTTTCAGGCTGTGAGGGAGGGCTATGGCAATCTTTGGCATTCCAGGTTCTTCATGGGGATGGGAATGAGGATGGTGTTGGCGGTTTCTTTCTACCCCCTCCAGGATCTTCCTCACATTATTTTTACTGTCATGCTTTATTTATTGACCTGCAAGTGCACAGTACATCAAAATTCACATCCACAATCACTATATGTAATGTTTTGCATTTGTTGTATACTTGTTCTTTGTTCTCTGTTACCTCCAGAACTGGTTTTACTCAGCTCCTGATGTTGCACTCTTTTTGTGACTGGTTAATTGGGCACTGGTGACTAGTTCACAGCCCAGGAGCCACCTGATTTCAGTGGAATTACATGGGGTTATTTTTTTCCTGTATTTATTGTACACATTTGTCTGTATTCAATTTTTCTCCCCTAATAGATTGCCTTAGAAATACTTATCAGAGAATGTAGAAGGTTGCAGGAGCTTTTAAATTACTTAAACCATTTCCTCTTCAGTAGCCTTGATTTTTGAGTGAAGCCCATCTCAAAATTAGAAGTGTTCAATGGCAACCTATAAACTCCATTAAGCTCTATTAGCTCATTGGAGCAACCTATTTTGGCAGATGTGCTCATCCAGAAAATAGAGAACATAAAATTCAATGGCTTTTTCCCACAGCATCAGACAAATTTAAACCACTCATAACATCAATTTACAGAGAAGTGGCAGACTTATAAATTACTTGAGCTTTATAGGCAACATGAAGCAAACATATGGTGTAAGGTATTTGGAAAGGCATTTATGAGCCCTGTAAAAAGGCTGTAATGAAGTTCTAAACAGTTTATTCCAGGGTACTTTTTCAATGCTGTATATGTTCCTAGTTCTTGGGTCATCTTTCAAACACAATTCAATAATATCAATGTATTTCTCAGCTTTTGGGACTGATTTTGTGCAGTCTTAGCTTTTTTTTTTTATTTTTGCTGACACTTACATATACTTTTTCTTTTTTAATTTTAAAAATTTATTCAAGATGACTCCATTCCTAGTCTCAGAAAACAAAACAAATGTATTCTTGAAAATCCATGAATTGACTATGTAAAATGCTTTATATTTTATAGGCTGTTTGCTGCACAATTAGACAAAATAATCATTAGTGAATATCGAGAAGAGTAAATACTTCAATGCAAATAAGTCTGAGCAAAGAAGTCCATGAATCCTTTTTATTTTGGTGATAGATCTTTCCCTCTAACCAGTGGCCCTGTAGTCTGTTGACCTATTCTCTGACCACTGCATGGGTCCTTGCTCTGCAGAGCTGCTGCTCACCCTTCACTGTGGCCATACCTTCATTATTTGATCTCCAGTATCACTCAGGAAGGCAACTCAGTTTTTCAGAGTTGACACATGAGGTTCTTGCTCCAGGAAAATACAGTAATGACAGTCGTAATACTGTGTATGAGACAACAAACAGAATTCAGAAGGTCTTAAGTGTCAGCTCCAGTTTGAATCAAATTTATCACAGTTATCCTTAGCCCTGAATTAGGCTTCAACCTTTCTCATGAAATGACAGATTAGGGGAGGTTTCTTGGTATTGGGGTGTGCTAAAGGATATATGTTTTTTAGTACCCTCTAACCTAAATATAACAACTAATGATAGTATATTCTTAAACACCAACTCCTAAAATTTTATTTTATATAATTTTTAAAAACTACACAGAAAGGTTTGAACATAATGCTTTTACTGAAGCTCCTTACTACCACAGAACTACAGAATACTTTTGTGAATCCCTTAATTTAACAATGGCACCTGTTAAAAAAGCATTGCCTAGATAGACACTTTTTAGTTTTCACTGACTGAAATATGCATTTCATTTAGAAATCTTATCCATTTGGGTGTTTAATTCTGTCCTTGTACTGCTTTTTGGGTTTATATGTACTGTAATTTACTGAACCAGCCTGTCTTCTTTAGAGTTTGTTCACTGAGAGTATGTTGTCATTTTACTTCATTTATTTCAGAATTAGATAACTAAACTTTCCATTGTATGGTTTATCTATGAAAGCTGGTGATCTCAATCTCTCCTTATGTCCCATTTTGAACTGTGGCTCTAAGTCATGATGAAAATTGATGGGACAAGATAATTTTTCCACTCCATGAATTCAAAAGTAAATCCACATACCTTAACAACCATCACTGTTTAAATAGAAGTTTATGACAGTTAATTAAGTTTTTCCATTATCCCTTCAACTTTTATTTCAATTTCAACCACAATCCCCATGTCAGCATAAACCATAGTCTATCAAATGGAATAATAATAATAATAATGATAATAATAATAATAGAAATAGTTTTCAAAGAACCTTGTGGAAATATAGTTTGGCAATAGGGTACTTCAGTACAGATCAAAAAGCAAAGACAGAAAAGCTTATATCATGATAGGAACATAAGAATATCAGAAAGAGTATGAAAGTAAGAGCTCTGCTTGGTATTTTGTCTCTGCTGTAAGCAAATGTCAGGTAAAGGAGGTGAATGGGGTAAGAGTACATAGTACTTGTCCTAATACTCTTTGAGACTCCACTATAATTGCCTTAGAATTCCTGAGGTAGATATGGTTTGTGTAATGTATATTTTACTCTATAAAAGAACAGAGATTCCTGTTGAGCTTCACAGAAACTGTTGAAGTATTTGGCCTTTGCCACCACCATTGCTGAATGGAGGGATAGTGGTTGATTTCATTTCTCGGCTTCAGAAAATGTCTACCTATGATTTTTAATTTTCTGTAGAAAGGAAATTTAAGCTCCAAACAAGATGCTTTCTATAATTATTTTCTGCATGAGACTCAACTAAAAAACATGAAGTATACAATGAATGGTTATTAATTTTTTTTTAATAAATAAAGCCTACAATATTCATTACGAATGGGAATTGTGATGACAGGGTGGTGTAGTCAAAATTCATCTCTATATTCAATTGGTGCTCTTCAAATGCTGGGTCACAGCTTATAGTAATTGCAGTAGAGTAAATGAGAAAAATAATGTAGGTTCAGTTGAAATACATAATTAACTCACTTGTTTGGCCTACCTTTGATAAATCCCCTCCTAAATCTTTTTGTCTATTCTTCCTCTAAAGTTTTGACAAAATCTTGGGCTGTAGAAGAACCTTGCTCTTACTGGATGCTAAGCTGTTGTCTTTTTTATTCATTTAGCTTGTTTTTAAATCACATTATGATTCCAGGGTCTCTTACAAATGCATCTTGCTTTGGCAAATTCAGTGCATATAGCAAAGTGTTGGTAAGTATGCTGGAAGCATATAGGGATTTAAAACATGAAAGTGCCTGTAACTGTACAGGCTTTAAAAAAGAAAAACTAATGGAATATCTGAATTCTGCACCTTAGACATGCAGAAGAACGTCCTGGAAAAAAGTGGTGGTAACATATGTCCATGACACATGAGCAGTTTGAGGATGTAGATGGGTCAAGATCAATGCTGGACAGCTATCTGTCATTCACCTTAACAGCTCAAAATTATTATATTACAGATTAAAGTATCTCCACAAAAAATACCCGGTTCATGGTCTCTGTGATGGCAACAATCCGAACTGTATGGGCAGCTTGTCTGTTCTCTGAAGTCCTGGTGTGAAAGAGACTCAAAGCAAGAATTGAGGCTGCACTTTAGTAGGGTATTTAGTAGGACATTAGAAGCAGGATAATATTTCTAAGTCTTCTCTAAATAAAACTTCTTTGCCTTTTGGAATAAAATACAGAGAAAAAAAGGAAAGATGAACAATTTAAGATACATATCAAAGATGGAATGTCTTGCCTTAAAAGCCACTTTGGGTTGTTAGAAATGGAAGTCTCATCAATCATCAAAACTAAGAGTGAGGTTGTAAAGGAACCCAAATCCAAGGAAAGAAAAGAAAAGCTTCTCAGTGGAGACATACAGACTTTTAAAGGTATGCAAAAAATCATGACAGAAATTCTCCTGATTTTACTCTGTTGAACAGCTTTTGCCCCATTCCTCTTTTTGCTTTGATCAGCAATATTTACTCTTCTTCAGTGATGCAGTTGAAAGTGCAACATAATAAAAATTGCCATTTTTTTATACCCAAAATGACAAAAAAAAAGCATGTGGCCTTTAAACACATTCTATGAAATGAACTTACTTATATAGTCTCTATTTTTAAAACAATTTTAGAGAAATACAAACTTTTTTTGTTGATTAAATATGGATACTAGTTAAGTGACACAAATCAAACCAGAATTATTTGAAAGAGCAAAGGAAGCAATATTTAAAGTAGTGAATTAGAAGTATATATTGCATAAATACTGTCTGCTTTAGGTCTATCCTGTAGACATAAAACTGCCTGCTGTAGATAGCTGTGCAGGTTGACAGAAAATTAATATCTTCATTGTAGTTCCATAAAAAGCCTATTCGTATAATTTTACTGTTTGCCATCTTTAAAATGTTCCCTTTCTGGAAAATTCAGTCCTTAAGGACATTAAAAATAATAAAGTAGAAGTTTCTGTATACCTAATAACATAAAATCAAGATATAGATTTTTCTAGTGAATATATTAAGACTATGAAATTCATTGCTCAGGATGAAGTTGGGAGACATGAGATGGAAAAGATTATAAGGATATTAAAAGCTTATAATTATACGGAGACTTTCCAGAGTTATATCACCTAATACCATATCTATTTCAGGCGTCAAACTAAATGTAAATTGGATTAAGGCAAAAATTCATGGGGACTTATTTTGTCAGAGTGCCCTACTGATTTTGGGTGCTGATGGGTAAGGATTTGTCTGTGAACAATTTCTATTGCTCCTCACAGGAGACGAGATATTGAATTCAACAATATCTGGTAATATCAGTAATTTTTCTGTTTTTTTCTGGGATAGTGTTAATTTTCATCCTAGCACCTGGTACAGCTCTGTGATTTGGATTTAATATAAGAATAATGTTAATAACAGACTTTAGTGTCTTTAGTTTAGTTGCTTTAGTTGTTGCTGAGTAGTGCTTACCCCTAGACCTTTCCAGTTTCCGATGCTCTGCCAGTGGAGAGGTGCACAAGAAGCCAGGAGGAAGCATGGCCAGGACAGTAGACCCGAACTGGCCAAAGGGCTATTTCACACCACAGAATGTCATGCTCAGCATATAAACAAGGCAGTTCACTGGGGGCTGCTGATCACTGCTTGGCGATGGGCTGATGTTACTTGTTGCTCTTGGGTGCTATTCCTCTCTCTCTTTTTTATTATTATTGTTATTAATAATAATAATAATAATATCATCATCATCACCATCATTATTTTCAATTATTGTACTGTTGTTATCTCAAGCCACGAATTTTACCTTTTATTTCCAATTCTCCTCCCCACTGAGGGGAGGGTGACAGAGTGAGTGAGCAGTTGCTTACTTGCTACTTGGTACTTACTTGATGGCTGGGGTTAAATGACAACAACAGTGCAGCACCAAATTGTTTATTGAAGGTGGTTTAAATTTGAAACTAACAAATTAACTTAGGTGGTGAAGAGCTCTGCACAATTACATGCTCTCAGGTTATGCTAGTGATCTAGACAGAAATCCCCACCAGATCTCAGATCATGTAGGTGTTCCTATAAGTCTTCCCAGGTATGGAAAATTGGACTGGGGAAGAGATTCACATCCATATTTTTTTTTTAAATAAAATATTAAAACAAAATTGAAAAAAATATTAATGCCTCCAGAGAGAGAAATAAAGACATAACATTTCCTGGCATATATTACAAAGGAGAGAGAAAACCTGAAATAGGCTAAAAACTCTTTTGCATGTGAGTAGCACTGCTAGCTTACTCCACCAATTAAATCCATAAGAAATTATTCATTTTTAATACAATTCTGTTCATAAAATCCATTATAATTATGAAATAAAAATAGATAAACATCCAGCCAGGTCTCTTGGCCACTAATGTTTAATTATCTCTTTATTAGATAAGCCATCTTTTATGGAATCTTCCCAATATTTAGACTCTACAATATTATTCAAATGGTTGGTAGATTACTTTGGCTATTACAATGTTTTAGAATTAAATTTAGGATCTATCACTAATGTTTATATGACAAAATGAAAAAGATAAGCATTTAGACATTAATAAGGTTTCTCATTTCTTACAGTACCTTTGGAGGAGAGCTTTTGACAGAATACCTTTTCAAACATGACATACCTGATATCCTATTTTATCACATGCTTTTAGAAACCAGTTTAAATTTTAAGGGCACATTCAAGGTGTGTCAGTTCCAAGAAATTAGGTGTCAGGTCTTCTAAATGTTCCTTTCCTGCTCTTCCCACTACATTGCAGTGCATCACGTTGTGTATTACTAAGAACAGTGTTAATCAGTAGATATATTTTTAACTAGGATGACCCTAACCTGTCACTGTCATGTGATGTGACATCTAAGAATATGTCCAAATATGACTTTTTAAACAAAAAAAAAAAAGTTTATTTTAACGAAGTGAAGAAAATATCTGTGTAGTCTGATGATTGAGCAGAGTGCAAACATGTCAGTGTCTGTTGTTAATGGGAAGTAAGAGTGTTTTGGGCTACCACTTCTGGCTGTCTTTAGCCATCTGAGTTCCCATGCTACAGTCATGCAAAAGTCTATAAATCAATGATAGACTTCAGGTGGTTATAGCCTGATCTAAGTCAGATCACCTAGGTCAGATCTACGGCTGGCAAGATTTTTTAATTAATACATTACTTATCATGTCACAATAAATAAACCAAAGAACAAGGACATCTAATTTAAAAAGCATATTAAAGAATATGTTTGGTTTTCCTGTCCAAAATAAAGATTCAATGACGCTTAAAATATCTTATCTGCATGTACTTGAAGCAAGTTTCCTTATGTTTCTTGAGACTGTTATTCAGTCTTTTTTCTAGCTCTGTCTTCTAAGCTAAATGAAAGTCAAAATAACGCAATTAGCTATTAACAAGACCAGCATTGTAAGTGACTTTATTTTTTAAGTCAACTCGTTATGACAATGTCAAGCATCACAAACCAAAGAACACACTAACATTCTCCTTGGAAATCAGAAAAAAAGCAAAACACAGAATTCATTATCTTTCTCCTGGGGCATTCAATGTTAATGTATCTGCCAATCATTTTAAAACTATGACCACGGTACAGTCTCCCTAGGCAAATTTTAAATTTATATGCAATTATATCACAGATGTACTTTCCATATCTTACATAAATAAGTTGCTAATATCTCCCAAGATTTTTAACAAATTATAGAAAACTGTTTTATTAATAATTCTGTTATAATTTAATGGTTCTACTTGTCATCAGGTCATAGTTTTTGCTGCATTCCCTTAGGGAACCAGTGCTGTGCAAATTCTAAGTAAATTAGTTTAAATGAAAACAAATTAACAGTGAATCATGCAAGCTGACCTTTACCTATTAGTTGTAATGCAAGATTATTATCTGTAAGTCAGTAAATACTGCAGGATAAATGATTCATTTAAGCTTTATTCACATTAATGAGAAGTGAATTTTAATTCAGCAAAATATCCTTAGTGGATTTCATTGTATGAATATTATGAGTAGAAAGGAGACGATGAAAGTCAAGGAGGGGAGGAGGAGATCTCCTAGAATGGGTGGAAAAGATACAGGGCAGGACAAAACTGCCGTATTCAAGCTCACACAGGCCTATACGGACTTTGGGGGACACAAATACACGTGCCCAAGGCTTCTATTTACTGACAATCAGTGATCTGTTACAACACATCAGATTAGTTAGCCAGGCACTTTGTGACTACTCTGTCAAAGATGGCATATGCGAAAAATCAGTCATTTCTGGCTTTAAAATATGCCCCTAGAAGCTGCAGGTCCCAGATGTGGCAGACAGTCAGTGTGACCAAGTGCTCTGTCGGTTAACTGCCATCCAGCGAATTGTGCTCCTGGATGAAAATAACAGCTAGCAGTGCTACCTGAAAAATACAGGAAGATTTTAGCTACTGGATATATGTTTTTTTGAAAAAAAATAGACATGTTGTGTGAAGATGGTAAGTATGCTTGTAATAGATACAAAGAATTGAAAGGCTCAATGAAAAAGGAATCCATGCTCGCTACAGCTCATTAATGTTTTATATCAATAGGATTATGACATGACTGGTGTGTAAGACATGAGTCAACTGCAGCAGGTGGAATGAACTGGGGTTTGGCTAGAAACCAAAAACTGATCAGCAGTTGTGGATGGAAGATTATGGCACAGCTAAACAAGGGGGGGGCATTTTTCATGTCCTGTCTTACTGTGCAAAGAGGGTAAGATCTTCCCTCTTTCCACTTAGATGAGTTAGGAAAGCTACTACTTCTATGGAACATTAGTTTTTGATGTTTTGTGCTTGTATAGTGCTCTCTGCAAGTCGCAGACCTGATTATGAAGAAGGTCCATAGGTGCCATGATGAATAATAAACAAAGAGTCATGTCAGAAAGAATGCTGATAATATAATACCAAGCAAGTATTTTCTTCTAGGATTCAGGACAGAGTGTAACTTCATATCTGTCAGTAGAGAGGGCTGTTTTTCATAACAAATAACTCTGTTGTAATCAAAGTTTGTTTCTGTGCCAGGTAAATCTTCTCCTTGATATGCTGTTGTAATCTATTACACTGGCAGTTACACAAGCAATTCTGAGTAAATTTAGGATGTTCCTGAGAGAACTGATTTGTTATTCAAACACGCTTAAGGCTTCCTTTTTAGTGAATTTTGGATTACACGGTATTCCCCAAAATGTGGTAGGGCAGAGTTCTTAAAAAATAAATAAAAAATTTTATTTATTTAATGTTTCTAGTCTATGCACTTTTTCTGCCAGTATGGTCAGGACAAGCTTATCTCTTAGTCTAGCTGTCCATACTCTGGCCATTTTCACTGGGTTTTTTCCATGGAAATTTCCATGATGTTTTTAATCTTCACCTGATGATGACTTTTCTATTTTTCACCTAATGCTCTTTTTCAAATTTGATTCATACTCACAGGCTCCAAAGATCTCTTAAGATCTTTACTCATTATGCTACACAGCTGTCAATAGTGCGCACCATTATGGAATAACCTAAAAATTACTACTGATTACCCTGATCATATTTCCATGTCTAACTATTTTTAGCTTTTCAGAGTCCCAAAGAGAACTTGCTGTGAATTTAGCACATCAGACTCAAGGTCTAAAGAAAGCCATTTACCAGATTAGACCACAAGAGAGTGGCCATTTGAATCACCTTCTGCTTAATAATTGAGAAGTTTTGAGTTCATCCTATCCAAAGAAATGCACATACTTCCTCATGTGCTCTTTTAGTTGATGGCAATAGGTAGGCATTTCAATGTCAGAAGCTTTACAGAGTCTCGTGTATGTCCAGATCACCTAACTGGGGCTGTGCAGCCTTTTCAGCTGTGCTTCTTTGGACAAAGAAGTACACTATATATTTATGCATGTTCATTTGCACCTATGCACGTGACACCTACATGATGTATGCAAAAAGGGCACCTTATAAAAAGGTATTTGGAAAAGTAGACCTGAATGGCAGGCATTTAGCCATAAGATTGAGAGCTGACCTCTCAAACATGGAAAGTACCTGTGCCTGTTTTGTCCTCTATGAAGTTTGTACTCAGAATAATTTGAAGAGCCTGGCAGTTGCCAATTCTTAGTCCTAGGATTCATTAAAAGAAAGCATTTCTAGTAGAAGAAACAGATCCAGGAATCTGATGATTGACATGTCAGCCATCAACTCTACACATGTTATTGGCTATTTAATGCCCATTATTAGCTTTCAGCTGCTACAATATAAAAACAGAGATATAAAGGTCTGTCATGGTTCTGCCCTTGCCTCATTTAACTTTACCAAGTCATGGAACAAAGTAATTGAAATTTTACTGGGTAGTACTTTTTGTGTGCTGCAAGTAAGTGGAAAACATAATTTCATAGTTCCTGACATTCCATGAAAACCAAAAAGAATAGATTTTTCCAAACACCTGAATATTTTCATGTTAGGCAGATCAAGTCACCACCTGATTCATGTCAATCTAAAACACTGCAGTGAGATATTTTCCAAGATAATTTAGCAAACTCTGAGAGATAAGACTTAGTTTTTCCTCCTCTGATTGTATTAATTTCTGTGTTATTTCTTTCCTTTATCTAGCCTCAGTGTTATTGTTCCTGGATTGAATAATATCAAACAAATATAATACAAATAAAAATCCTTCATTAACAATTGATCTTTATCAACATACTTCAAACTTTTCTAAAGTAATGCTAAATGACAGCAGGAAGATTTCAAGAATAAAGCTAAAAACAATTGGGCTATACAGCTGGTGTCAAGAGCCGTGAAACTAGGGAATGTGATTTTATTCCACTCCTTATTCCCTTTTCTTGCTAGGAAAGAAATTATTTCCCTTAGAAAATTATGAACAGTATCTACAGCATAGTTACTTCTTTAGTTATAGTGATATATCTCTGAATGATGCAGTCTATACCTGCATGAGCTAAACTAAACTCATTATTGTTAAACTAAATGTCCTTACTTCCTGAGCTCCCTACTTTCCAACTGGCGTGTCCCTTAAAATCTGTTTATTTTAAGTGTAGAAGCCTAAGTAAAGACTGATCAAATAATTTCTCTTGCAGTTTTTCAGAAAACCTGCCAGGCTAAGATTTAATTCATTTCATGTGATTCTAAACAGCCTTTTTCCACTTGGATTCCTAAACTGCCAAGATAACTCTCTGAAATACTGGCAGGGTGTATCAGGGTACAGGGTGGATCCCAGCTCAGTCCTTATGGGCTGGTCTCTGGGAGTTCCAGGAGGTGCCCACTGAGCAAGTGAGGACTGATGGCCACAAACTGAGCTGAAATGGGTTCTTGGGCTATGGACAGAGTGGGAAAAGGCTCAGGGAAGGATCTAAGTGAGGGTCAGTCACAAAGGCCTAAATAAAAGGTCTTTGCTCAGCCTAAATGAAAGGTCACTACTCTTGTCCCACAGTGCCTAGAACACTCACCCCAAAAAAGGAAGAATTAGCATAACTGTCTTTTCTGGCAGCAGAGATTTTGATCTACTTCCTGAAATTACTAGACTGCATTGTTTTGAAGAACAGACTCTCTTAATGATGTAATGCCACCCATAGTTCCAGCTACCATGGATGCGACCGTCTGCCAATTGCTCTTCTCAGATTTATACTGATTTTTCCCCTTGTCAAAGGTATGCATTGAATTCACCCCAAAGTTTTTTAAAGTCCTGGGAACAAAACCCATAATTTTTATGAATTCACTTTTTCCTTAGGAAGCCCACCAGGTCTTAATGCTATTCTTTTGTTTCTTAGCGAGGGAGTACAATAGAGCTATATCTTGTCATACTTAAGTTACTGTACGTTCAACTCAAGAAGGTTCAGAAACCTCTAGAAATTATTTAGGTTTTCACTGTAAATGAATGGAAGAAAGTGGAACTAACCCTACTGTCAGAAATGATCCATGGATCCACATCTAGAAGGGATTTTATTTTGGGTCTAAATTTTTCTTAGACATGTAGTAGATTAAACATATTTGAGTTAATAGATTGTGAGTGAACAATGAAATTATGTAACGGGATAAATAACAGACTTTCTCGGAATGTTTATATGTCTGATATGTATATGATGGATATCTTGCCTTGAAAAAAATTAAGAGCAAATTCGAGCAATTTCCAAAGTTTTTTGCAGCACTCTATCAATATCCTGGATCTTCACTATTTTCCATTAATTCTTTGCTTGTTTTATTTCTTATAGAAAACTTCACTTAGTGACTGAAACATTTAAAAAAAAAAGTAAAACCGAAAAGTAATAGTTAATTTCTTTTAAGGATTTTCATGCTAACACTACAAAGTTATACAAGAAAATAACTGTTGTCTCAATCTGAATTCATATCTACAGGTATAGAACTGCACTAGTGATCTTTTCTGCAATGATTACACTGACTCTGGGTGCAGAGAAAATTGTCTTTTTCTTTTTGTCAATCTAAAGCTTTAATGAGTTTATGTCAGAAGACTGTAAATAAATGGCAGAAAATGAGGGGTTGTGGAAATAAAAAGACAATTTTATGGCAGCTTTCATTTTCTTTCAAACTTTTATTCTAATTCCATTTTTGCTATTTTGTAGAATCTTAGAATGTGAAAGAGACCCTCAGAGATCATCTAGTATAAACCCCTTTGGTGTGGACAGGGATATCTTTGGATGGTCGTGTACAGAGGCTAGTGGTCAATAGCTAGGAGTCCCAATGGACATCAGAGACAGGTGGCATCCCTCAGGGGTCTGTACTGGGACCAATGTTATTTAATATCTTCATCAATGACATAAGCAGAAGGATTGAGTGCACCCTCAGCAGATTTGCAGGTGACACCAAGCTGAGTGGTGCAGCTGACACGCCTGAAGGATGGGATGCCATCCAGAGGGACCTGGACAAGCTCAAGAAGCAGGCTGATGGGAATGTCATGAGGTTTAACAGGACCAAGTGCAAGGTGCTGCAGCTGGGTCAGGGCAACCCCCTGTATCAGTACAGGCTGGGGGATGAACAGATCCAGAGCGGCCCTGCCAAGGAGGACTTGGGGTGCATGAGAGGCTGGACTCGAGCAGGCAAAGTGCCCTCCCAGCCCAGAAAGCCATTTGCATCCTGGGCTGCATCAAAAGCAGCTTGGCCAGCCGGTCAAGGGAGGGGATTCTGCCCCACTGCTCCACTCTGGTGAGACCCCACTTGGAGTGCTGCATCCAGCTCTGGGGCCCCCAGCATAGGAAGGGACCGGTTGGAGCAAGTCCAGAGTAGAGCGCCAAGATGGTTGGAGAGATGGAGTTCCCCACCTGCAAGGAAAGGCTGGGAGAACCCAGAATAGGGCTTTCCTTCTTGGAACACTGCTGACTTATATTGAGCATGCTGCCAAACAGCACTCCTAGATCTCTTTCTGCGGGGCTGCTCGCCAGCCATTCTGCACCTAATTTATTCTTGTGCCCACCATTACTCCAGTCTAAGTGCAGACTCTGGCATTTGAACTTGTTAAATTTCATCCCCAAATAACATTGCCCAAATTAGATGTTGCTCTGAAGAGAGGCATGATAACAAAGCACAGAATCTGGGCTTATCATGTAAGCCCAACATGCAACCCTATATTATTCCTTTTCAGCTACCTTGTCTATCAGACTCATGTGAGACATATAAGGAAGGGAGACAAGGACGGGGAAGGGAGGGGAAGGGAGGGGAGG
>VZTI01002747.1:157134-242888 GCA_013397865.1 Struthidea cinerea
GGGAAGGGGAAGGGGAAAGGGAAGGGGAAGGGGAAGGGGAAGGGGAAGGGAAGATTGGTTAATATGTAGGACAGCCAATGTCATTGCAGTGCCATACTGTCCCATTTTAAAAGTAATAGTAGTTGCACAAGGTCTCTGATTGGAAGGTTCCTGGTGACTGTAAAAAAGACAACTATCATTTCCATTTTTGAAGGACAACAGAGAAGGCTAGGGGAACTGCAGGTAGGTCAGCCTCACCCTACTGCCAGTTTAGTCTATTAATTTAATTTTCGTGGAAGGCATGTTCAGATACATAAAGAAGATGACAGGGAGCAGTCATCGCAGAAGTGCCAAGGGTAAAATTGTGCCAAATCAGCACGCATGATGTCTGGATCTTAGCATGAGGGTAGAATACTTGAATTCCCATGGCATTCTTGTAACTGAATTAGAAAGATATGGGCTGAATGGACAGACTGAAAAAATGGATTGAGTTGTGCATAGAAGTCACAGTTATAAGTCTAACTGGTAACCTGTTGAAAGAGTCCGACAAAAGCCAACATACAAGGAAAATCTGAGGAAGTTTGCTGTTTTTGCCTGTAAAAAAGAAGGAAAAGAGAGGACTTTATTACTGGCTTCAGTGGTGTAAGAGGATCTATAGAGGATACATAGAGTCACAATATTATCACAGTTGCATGTAAAAAGGATGCAACAGAATTTCTGGCAATGCAGTAAGTAAAAAAAAAAGTTAATAATTGTAAGCACTAGAGGCCTTGAAAAAATATCCATGAAGATTACAGAATCTACATCATTGAAGATTTAAAAAATTCATTAAGATATACCCTGAGCTGCCTGATCTAGCTTCAGAGTTAGGCCTGCTCTCAGCATGTGTTAGAGTTGGAGTACCTTAGAAATCCCTTCCAGCTCAGAACATAAAAAACCATAATCCTTTATCTCATATCTGTTCTGGTTTGCCATGGTCATTTTTGAAAGTTGAGATCTCAAAGTTCAACTACAATTAACAAACTCAGTACAGCACCTGGTACTTGTGAGATTTGCCCATTCCTCCATGCATGTACCTAGTGAGCAAATAGTATATTCTTAGTCTTTGAATGTATGTGGGTATATCAAGAAATGTTGAGAACAGCAGATTTGAATCAATGTGTTGAATACAGCTCCTGACCTTCTTGTGCCTAGCACTGTTACGAAAATATAAATGAGTCTCTCTTGTCTGCTGTGTAACAAGGAATATTCTCTTTTTAGTTTTTTTCATCTTATATACTTGTTATCACTTCATACTGGAGAGCTCCAGCAATAAAACATGATCATCATGGTATGCACAACAGTCAGTTTTACAGAGAAGTTTATTTGTAGCTCAACTTGGATAGCAATTGCTGCATTTGGATTCTGTTTCTTTTAATATTTTCTAATAATTTTTAATCATTTTTATGATACTCTTTTTATGTAGAATACATATTATATGATATATATAATATATATGTATGATATTTTATGATACTATGATACATTTTAAATTATACTATACTCATACTATTTAATCTGAAAACCTAGCCCTGCTGGCTATCAACTGATGTACAGTCACACAGAGCAGTACAGAGCTGAGTATTTCACATGGAGAACAAAGCTTGAGTGTAAGTACTAAGCAGTAACTTTTTTAATCTCTGTGGGAAGAAGTTTAAGTTGTATGCATCTGAGAATCCCCTGCGGACTGGTGTGACATTGGTGTCGGCTATGATGTAGAGTCAGAGAAGCTCAGGAAAACCTTTTTGATGGGCTAAAGGTCTTTAATACAGCAGAATTCTCAGAACTGTTAACTACAGAGACCATAATTAAAGATGTATACGCTTAATCTAAAATATGCCCAGCTCTTTTAGATGCTACAATATGTCAGAGTGTGAACAAGCATATTTTAAAGTGACAGGTTAAAAAAATAATATTCAACTATTAGCCTTACACGTTCCAAGTTAAACTGTTGGGTTCAACAACCTAAATTCTGTTTCCTACATCATTACACCATTTTAAAATGCAGTTTACTTTATTTTTCTTTCAGCATTTCCTCTTCAACTACTCTGCTTGAACCATATGGTTCTATCAGCAAGAGCAAAAAGAGTGGGTTCAAGCCTCTCCTATTGCTGAGAATAAAGAATACTTTAGTTAAAACGAAATGTAAATAATCTCCATTAGAGGACAAGACAGTACAAGTTATTCAAAATGTCTCTATCATTATTTAGAAATTATCAAGAAGGGCTTTAAGTGGAGTCCAGGTCATTGATCCCTGCCATTTTCATCACAAAATACAGCGACATTTGAAAGAGAAACCCTGCAAGCTAGAAGATGTTCTTATGCTTATTAAAAGGTTTGAATTACTGCTCTTGCATTCAGGATGAACACTGCCCCCAGAGTAAAAGCAGCACAAAAATGGTAGAAAATGGTTTAAACTATTGAGTCATAAAATAAAAGTAAAAATTAAAAAAGCATTGTAATGTGACAGTTCAGATGCTAAAGAGAGGAAAAGGCCTTGATAAGTTGTACTCTCCAGGCATCCACTGGTTGATGTTAGGAAGAATGTCCTTATATTCCCTCAGTGACGATAGGGAGAATTGACTCATGTCCCTCATGGTCTTGGAGGTAAGTCATACATGATAAGAGTGGAAAAAGTAGTTCCAGACCTGCTCTAAATTATGGTGATGAAGCACAGGGCTGGGTGACATGTTCCTGATCATTCCCCAATGACATGATTTACTACCTTTTTCTATAGCTCTTTTCACAGTCCAGTTTCTTCATCTTTACCATCAGCTATTCCTATTTACTCTTTCCCCAGGGACCTCAGTTTTGCTGACTTTTTACGCCTTCTTGTTATTCATGATGTGGTTGCCCTGGAAAATTCCACCTTGGTCAGCAGTTCTGTAAGGTAATGCCTCTTTTTATACATAGTTTTTCATTTCTGTCATTTCTCATGTTGTTGTCATCTTAGTTTAGTAAGGCTTGGCCAGCTGCATTTACTCTTTTTATATCTACTCCTTTGCTATCTGTTACACCTGTATTTTCTCTTGCTGTTCTCTTCTTAGTGCAGTTCAGGATGTTTTTTCTGGATACTCCAAAACAAGTAGCAGCCCATAAACTCTGCTTGTTTATCTGGCCTTTAACCTGCCCTAGATAAATACTTATCTGTAGAAGAGGGCATCAGAACATGAAACGCTATTGTCACCAAAAAATGCTACTTACTGGCTTTCGATCAACTTTTACAAAAAGAATGAAGCCAGGAGAATTTTTTCACACATGAGAATTTTTTGCTTTTGCCTCTGATCAACTCAGTGTCTTTCCCTGAAGTTCTGTAAGGACTTAAAGAGCACAGTTGCCTGTCTCAAACACTGTAAAGGCCACAGAAAGACTTTGCCATGAGATAAGCACAGAATGGAGTGATAGGATGGTGCTAACCCCAGGCCTGGCGGAGGCGAGACCTGGTTAGCACAGCCTGGGTAATGCACTCAGACAAAAATTCCCACTTCGGCAAACTGTGTAAAGAAGCAACTGCTCATACGCACATCACCGGGCAAACAAAGATCGCCCCAAGTTATGGGACAGATGGCTTCTGTGACCACTGAAGGCCCCCTGAATATGCCTCCGTGGATACCTAGAACCTGGACTGTAAGTTAAGCCAGTGTGATGGGAACTTAAGAAAACTTCATTACAGTTCTCCAGAACAAATTGCTGTTCAGTCAGGATCATGCTATTTTCCCTGTTTTCACCGGAGATGTAGGAAGAAGAAAAACCCACTTTCTAACCCTTATGGTGAGAGAGGTGTTTGTGTTGCAAAGTAAGGGAAAGCATGTAAAACAATGACTCCAATAGACAATGTGTACTAATGATGAGAACACTTGAGAATTGCCATCCCACAGTAATACCATTTTGTTTTCCTTTTATTTGTAGTCCTTCCAGTTTTTAAGAAAGGGGATGACATTATGCGTTGACTGGTATATATTGAATGAGAGAGAGTGCTGACAGAGCAGAAATGGCATAGTCTGTGAGCAAATGGAATAAAGCAATTAATACGTATTTCTACTTTAACTGACTATTCTAGAGGTTACAAATAAGGTAATATTAAATGACTGAGAGAAAAAAAGACAGGCCTTTCATGTACATCCACTGATGGTCATCAGTGAAAAGGAATCAAAATAAACAGAGACTTTTTTTTTGGGCAGTACTTTCATTAACCTCCAAGGTCCTCAGTAAATCAGACAGGGCTAAATTCATCTTTGTCCCCTACTTCTTGGCAGCATCTACTTCCAGATATTGGACAGAGCTTCAGATGGCCTAAACATGGATCTTTCCATTGGTTCTGGAAAAGACATAATGATTTATAACCACGGAAATCCACCACTGTGTGTTTGCAAAGGGTGTAAATCAGAGCAGAGACAGATCCATTGATCTTTCCTCTCACTTCCTTGTCAATGCCTTCTGCTCTGTAGTGCTTACCATTTTCTCATCAGTTCTTACAGATATCACCTGCACCGATTTTAGTCACTCCTGTTCAGAGGTATAACAGCTTCCAAACAAGTACATAGTTAAATAATTCACTTAACATTTTCTTTCTAATCAGAGAAATAATGAATAACAAATTGAATAATAAAGAGTAAAAAAAATTGCTAATATTAGCTCAATGTGTAAGAATTTACTTATATTTTTATTTACGTTTTAGACAGGGAAGCTGTAATCTAAAAATGTATTGATGAAATACTACTATAATGAATCTGATACTGTAAATAATGATTATCCATTTCATAAGCCCTTGAATAAACTCAGTTTTTATTTCTAAACTGTATGAATGGCCTGCCATTTTTACATATCAGATCATTAGTGGAGATTTATGCAGATAATATGGTGATTTATTATGGTCCTCCAAGATCTCTAGTTGTAGTTTGTGCCCTAATTTCAAGCATGAATGTTGTCAATTATTTGCTTCAACTAAATAATTTATCAGTAGAAACAAAAAAGTTTGACAAACTGCATGCTGTACTCTGTACAAATTGATCTGGTAATGGTAGATCAGAAAAAAAGGTCTTAAAAATTCTTTCTGCAATAAAGTAATGTTTACACTGTTCAATAAATAATACAGAAGATGTTACTCAATATACATGAAAAGGAATTACAGTTATCAGCAAACTAATGTTGAACTAGTTTTGTGTATTTTAATTTAATATTACTAGTAAATCCATACAATGGTTGATCTGCACTTAAGATTAGATTGATTAATTTCTTCGGTCAGTTACAGAGACAGGTCTTAGGAGATTTCTGTTTGCACCGCTGTTTAACATCTCTTTAACTTGTTCTTGCGTGAGACAGTCAATGAAATGCAGTGCAATCCTATGTTACTTAAACAAAAATTCTATGAACATCAAATATTTGCACTGTCTGGAAAAAGACTGGAGGATTGATTTGCTGATAAAAGGATTTTCTATGTGTCATTGTAATACTGCAAACTGGTCACTTACTTCAAGAAGAGGAATTTTGCATGTTTTTACCATTGTACAAAAAGTCTTAGTATTGAATTTTTTATAGTAATGTTTCTGGAATAAAATTGCAATGCTTTATAATTTTGGGTCATTCTCTAGGTAAGGGGAACTTTCCATGAATTTTATTTCTTTTTCTTCAAATATTTTAATACTTGTTCCTCCTGTAGATTGGCAAGTCTTTAACATAGTGTCACAAACAGGAAATGCTTTGAAGATGCAGCATCACTTAGTGCTAATAGTCAGAGAAAGTATTCATAGTCCTTTGTTGCTTTAATTTGCTGAATTCTTTGATGCCATGTTCTGAGATGCTGCAGTTTATAGTTAAAGCAACTTGGAACAGGCAGTTCCAGGTACCACACCCCTACCTTCCCTTCAATACACAGAATGACTGAGAGAGCCAAAGCATCCCCAGAAGAACATATCACATTTCAGCTATAGAATGGCCCTGTTCCTGGTCAGGCTTAAATTCTTTTCTTAAGATTGCAAATGAAATTTTGTATGATGCTGAGAGATGAGTTTTATCAATCCACATATTTTCATGGCTCTAGGAAAAGGAAGAAAACCTTACTTCATTTAGCAGTTTTGGCAATGCTGTACAAAACTTTGCCATACACAGACGGCCTGCTCTATGACTTAGTATTGCTTATCTCCAAAATAAGCACCATTTCGACTAGGCCAAGTGGCACCATTTGATAAAATATCAATTTTTAAAACACTTGTATTGGGAAATCTATCCTTCTTTTCTAACCTCTCAGAGCAGTTTTTCCCTTGGCCTAATTTCCAACTCATCCTTACATTTATAGAATTTTCTAGCACTGTTACTTTGCACTCAGCCATTTCATAGCTGCTGAATGGAGTAATATTGAAACACAGGTCATCCTGCATAGCTGTCAGTAAGGAACATTTTGAGACAGTGTTGGATACACTTGTTTTCTCTTTCCAACCACTTATTTAATCAACATACCTACTATAGAAAAATAATGTGCAAGGTACAATGGGACATGTTATAATATCTCACTGTTCTTAAAACCCCTATATGTTGTTTCATAGCACTGTAATTTTTTTCATGCTTTGTAATCACTACTTTCTTCACACCCACTGTACATTGGCTAATGCAATGACTAAAAATCCATCTTAGAGTTTCCTAGTAATGTCTAAACTTATTTGTAATCTATGTCTGAATAATTAAAATGAAAATATTGTCTGGTCTGCTTTTTTAACCAATACTCGCATGTGGAAAATATCAGTAATACAAAAAGTAATGTTTAATATCAGTATTTCATTTTCTGTTATATTGTTGGTTGTAGCATTATCAATAGCACTCAAGTTGCTTCAAAAAAATATTTTATTATTTTACCAGCAAGGTAAAAATCACACATTTATATACAGTCAGTAATAGAAAAGATCCTTGCACCCACATTTAGCTGCTGAGCATGCAGAATTGTATGCTCGACAAGTCTGGCTCCTGCCTCAGCATCCATGTAATTCTTCATTTTAATTAGATCTCTTGGCAAAGATGCAGACCAAAAGCTCATAACTCTCCTTTGACTGTTTTAGATGAAGCAGCCTTGCTGTGATACAGTGCACACCTACATGCTCACATGCTTCTAAGCTCTCTTCACAGGATAGCAAGAATTAAATGAGTAAGTCACATGGGCACCTTACACTATGGGAATAATATGGGAAAGTTGGCATTTTCACACTTATTTCCAGAGTGATATTTCACTCTTACATCTTCTCGGTGCTCCAAGTATTTAACGAGGGATTTCTTGCAAAAACGTAATATGATGCTATGAAAAGTGAAAGTCACACTAGAATGACTCCAATAGCTGTATATAGATTTTACCTAGAAGTAAAGAAATGTGATCCAAGTCATTTCTTCCTGAGGAATAAAGACTGAATTTCCCAAAGTATGGTTACACTGTTCCACCTCATGCTGATCCCCTGCCCCAGCATGGGTCCTTCCTGTGGGGTCCTTCATTCAGGAACAGACTGCTCCAGTGTGGGTCCCCTGCCAGCCACAGTTGCTACCAGGAGCCTGGTCCTGAATAGTTCTGCATGGGAGTCGGACAGACAAGCAGCTTCATTATGGTCTTCACCAGGGGCTACAGGGGAATCTCAGCTCCAGCACCTGAAGGACCTCCTCCTGCTCCTTCTTCACTGACCTGGGTGTCTGCAGAATTGTTTCTCATTCCTTTTAAGTCGCCTCCCCTCCCCTCTCCGTGGTGGGTGGATTGGAGATGGAATTGGATATGACCAGCCTTGGGTAGCCCCAGCCTCTCCTCACGGAGGTGACCTGGCAGCCCCCACGGCCAGTGCCTTACCCTTCTAAAAACATACAGCTCCCTGGGAAATGAAGCAAAGGTATAATGCTGTACCAGAAACTTTCTTACTCTTTTTAGTTTACTCAGTTATTTCAAACGATGACATCTGAAGTGTGGTCTAAAAGAAAAAAAACTTTGTGTGTTTCAGTTATGATTTTTTAAGTTTTTGTAATCTTAGGAAAATAGTTTTTAGGATGAATATCCACATCTATATCACCTTTTAAAACAGATGAGCAAATATTACAGTCAGGCAAATCAACTATTTAACTTCAAAGCAATTATTATTCACAAAAACCTGAACATTTTAATATCTGCAAAGTCAGTTTTACAGAATATTGACTATTAAGTAGAAACCTCTGGGCAATGAGGAATAATATTCAATAGACTAAATAGGTTTAGTGTAAAATCTAAATAATCTAAATAATTTTTTTAGGTTTGTAGGTGTTGTGAGAAGTTGCAACAGAATCATAAAGTTGCTACTCATACAATACCTTTGCCAAAATCTGAAGTGAATTAATCAAAGTTCCCTGCGTTTCCTTTTTTGAGGACATTTTTCTTTTTTTTTTTCTTATACATGGTTTCAGTATAGCTGATGTAGAAACACTAATTTTTAATTCATAATTAGCCACATATGCAATGCATATTTATGAGCTTAATGAAAAACAAAATCTTAAAACTATTTTCTGAATATCATTAGAGGCTGAAGCTGGTTCAGGGTGACTCAGGGTCATACATTTTAAGTGAGCATGAAAATATTTATGAAAGTTTAATTTTGTCAGAATTTGTAGATATTTGTATCAACTTTAACATTTTTGAGATTTATGATTTTGTATTTGATAACCATATCTAAATCTGAAAGAGATACATAACTATTACAACAGTCCATCCAGTTTTGGAGGAGAAAGTCCTAAACTAGTTTAAGAGATGAGTGGAAGTTGATGAATATATTCTAGCAATTTTCTACTAGGCAGGAGCTACAAGTTTTCTTTGTGAAGAATTAGATGAGGTCTGGTGCAGCATCATAAAATGAGCATTGCTCAACAGCTGTACTGAACTGAGACAGGATTTGTTCTTTGCCTTCTTAATGTTTAGTTCATTGTATCATGATGTATTCAATTCTTCCTATACTATTGGCCATTAAACTATCCATAAGATAATGTTTTTTGAAAGCATACTGACATGTATACTTTTTTTTTAAATATGCCAGTCTATTCAAGTTTTACAAACTACAGAAATTCAGGAAGAGTATGTATAAAAAACGTTTTTGACTGAATTAGATTTCATCTTTGCAGAGTATGGGAGGTTTATGCTTAAGGATCATTTACAAGTAGAACGAAATACTTTCATTTCTTCTGATATGATTTCAATTTGTCACCACAGTACAGCCTGAGCTCTCCTTACTGACCAAATTCTTATTGTTTCTCTGTTATTGTGGAAAGACCTTGATCTCCAGTTGATAAAAGTAATAGAGACCATAATGGGACCATAATGGATCACATCAAAGGTCAAACTATTGCAACATGTGCTAGTAATAAAACACTTAGAAAAGCAAATACGGGCCATGCAACAATACAGCCCCCAAAATACTCACTTCACTTCCTGTTATTTAATGTTCTGCAGCTTTTTGGGCCACAGGGGACTTGGTGGTAGTTAATAAACATCAGTGGGGTGTTTCTGACACAAATTTACTGAGTTCTTTTTGATCACATGTAATCATTTGGCCTCTGCAGCATCCTGTGGCAAAGAAATTCTGACTTAGCTACGTAAGAAGTAGTTTGTGTTTTGTCTGCAACATGCTAGTTTTAGTGGAGATCCTTATTCTGTACTGCACAAGGCAATAAACAGCTGAGGCTGATTTCTTCAAACTCCTTCTGTTTCTAAATACTGTTACCAGTGAATACTGAACAGTATTAGTATCCTCTCCATCATTTCTTCTTCAGACTGTCCGTACAGTTGCAGATGTCCTTCCTGCTCTTCTTTGTACCTTTTCCATTAATGATTTGTCTAGTTTCTTTTATTTTGTTAGTCATTCCTAGCATTTGACTTGCCCATTACTGCGTACATCATAGCAATAAAGCTTTTTCACATTTATCCCATTTATTTATATTTAATTGTTGCTGTCATTTGTTTGTGTGACCTTTCCAATACTCTCTACAGTGACCCCTCATTTATACTAAGCTGAGTATCTTAGTGTCAGCAGATATTGTCAGTTCATATTTTAACTGTTTTTCAGATCAGCTATAAATGGCTTGTTTAAAAAAAAAAAAAAATAAAAAGGAGGAGTTGGGATCTATTTGTGCAGTTTCTCCATGACACGGGTTGTGTTGAGACACAGTAACTAATGTTTCAGGAGCTATATTTTTCCTCTCTTCTTCTGAATTGTTTTATGATATCAGAAGCACAGAGTGATTCCTCTATTTAACTTCAAAATCAAAGCCCTTATGGCTGAGCAAGGTGTGAATAAGCACCTGTTTGTTCAACTGGCCTGGACATCATCTGCACTAATCACCATGTCCAGGCACAAGAAAGACATCTGCCCACAGAAGCTGGAGTATCTTATCAGAGCTACCTGCTCATCCTGTAGGACTTGAGAGCTGAGTTCCTGGAAGGCTTCCTACATGCCACTGCACATTGGCTGGCACAGGTCCCAGTTTTCCTATTAGTGTAAAGGTGAACAAATTGTGAGGATACCTGGTTGCAAGGGAAATGCAGTGTTCCTCCTAATTGAACTTACCCATTCCTTCTCACCAACCTCAGAAGGTTGAAATGTACTGTAATTTCAAACCTGTAAACCAGTTTGGAGGGTACTTCAACGTCATTTGATATGAAACATGTTCTATTAAAGGCAGTAACACTATCATTCTTTTAGTGCTTGCCTTGAATTATATTAAACAAGCTCTGGAAGGAATGATCAAGGGGCTAAGAATGTGGGAAAAAATAAGGCTATAAGTAATGAGACATATGATGTATAGATCAGCTCTGGGTTGGGGGAAAATTGTATCACCTGGAATTCAAATGTGAAAATTAGACCCTATCTTTTGTTTACATAGAAGCAATCAGTAAACTTGAAATACTGAGTAATCCTGTACTTTTTATCTTCTCTTTATCATTTGTCAATTTATTTCTTATTGGCAGTTTCTCAAATTTTTTTTCCACATTTTATACGTCATTGTTTAGTTTCTCCTTTTTTGTTGACACCTTTTTTTTACTCTCATCTTGAAAATGCCTTGCTTCAAAATGTTAGTGTCATTATCTGTCTTACAAACATTTTTATGCCTCAAATAAATGACTGTGCACGGTTAAGTAATAAAAATACATTTTATTTCCCTGTATTTATGATATTTCCTCTCATTGATAATCTGTCTTGTCTATTAAACGTAAGTATTTGAACAGCTCATAGCAATTTTAACTACTCGTCTGGGTAGTTGGTAGCACAGTGGCAAAAAGTTGCTTCTAAATTTCAAAGGAAAAGTGTTCAAAGAATTTCAATATATAGCAGTTTTCTTTCTAGTTAACATACATAAAGCTCTAATGTGCCTTATTATATGATGCTACAACACACCTACAACATCTCTGTACATGAAAACTCACTGGGCTGAGAAGGACCTTAAAGGGGATTGAAAACTCTGCCAGAGCTAGCCTTGAGTCTGCAGCGGCAGAATATCTGCAGTTGTACTGGTAATTGCCCAAAGACAGTTATATCTCTCCCCCTTGTCATAGTGTAAAAATAGAGCAATACCACATCCCCAAATAATTACTCATCCTAGAAGCTTGAGATCTTGTCTTTGCCTGAGAGACAGAAAATTTACAAATGCTTGAGTGGAATACCACTGGCTAAAATTTGGGTTTAACTGAACCATGAATTTTTTGATTTGGACCAGAAATTCACCTGCAGTTACCAGCTCAAACCATCTGAGAAAGATGATCCATTCTTGCTGATACCATTGATCTCCCATTCCATCAAAGGTCATTTTGTTTATCCTGCACCTTTAGCAGCAAATCTTCAGTGCAGTTTAGCTCTTCAATCTTTACAAGATCCTATTTCTTTCCTCTCAAGCTCACATTTTCTACATTTTGCAAATAAAGAAAATTCCTCATCTTCTTACTTACTATTTTACAACTTTATCTTCAATATAAACAAAGTTAGTCAAAACCATTTTTCTGCATAAAAGTGCTAGGTATCTACCTGTAGATTAACATTTCATTCTGTATGCAATATATGACTTATGCTTCTTTTATTTCCAGATACAGATCTCAAAGATTGTTTTAAATCTAAAAGTAGGTGAAAATAAAACCAAAAGAATGTCATGTTAGTCAACTGTAGTTGATTCTGCATCACTAAAATCAATAAGAATATGGTTATTACTTTTACCATAACAGAATTGGCCCTCAGCACTAATGTCTGACCTCTGCTCTTTTTGTATTTTGTTAAAGCATGTATTCAGAATCAAATCAATACCCTGAATTTCTTTTTCAAACAAGATGATTTTAAATTAGGTTTGTTGAAATAACAAAGGTCAAGGCACAGGTTTATGCTACAAAATAGGAGAGAGATATAAAAATGATAACTTGCTTTTTAATTTGAAGTTTAGGTCTCCAATTCTCATACCAAATTTTCATCAAGTATTTGTAGTAGAGAAAGTCAGGTTAGTTGTTTCTTTACAGAAACTTCAAGTGCATCATCTGGTATTTCTAATCTCTGTAGTTTTACAAACTTTCCTCTGGGCAACAAGCAATGCTTCATTTTTGTTTTGCTTTGGTGTTTTTNGCAAAAAGCAATGTTTCTTTTTTTTTTTTTTGTTTTTTTTTTTTTTTTTTTTTTAACTAACAATTATTTATTCAGAAGACCCTCTCCTCCTCATTTTTATAGACATCTTTTTTATGTGCAATTCACTATTGCTCAATAAGGGATATTTTAGGCTCAAACCCTCATAAAACATATTTTAACAAAAAGTATAAATAATAAAAACACTAAGATCTGACATATATTTTTTAAATGTCAGTGCACATAGTCTTCCTTTAGCTAGCAGAAAGGAATAACCTAAAGCAGAAATAGGCAAAAATACTAAGCATATATCTCAAATGCATAATGTTTGTGATCTGAATGTCATAAATTAATATGACATTGCTTTCTCAGCTTTCTGATCCCTTTTGTGGGGGAGTGTCTCTTCTATGCCAATAGCTAGTCACCCATTCACAAACTTGCTTGTGCAATGCATTGGCGGAAGATGCCGTGGCTTCTTGGACATGTAGAAACAGAATTTTTTATATGCTTGTTTTCAAAATCATGATGCTAGTCTTCCAGTCTTCATTCTACCAGCATCAAGATTGAAAGAAAGGAAGAAAAAACTTTGTTAGGACAGACCCAACATCAGCAGCATAGTTAGCTGGCCCAGTGACAGACATAGCTGTTTTGGAGTTAGTTCATTCTATGAGGTTTCTCCTTCTACTTACATAGCTAATAAGAAAACAAGGTCCTTGTATAACCTGATGGCCAAAATCCAGTCCACATGACAAAACCTTCCACTAAGCATAGCTTCCACTGATGAAAACCTTGTTGTGAGCATAAGTGTAATTTTATGCAATTGTAGACTCAGTTTTCTTAGTACATGACTGCAGTCTTGCCATGTGCCTCAGAATCAAGTTGTGCAGATGTAAATATGGGGAAAGCTCCATCATTCTTGGCTCACGTAGTGAATTTGTGCTTATATTTTGTAGATTATACTGCCATTGTACTCTAGTTGTTTAAGCCTATTTTCCAAATAAAATCATCCCATAATACAAAGATAAGCTTTTAAAAAAGGTATATGCAAACTCTTTTGAAAGGTTTACTTGCAACAAGAATTATTTTGGAGAACTGAGATAAAAGTTAGAGGTAGTACAGGACTGTGTAAAGTGATGCAACAGTCACTTCCTTGATATTTTCTTGCCAAAAGGGAAAACTGGAATCTCTATTCTAACCTTAGCTATTTGAGCCTAATTACTTAGTTTTCTTCTCTTAAATATTTTACCTCATCATACCATAATGCTATGATATTTCTCAGACAATGCCCTCTTTGTCTGTAATCCCAGAGGTATTTCAGAAATAGCTTCTGTTATACTTTCACATACCAGGCTGCCACCAATAAGTATTTTCCTCACATCTAGAAGCATACTATTTTATCCACTCCTGTTCATTTACCCAGTTTTCCTGCTTAATCCTGCCAACCAGCCTTCACAATATATTTGCTGTCTTACTGTCATGTTCTGACACTTTATCTGCTTCAAATTCTTACACACATTCCCAAATTTCCAGTTTCAGAGTGTTATCACACTGACATGGTACATGGCACTTGAAGACATTTAACAAGTGTATGTTTTTATTTAAATATGTTCAAAATTCTGGATGTGTTGCAATCTATATGTTTGAATGCAGAACAAGACTTCTGAAGACAATTTATGGAATTCAATTACAAATTGATGTGATGGAAAGTAGGACAGGATCCAGGTAATCTAAACCTTACTTAACCGGGAAGTTTGGAAACCCCATCAAACAATCTGCTGGCTGTCCAGAAGTGCAGCCTGTCTCTGCAGGTGCCTAACTTTGCTAGCTAGAGAGTTCTGAGTCTGACAGAACTTTCTCCCTGTATTTTCAGAGTGGACAAGACTATTTTTATTCTTATGACAACCTCTTTCCATGGGTCTTGCAATTCATACAGAGAAAAATCTGACTTTTCCCAAGCATCCAAAGAATTCTTTCCCAATTATGTATGGTCAGAACTGCATTTATAATATATATTTTTTGTCTCCATTAACTATACCTAGAAATTTCTGTGGGTATTTTCCACAGCTGACTTGTCCAAGTCCCCAGCCTTACTATTTAACCTTTAAAAATGCACTAAGATTTAGCTTTAAAATGCCAAATTTTAATTCCCAAGTAAAATTAATTTTGCCCAAATGAACATTACTTTTAATATGGATGCCTCAGTGTAAATTTTTCATCCTGTCCTCTAGTGGTAACTATCCACTTTTTTTATAAAACAGAACAGAAAAAGAAATATAGCTTAAATACAGGTTTGGTGTTCTCATGCTAGTCAGTTAAACAGTTCACTCCTGTTCCTTGTTTCTCATGTTCTTCCTTGTTCGTTGCTGGCTTGTGTGGAGCTTTACATCAACCGTCACCCTCAAGTCCTTCTCCTGCAGGGCTGCTCTCATTCTGCATCCAACCTCTAGTTGTGTCTGGGATTGCCATTGTCCAGGCGTAGGACCCTTCATGAGTTTCACTCCTTCATTAGTTTGCAGAGTCCCACTGAACACCACCCTCCAACCTCCAGTATCCCAGAGCTCAAGTTCTCGACCTTCGTGGTCAGAAATCCTCAATTTGCCTGCAGTTTCTTGATAGGCCATCAGTAATTTAGTGTGACTGATGAGGTTTTGATTTTGTCCTGGTCTTATGTTTGTCTGTCAGGTCTATGTGTCTGTGTGTGTTTGTTTCTTATGCCCTTTATTATCTGCATTTGTGTAGAAAAAGTCCTCGATCAGATAATCTTTGCAAAGGAAATACAGATTTTGCATGTCCTTACAGAATCACAGAATTGCCTGAGTGGGAAGACACCCAGAAGGATCTTCTGGTCCATCTCTAAAGAGAATGGCCCCAGTTGTACCCTTGACCACCACGCTCTAACCAAATGGGCTAATCTCACGGTCAGGTCTTACTGGGGGAACTCAAATGGAGTGACCATAATGCAAAACCTGAAATAAAAGACAGAAGTACCGAACTACTTGATCTGGTATTGTTTGATTATAGGTATGCTCCTCAATTAGTAATGCAGTGACGATACAAGGAAACATATTGCAATTATCCAAAGTAATGCAGAGATTTTCTTGGTTGTTTTTTGTTTTAAATATAGCTCAGTGTAAGTCAGTGAACTGAGCTATTTTTGTAGCAATTCAGAAACAGAAAGTTCTACCACCAAGGCTTCTGTAAGCCACAGAAGCACAATATTCAACACATGGGGTTTGTAACACCCTCCTTTTTCCCCTAAGGCAAACTCTATCAAAGTTGTTGATCCAAGATATGGGTCAGTTAACAAGCTCGTATCTGAAGACTGCAGAGTAAAATGGGGTTCAGAAAGAATCAATATTTCTTCTAGATAACAGGAGTCAAGGCCAAGTCATACATTAAACCAAACAATTTAAGTATAAATATCAATGTACTGCCTGACAGGATGCCAATAAATGTGCTTTAAAAGCAAAGGTATACAGCTTGGTCATATAATTAGCAATAAAGTACCAATAAACTAAAGGCACTTCTTAAAAGCACTGAATATACCTTAAAGCAGCAATTGACAGAAGGACTTTGGAGAAACAGAAGCACAGGCAGAACCCACTTAACTTCAGCTGAAGATCAAACTTTGCAGGGAGCTTTCAGGATTCCAGAGGTTTTGTTGCAAAAGCCTTATTATCTCCAAGACAGGTGTAGATCAATACTAGCAACATTTGCAAGATTGAAACAGGTCATACTTAGGAAAGAAGATGGTATCATTTTAATGAGGAAATAAAAGATCACAACCAGGATCCTTACGAAGGAGACAGAGAAAAGTCATTCTCTGTAGAGCAGATTTAATGGTTGTCTCCTAATGAATGCAGTCAGTGTGAGACAGAGGTCTGGTTTCCCCTGGAACTAAAAGATTATGGAGTTTTTTAGGCATTCAGGTTTTCTCTGAGAATTAAAATTGAGAAAGATTCAGTGAATTTTAGCAGTATTTTCCTCTAGTGTATCTATATTAAATGAAAGCCATATATATATAGCTATCAGGGCAGAAGAAGCACAAAACCTCACTATAACTGTCTGTCCACAGGATGACATGACTTTGTAGGTTTCATTGTCATGCACCTTTTCTTACTGAGGAATGGTGGGAAAGAATAAGTCCTAGTACAGGGCAAATCAAGGCAGAACAGCCTGCTGCTGATCTCAGCAGAAGAAGGCAGATGACTCATTTGAGACAAATATATCTGCTATTGCTCATTCACAAAGTATCCTGAAGTGGTGGAATTCCTTCTAAGATGTAAAGAAAATTCTATGAATCAATGACTAAAAAAATTATTTTTCAAGAAAAAGGGTTTTTTTCTTAAAGTTCAAAGCTTTTTAATGAAAAAATTAAAGCCTGTTTCATGGCCTAATGTTTAATTACTTTGGCAATGTAAACACAATTGTTTCTGGTTTACCTTAGCTGTGGGGGATTCGTCACCAGTATTGGTGATAACAGGGATCAAACCAATGAGGTAATGCTAATAGCTTTAGTTCCAAAGGGATTTATCCAATTAGTGCTCAAATACACTGGGGTGATCACATGAGAGCTTTTGATAAAGACTTGTTTTTTTCAATAAATTTTACTGAACTGTCAGATTGGAGGTAAACTTACTCATCAGAAAACTGAAGTCTAAGCAGAGGCAGAAGCACTATAGAGACCTTTTGGCTAGATGTTATATTGTAGAATCCTCTTTTTTATCTCTAAGGCAAATGAAATTCAAAAATGAGTGCACAAATGTTAAGTGAAAATTATAGAGCCATGCCGAATATCTGAGGTTAAATTATATCTGAGTTCCAAGAACTCCTATCACTTCCCCACCTCCTCCCTTTTGCAAAATATAGAGAAAGATTCATTACAATCTCTTTGGCTTAGAACTGAAGATGCTGAGAGCACATTTGTCTGTTAAAATTTCATCTGTCACAGGAAGAGTTGCTCATTTTTTTGTAAATCAAATAATTTCCGGTCCATCTGATCTCAGCAGCACAGACAGTCAGATGGACACACAGCTATCTGCACAGAACCACTGTCTCCAGGGGAGTCGAAAGCCTGTGACACAATGCCCTTTCCATAATGCCTCTATTGCCCCAAATTCTGGAACTGACCTCTTTTCCAATTTTCAAATTATGCTCAGAGGAAGAATTAATGCTGCTTACAATAGTTTCCTTTTTAGGGTAGTCCAGTGATTAAAAGCAGGGTATAGCTCTGTGATATTTTAGTACTTTTCCTGACTGTGCAAAAATTACTGTGCATCTTTGGACTATGCATTATTGCTGTGCATTTCTTCAAACCTAAGATACAAATAAAGACATTTAACTTTCTTCAGGAATGGTGTGACAATTGTTAATTGTGGTATAGCTGGAAGGACTGCAAGCTATAGCCAAAACAGCCTATCTCTTTCTGCTTTAAATTAATTTAGCAGTTATATCATATTACAAGTTTCATCATTACAGATGTTGACTCTGAAAAAATGATTTATTTGCTTTTGAAGATTAATTTAATTTAATTTAAGATTAAAAATGGAAAATTCATTGAAAAAATAATCTGATTGCTTTTAAGCATATAGTAAATGCAAGAACTTTCTTGCAGAAAGATAATGAAAAATATTTCTCCATATTTTAATGTAGAAGTGGAGAGAAAAAGAAGTAACATATATAGGAGCAAAAATTTGTTAAAGTGCCCAAAAAACAAAAGAGCTTTCTCATTTTTCAGTTTTACACAGAAAGATAACACGTCAAAAATGAACAGAATGTTCTGTTTCATTATCTAGAACACATGTCCTTGTTCTATTTGTTAAATTTGTGGAGAAGGTGTCTGTCCACTGGAAATTTAGAAATCCTTGGATTGAAGAAAAGAAAAGGAATTGCATATGTATGATTTATATCAGATATATTCCCAGGAAGGAAACTGGCACAAGATAAGTTTTTAATATTTTTTTTCCACAGGTATAGCAAAACCATAATGAAAAGTATGGTTCAATAAGGCAAAAAATATATGAGGCAATCACAGGGAAGGTTATACTATACAGTGTGTGGTCTTTCTCATCTTTGTAGTGCAAAACAACACATGAATTTCTCTATTCTACAAAGGCTTAGGGATGGTTACCATCACACTTAGTTAGGAACTTGAAAGAATGGACCCCTCGTAAGGATGCTTCCCCTCTAGGAGATGATAAAGCTAGCAAAGCTTCAGATCCTGGGGAGTACAGCTCCACCTTTTTATGTTTGGTCTTCCTTTTTTCTGTCTTTAAAAAACCTCAAACCAAACAAAACTGCAAAATCCTATGCAGCACTTATGGTAAGATAGATGCTAACTTCAGGCTAAGCTTTTAAACTTCGAGTAGAGCCAGAGATAACTGTATTCTTACCTATAATATTAGGAAGAAAAATGATCTTATGTTTAAGAAACATTTTTATGCCTGTGGGACAGAGCTCAATTTAAGATTTCACTTAAAGCCTAGAGTAACTTATGGATTTGATTCATGTCACTTAATTTTAGCTTGTCTAAAAGTTAGATATTCCATGCAAACTAGAGAGAGCATCTTGGCTCTGGCCCCAGTTCAAGAAATGGATAGCTAAATGTGGAGCATGATTCATACTTTAACATAGTCACTTTTCACTGACTTGATGAATGTGAAAGTCAGGTCTAAAACTAAAAATGAATTTTAAAATAGGTATAGTTCAGTTTGGTTTTGGTTAGAATCTCCCTCTCTCTCATTTATTTTGCAAAACCAAGTATTGAAACATTGCCTATCCCATGGGAAAAGAGTAGTGGGACCAAGAATGCCTGAAGGATTTAAAAGATGATCAGATACTTGTTTCTAAAATAAATGTTTGATTTTACTTCTGTCCTGCTCAAATCCAATAATTTCTCAGATAATATAATCACTCCGTTGGTTAGAGCATGGTGCTAATAGCACCAGGGTTGTGTGTTTGATCTCCATATGGGCCATTCACTGGAGGTGGACTTGATCTTTGTGGGTCCCTTCCAACACAGAATATTTTGTGATTCTGTATGGATGCTTCTGAATACTGTGGTTTTTTTAAGGGTAAAGTATTACAAGAGTTGAAAAATTATTCTTATTCTGCAAGCCCGTTAGCTCTTTTATACCTTGAACCATCTAGGTTTTTGTGTACCTTCATGTTGCATGCTACAGATCCATAATGCCATGGATCCTACATTTCACCTTCTGGGGAGCAGCTTTGTTTTCTCTGATTCTCTTTCTTTTCCCCAGGATGCCTAAACACTCAGGCACATCTCAAAAGAATCCATGGAAAGTAGAAGGGCACACACTCTACTATGACTAACAAAACCCAGAGGTTCTAAAAATTTCAAAGTGTTGCAGCAGCCTGAGACTGAAGTTTCAGAGAACAGTGGTGTGGTAGTTATAGTGGCTGTGCTCCTACAACTTGAAATTTTGCCATCGTATTCCATTTCTTATGAGGATAAGAACAGTGAGTTCTAAAGATACAGATTATGACTGCTTCTAGTGGTCTGGGAGTGTTTTCATGGATTTTGTTTGAAAGGTAACTTTAGGTCCCACCATGGATAACCAAACCTTAAGGATAACCAAACTTCCAGTTTGAAGTTTTTTATTCTTTGATAGTTAAAAAGCTTTAGATTAGAAAAATTCTCTAGAAAGGAAAACAATATTGATAATAATTCCACAGTGAATGAACTCAGGTTATTCTTCTTCTTACATTGAATTACAGCTTTTGGAGTTTATAAGTTTCTAATACTAAAATTTTTCTCAGTATCATGCTTTGGGCTGCAGTGCTTGAATGTTGTTACACTATGTCAACAATTCAAAGAAAACATGAAGCCTTTTGCTTTCTATTTTCCCTTTGTTTAAATTTTAGAGTACCAAAAGAAAGTGGTGTTGACATTTTTTACTGACAATTTCTGCATGGTTATGAAGCTTAATAGCTTAATATTGAAGAGAGTTTTCTTATCAGGCATAAGAGAGAGAGTCAGAGAAAGACTGAGTGCAGGAGTGTGAACATCCGTGCTGTACAATGGGTATTAATTTCTTGCCTCTATCAATATGCCTTGTGATAGTGCTGCAGCTGTAATGAGAAAAATGGATGTTCTCAAATTGTGTTCCTTTTAGCTTCTGTCCTTTGTTAAGTTCACAATATGTAGGGAGTGAAAGACTCAGCACAGAGTATAACTGATTCTGGAGCAGCTTTGTATTTCTGGATATGCAGTCACTCCACAGCCTTTTGTTTCTAGCACAAAAGCTGCTAAAAATCTTTACTTATTCTTTTGTCATTTTCCTACTCTGCTGAATATGACTTTGAGTTGTAATTCTATCTATCCTGATTCTGAAAATTGTGAAGATTTGCAGCCTCTTGAGTTAATTTCATAGAGCAGAGTTACTAATCAGCATCTCAACATGCCCCATCAACATGTCCCCTTTACTCAGGACATTTCACAGGTATAAACTTTCAATGAATAATCATGTGAAAGCCCAAAATCATCTACATTTCACACCTTCTGTTAGCAAAGGGTCAGTCTCTCAGAAGACAAAAATGACTGACGATATCATTCTGCTTTAACTAAGCCTATATGCTTAGATTCAGGTTTTTTTTAATTAGTTGTGAATATTGGACTTTTAACTTTTCAGGAAAATGCCAGTGTCACAGAGATGGTACTATGGTTAGTGTAATTCATAAAGCTACATTCATTTCAATATCCACTTTGCAACGGCTAAGGATTTGGTCCTTAGGGGTTTAGCATATAATAATATCAAGAAGAATAATTTAAAGAATAGTACTGACTGTGAGATTAGATGTGTTTGAAGCCATCTACTTTCAGCACTGCTAAGGCACCCCTGGAATACCATCCAGAGTAACAGCCCTTCGCAGTGAAAAGATAATGATAAAATAGAAAAGCAGGAAGAGAAGGAACAAACAGAGTTTGAGATGAAAGCTGTGGAAAGATCAGAGTTATCTAAAAAGTTAATATAAAAAGAGGAAATATTTAGAACCTAAAATTTTATCCTTTAGGGATAACAGTTTTAAAGTGATGGAGGTATACTTAAGAACAAGCAAACCTGTGGGCAAGAGGTGTAGGGCTGAACTACAGAAAAGCAAAACTAAATTGGAGAGGAGGAGGCTTCCAAAAGCAAAGCAATAACACAACAAGAATGCTGCCATTGGGATTTCATGAGTAGAAAATTTCATTAAAAATTCAGGCAAGTATTTTACAACTGAAATATCTTGCTATGCAACTTTAGATTTTATTAGAAGAGCAAATGAAGAATATAAAGTAACTTTTCATGTTCTTTCAGTCTCATTTTCTCGAAATATGGAGTACTATTAAAATCTAGAGTTTTACTGGTTGGATCTTGGACTTCAAAAATGCAAATAAAACCTACCTAATGGAATACTTCTTATATTTCACCTCTAGCAAAGTCTTCTTTGCTTTTACACTGCATCTTGTGGGAAAACTCTCTTTATTCTTTCCCATACTAGATGAAACTGGAAAATACAGTGGATCAAAATGGGAACATTTCTTGGAAAATTTTGGTTTTATTGATAGATTCTTTCAACTTCAGGCTTCTGAAGTCAAAGACAATCAAGAACACTTGTTCTTCTGATCAAGAACAAAATCTATGGAAAATAACCATTTAATGAGTGGTTTACAAAAAAAAAAAAAAAAAAAAAAGAAAGAACAAAAAAAAAAGAAAAGCCAACCTGATCTTGATTANAAAAAAAAAAAAAAAAAGTGAGACAGCAAAATGTTTCCCCAGCTATGAAGTTAGCAGCCAGTCTGAGATAGACTTGATCCCCCTTCCCTTGAAAAATTTCAAAAGGTCCAGAAGTCTTTTGCTCCAGGGTAGATTAAAACAAATGCTGAAACCTCATTTTCTAAAATTGACTGCACCTGTTTTGCCTGAGCCCTGTTACAAAAATAGAATCAGTAAGATGTGAAAGAGAAAAAGAATAACAGCTAAGACACCATGAGCAGTGACAGTTATGGAGAGAAAAACAGACAAAGGAACTGGATGAGTCTTGACTTTGAGCTGGATTCTATAATATCCTTTATTAGGCATAGCTTTTAAAACTGAATTTAACATTTGTGAACAGCTGCACATGAACAGCAAAGGACAACAAAATTCATTCCTTGGACCCAATCCAAAGCCAATTAAAACCAGTGGAAAACTTCCATGTGTTCTGATGAACTCTTTTATCCTTGAACTAGGTAAAGCTTGGCTCCAAATGGTACAACAATGTCAAGCATCAATTCCTGAGATTCAGTTCAAAGACTTCAGTTGTTTCTGAGGAGATAATCTATATCCACTGAGAGGCTCATGTTTGTTCTTTTGTGTGTGTGTGGCTTTTTTCCATGTTTGGTTGTATAACTTAGTGATAATGGCATTATGAGTGATAATGGCATTAATAGTACTTATGAAGTGACTGTGCTCAAGCTCACAAATGATGTGCTTTAGGACTTGCTAATAGATGCTTAGATTGAACTAAGGAAAGGAAACCCAGATGCTTCTGTATCTGAAAGAGTCTCTGGATGGGTCATTCACGTGTACATACAGGTGGAGAATGTCAGCATATGCATGCTCACACGGAAAACAGGACTACAATGCATGAGCTTGCTGTTCCTTAGAATCTTTCGTTCTGTATGTTTTTCAGTTCCTATTATTCTATGGGAGTAAGCAGATTCCTCTTGTCTCTGTTTACGAGATGTATGGCCGCATGCACCAAAAGTATAGACAAGGCAGCCTCCCTGCCTCCCTCCACATAGTGCTACTATCAGGGGTGCTGATAGGCTTGTCTGATATCCCACAGAACTACCTCCCCAGGCACATAAGTCCCTGCTGCCTCAGCAGCCTCAAATTCTCAATAAGCAACTAAATTCCTAAAGTAGGTTTATGCTTATAAATGGAAAAATGTGGGACTGTTTCCTAATAGATAGTACTAAGGTTTTCAGCACGCAGGATTTGAGTATCTGAACATGCCTAAAGTTTTCTTCCGTATTTATTTAATATTGTGTGTTTAGCATAATGCAAAGGATTTTTATTCAGGATTTCAGTAGGGTAATGTGGGTGGCTCTGATCTGTCTACATGCTGAACATGTGCTATTTTTGGTCTGATTTTACACTGTGCTTCACCTGAGCCACTGTGCAAAACCAGTATTTTAAATAAGGTGAGAATAAAGGGTTAATATTTTGTATTTAAGCACATTATTTGGTGCAGATTTTTCTGACTTAAAGAAACCCTAAACACATACATTATGATATATGGGCTTTTCAATAGGTATACCCAGACATACCCAGACATTGGAACTAATCATGTAAACCCTGGGAGATAATACCACTACCAACTTCAAGGATAGTTTTCTGGTTTCTTGGGGGTTTGATTTATATTGTTTCCATGCAAATGTAGACTTTTATAGGAAAGAAAACTCTGAAATGAATGCTCCAGCTTAATGCCTGACCCTGTCTGTTTTGTGCAAATTAAAGACCAGCATGATAGCTGCATTTTTTTTTAAATGCCAGTGTACATTGTTAAAATGCTAATATGATGGAGCAGAAAGTGGCAGAGGTAGGAAAGGTGGAAGACTGAGGGTTGCAAATGCTTACTTAAAAACACAGATGGGAGTTCAAATGTGTGGTGTTCTAATATGTCCTGTTCAAGCACATTACTTTTCTCTTTACAGAAGAACAAGTAGACGGAGGCTTAATGTCTCCTATTCTGTTATAAACACAAAGTGACACTAAGAAAAAATATGTCCATCTACTGGCAGAAAAAGTCTCACTGTATTTATTGACTTCCATATTGGCTTTTTAAAGGCAAATCAGGCCATTCAACCATGAAATGTCCTCTAGGAGGAAGAATATTGGTCAAAATGATGGTGGGTTTTTTCCTGAGTTGTATGGATCCACAGTGGTAACTGAGAGAGCAGCAGGGCACTTCCTGCATGTTTTCTTTAACTTACCATCTTTTTCCCCATCCCTGTCATGTTGATATATTGCAAGCTTGTGTGGTGAAGTGGTGCTGATGTATTTTCACAGTGCTTTTCAGATATTTCCTTTGGTTTTCCGTCCCATACCACCTGCGACTCCCCACAACCCTTTTCTGTATTATATCCCTATGCTTCCTACCTTCTCAATGCCTAACCTGACTGTTTCCTCTTCTATGTTGGACTGTTTCCAGCTTTGCTTTCTTCATTTCCCAGAGCTATCCTGTTTCTTCCCACGCCAGGCACACACATTTCCACTTCCATTTACAAGTCTGACATCTTCTGGTGATATCTGTCACAATTGGGATGCTCCTTGTTTCCCCCATCCTGTGCAACATCCACCTACATCGTATTAACTTCTCCCTCCCATCACAACTCAGAAACTCCTTCCCATATCTATGTCCTTCCTCGCCTTCCTCTTGCTTCATGTGTCTGAAAATGACCATTGCATGCCTAATACCACCACATTCTGGCTTGCTCCCTCCTGTCTTTTGGTCTCCAAATATTTTTGTACTTTTGCTTGCTTCTTCAGTGACTGTTGTTTACTCAACCTGCTCTTTTTCTCATGCTCTATGTCTGAACCATAATTTTAGGTGTAGATTTTGGGATATTTGTCTCATATTTTTTCTGGTTTTTCCACTTTTCATTTCTGCCCACACATCCCACCTCTGCTGAATGGCAGTTTGCATAATTGTTTCCTCTCCCATTTCTATTATAATGCTCTATCCCCCACATAGCTCCTTCCTCTTCCTCTACTGTCTTCCCATTCATCTCAAATGAACTTGACATCCTTGCATGCTTAGTCAGAAACCACATTCTCCCTTTATCCTCGTCTGTAGCCCTGACTCAATTTCCTTATTCCTCCAAATTGTGGGGTTTTTTTCACTAACTTAGAAAATTTTAAACTTTTTAACTTTTCGACTTTCTTTCAAGGAAGTAAGACAGAACTGATAGTATTAAGGCAGGATCAACTGCATCATTCGGGGCAAAACAAAAAGAAAAAAGAAAAGAAAAGAGAAAAAAGAAAAGAGTAGCTCAAAGGTTATTTTCATGACATTGAATGTTTAATTCTGTAAAGCTTTGGCTCTCAGCAAAGGACATGATAAAGCATCTGGCTCTCCCTTGTGTACTCCACATATAAAGCATTGGAAAGCTGGCTGTGTATTGTAAAATAGCTCTTGTTCAAAGGGATAAAAAGATATTTGGGCACAGTTATATTAATCCTTTGTGCCATTTAGGTCTCTTTATTGTGTCATGTTTTTCTATGATCATGGATGTTTTCACCTCAAATTTCATTAATTTATGTTGCTCGATGGCAAGTCTCAACATTATTAATTTAGTGAGGGTTTTATTTGCAGAAGTCATCTTCAAATTTCCATCTGCTCCTCTGAATGACGGCTACTGGTACTAGCTCTCCTGAAGGAAGCAACATGCCAAGAAAGCCCAATGAACTAATTATCAGTATCTAACACTTTTCTTTATCAGAAAAAACCAAGTCCCTCTATCACTGATTAAAAGCTTCCCTGCTCTCAGTACCCCGACAACTTTCTTTGAGAGGACCTTGAATGAACCAAGGCTTTGAGGTGGATATATTGGCAGCTTTTTATTAAAGTGAACACACTAAAACTACCAAAATTTTGTTCTCAAATCCAAATTTATGTTTTACTAGCGCATAAACACAAAAGAATAAAGTAAGCTTTTAAAGACAAAACAATCATTTCTGCTTAGGAGACAGATTAAGAAAAAAAAAAATCTCTTTTGCTAATGATTCTACCTGGCTTGGGCATAATTTTTCATCTGGGGCTGTTTTCAATTGCCTGTTCATCTTTTAACAAAGGGATCTCACCCTATGGAGGTGCAATATTTTCTCTTCCTGAGGACTTCCAATTGCAGCAGGCAGAGCAAAGCAAGCAGGTTTCCTGCTGCTCAGCCACAAAGTATTAATGCTGCATGATTAACAATAATATAGTCAATACGTAAGAAACAAACATATTCAGAAGTTCTTCCATCAACTATGCAGAACAATGCTGGTTCAGCACATCTGTAAGTCCATGAATTACTGGGACTTGTTATCCACAGTTCATTCTATAATGTATATTTGTGCAACAGCTGTGAGGCGTTCTAGCAGCTATGCTCTTCCTTCTGAAAGAGACTCAAATGGAGTCTGTGGTTGTCACTGTTCTGCCTATGCAGGGCTGAGATCCATTTCTCCTGCTGCTTTATTACACCACCAACCAAACCTCCAGATGGAGGGGAGGCTTCACACCTCAAAAGTACAGTTTTGTTTTCTGGATCAAATATAACAGGTATCGTGTTCATTTAAGGAATGTTTCAAAAACTAAGTAGTCGTGAAAGTACCTTTGCTATATTTTCTGCACATAACCCCAATAAAACAAAAAGGACAAAGAAGGACAAGCCTCTGGTAGGGCATTCTCGAAGAAAAAACAACCCTCCCTGCCACGCATTAGCTTGTTTATGAGTCTGTCATTATGAGTCATTAGCTGTCTGCCACATACTCTGTCTGCCATTCTGTTGTGTATGAAGCTTGATTCTGAGGCATAAACATAACCAGAGATGAAAATCAAGCAGAGAATAATTTGCTCATGGACAGAGTGTTCATGGACACTGGGGGGAGACCCAATAGAACTCTGCACATTATTTTTCCTAAATATGGAGGCAGAGGAATTAAAATCAGAAGAGTTAATCAAAATCCGAGCTACAGTAGCCCATCTTTTAAGAAAATTCTCTGGTCACTGGATTTAAAATTTTAACATTGTTATTACAATAAACATTTCTTTTCATCCTTTTTGTTTCATTAAAAAAAATCTGACCAAAAAAAAAAAAAAAATAAAAAAAAAAAAAAAAAAAAAAAACAACCAATCCAACCCAAAACCGTAAAGCCCAAAAATCTCATACAGCTTCCTTGAGATAATAAGACAATAACTGTATGCAGTGTCAGTATCAGTGGAATGAAAATATAGATATAGGAAAGAAGGCAAGTTTATTTCCAATACGTAATTGAAAAGGAGAGGAAAAATTAAGTTAAAAGGAGTGGAAGGTTTTTGCAGCCCACTATAGATGCAGAGAAGGTGGCCCACCAACCAGCAGTGAAGTGTACAGTTGCAAAATGAAAATGAGTAACTCTCATGTAACATCCATACACAGATATTACTGTATTACCAGTTTATCCACAGAAACAGTGCAGGATTAGGTGAAACTGCAGAAATATAGAATAGACTGGTTTTGTCTAATGGAAGAGGTGTTTGTGAAAAGCAGTGTCACATAACCTCTGTTAGTGTAGTATGAGCTGCTAACAAACAAATTCAAATACAACCCTTGATACAAAATAAAATCCAGTACTGCAAAACAAACTCAAACAAAGACAGATATCAAAGAATCACACTCTACAGATTCCATGGGAAACAATAGAGTGAAATTAGTATAACAGCCTACTGTGAGAGACCCTCCCACACCCCCAGTGACTGCTGGTTATATGTTATAGTATTGTTTTTTGCCATAGCACATCAAGACAGTACATGGCAACATGTCCATGTTTCAACACATACATGGGTATCATAATCTGAAAATTAATCTCACTTCTCCCATGCCTGGGAATGGTACCCACCAAGAATATACACACCCTGAAGTAAAGATGTCAAGTGTCTTCCAGCCAAGTAACACAGTCAAAGATGATTAAGAAAGCAGAAACACCAGGATCTTTTATGAAAAACAACAAAGATAGCAACAATTTTCAAGGGCAGAGACAAAAAAAGTATTTCCAAATAAAAAACTGTAGACTTTCCTTACATAAAATAAAAAGTAATATAGAATTTTCTTTGGAAACTTCAAAAGTCAAATAGATTTCCTTTTTTGCATCCAGTTGTGCCAAATGCTCTGTAAAGCAAGAGGATATATGAAAAAGTCATTAGCTTCTGAAAATAACTTAAAGTAACATGGTGAATAAGGAAATGCAGATTCTAGAGTAAGAAAACTGTCAGTTATTTATTTGGAGCCAATGTATTCCCTAGAACAATGTGTCCAAAACGAATCATAAGGTAAATGATAACTTTTTGGATACAAGGTAAAATGCAGGAGATAAACTAATTGGAAGTAGTGTTGAAAACATATGCTAAGGTAAGAAGATGCATAAGAACAGCAGTGCAAAGCAGAGGCTGCAGAAGCCATGCAAATCAATACAGTGTGTGGAAGGATCAAGGAGGATAAAGTCAGAACAAGACCTGTGCTGAAAAGATCTTCCTCAAACACATATTGCTGCAAAAATAGAACAGACTACAGACAATTATTGGCAACCCCAAATCAATTTGTTGAAATGTTCCCATTTATTTTAAAGGTGACAAAGTATGGGAACAATTTTAATCCCATTTCTCCATTCATGGCCATGAAGTGTCACACAAACAATACCAATAATGCTGCTTTCTTTTAACAGTTTTCTTGAAACTTAGATTCCGAAAACATCAGCAAAGTTTCAGTGACCTAATGGGAGCTACCAATCTGTGCTCTTTACCAAATTGTTTATATTAATTTATGAGAATGGGTTGGGACATTTCTACAGTTCTTAGACATTCTCATCCTTTCCAAAAGCAACCGAACAGGTGGAAGTATGATTTACCTAGGACAAGTAAGAGTAGGAATTATATAAATGGAACAGTCTCTTGAAATTTCAAGTTTTGTGACTTCCTCAGGGTCAGAGTCTCTCAGACACTAGAAGCAAAGAATTCTCCTTTTTCTTGATCAGGGAATCATCTGCATTGGCACAAAAACCCAACTGCTAGCTTGTACTGACTATCTTTTTTTCAGCTGGGTATTACAAAAACATTGAAAATATTCTCCCTGGTTTAAGGCTATACTCTTCATTTTTGTCTCCACTGGTCTGGGGGCTTATTTTAGCCAGCTTCAAATCTAGAAGCTGAAAAATTCCTTTAAAGCAATGAGTTGGTGTGGGCCTCTGTAGCCATTCAGTCACAAAGCATTCATGGCCTAAATCAATATCTCTTCACAGTACTGTACAAAGTAATTTCTCCATACCAAACTGTTTGTGAATCTGATCTGCATATTCCATTTTACTGTGTCAATGTATAGCATCATCTGTTATAGTAAATGAGGTCAAAAGATCGACGAAGAAGACATACAAATCATATGATCCTCAGTAAACAAAAGAGTTCCCCTAAAAAACCCTTATTCCAATGTTGTTTGTGAAATTACCTTCCCAAGTCCCCTTGCATGAATTCAGTCCTGGTCTGTGAACTGAAGTATGCACAGAGAGCAAGAAGAACTAAGGAAAAGCACAGATACTGTCATTCCTAAGATGTTGCAGCCTGCACTGTGCTCAGTCTGCTGAGATGATCATCCTGAATGTAAACTTCTGTGCTGTGAATAGGAAATTTATGGAGCAGAGACAGATGTAAATGGCCTTTGGATTACTGTACAATAGTGACTGAAGGAAGCCTTCTTAGGCATCCAGTTCACAGAGGGAGATTTTCTTGATTAAAAATGACAAAATATATTAGTCCTTTGACTGCTTCAAAACAGAACTTTCAACTCTTGCAGTTTTCATTGGTCTGATGACACCTGACATTTTGTTTATGACCTACAGATTTGTGATCATAATAATGTTTTCATTTTGCTTTCCTTTACAAATAATTTTCCAGATTTCAGTGTTAGACACTGAACAAATAGAAGGCAAATAGGAAAAGCAAAATTATTCCTGCACAATATAATTTCAAAGAAGCCTCCTAGTTTTGTGTATCTGATATGCTTATGAACACAATACCTGTCTTTCAGAACTATATTGAAACTAAATCTCTTTCTGAAACAAAGATTATAAACTATTGGTCATGTAATTAGTACCCATTGCCTTCTGTAAGGACAAAGTGAGAAAAACTGACATAAACTAAAATACTTGTATTCCTTTTCTCCTGGGGAAGAAAGTCTTAGGGATAGCTCTGATACTGTAAATGAAAAGACTGGAGAGGATGAAAAAAAATCACATTAAAATATGTTCCATAACACTTTGCTATATATTTGCTTTTTAGCCTTCTAGTTGTGACTGTATCTTTTATCCTCTTAGCTTGCTTGAATGTTATTTCGTTTCAAACAACTACCTTGAATTTTTCTTACATTTTACTTTATTTTATGTGTGTCCTGTCAATCAGTGAGATGATTTTATGTTACTAAAAAATATCCTCCTGTCAGCAGCTAATACAATCAGTGTCTCTCAATACTGTGGAAGTTAACTCTTCCATTTTCCTTATTTCATAAGGAAAAAACATCTCTGAATGTTTTTCAAGGGACTGAAAAATGTCTCACAAGCAAGAATTAAAGTTGGTGTAGTTTAGTCTGCACTTTCCTTCTTGCTACTTAAAAGAGCAATACTGGCAAAAAGACCCTAGTCAACCACAGTAAGCTGCTTATCCCTGTTTTTCAGGGATTTCATTAAAGAATTATGAAAATCTTACAAATTTTTTTCGTAGAAAGATTTCTTGTTGAAACTAGTATTTTCATGGGAAACTGCAAGTAGGAAAAAAAATGTGTTCAAAACTAATCTTGAAGTGAAAATTTTAAATCAGCCAAGTATGTTCTTTCTAATAAAACAACAAACAAAAATAAAATGTGATTCTATATAATATATATTATTATTTCTTTTTGGTATAACGCCTTAAGAAAGAAAACAGAAAAAGTCATCTTGAAAACATTTCAAAAAAGTGGCTGAATATTTTAGTCTTATTTAATTAAAAATATTTGAATAAAAAAATTCTCATGAACACCGATTTAATTTGATACTTGTGTGGGTTGCATTGTGTGAGTGCAGACTGAGCCTGAAAATGCTACAGGACTCAGAATAAATTAAACTGTGCACTGCAATGCTGGAGATCCCAGTTGTGAGGAAAGACTGTATGAATGTGTTTTAGCTTTGTAAGTAAATGAAAATTCAATGTGTTCTTAACAGAGCTCAAATATGATGCGCTTTCTCACAATTCTCTAAAATTCTTCAGAAAGGCTGTACCAGAGCAGGTCCTTTCTCCCTTTGCAGGATTTTGCTGCTCTAGACCTTGAAGAATTGCATATTTTCTCTGTAGGTGCAGTTAATAGAAATGAGGAAAAAGCAAATGGTGTAAAACAACTATCACAGGATTTTTGAAGGAGTATAATCAGCCCTAATTATTAATCTCTTATTCTATATTTTAAAAAGAAAATTAGCTAGAGGAGAGTAAGGTATTCAGTAAGCATTAATACAACATGAAGGTAAAAATTCCTTTAAAACTTATTTTAGTGACAAAAAGCTTTTAAATACTAATTTTCAGGTAGAGTTGAATTATTTTAACTAAATGTTTACTTGCATTTAACAAAAAAAAATCATAAAATATTCTTACATAAAGTGTGAAATTTTGACCATTGCATTTTTTTTATTCCTTTCTGTTATGAATACAAAATTATTTGTGTCAGAAAAAAAGACAGTCTTCCTTGTTTATCTTTAAAACTTCCTAGTATAATTATCCCTATTCCTGGAACAGAGCTAAACCTGTTGTATTGTAATGGAGTACCCGGGCCAGTTTGAAGCATACATGATGGAACAGACAGGTAACCTGAAGGAGGCCCTGAAACTGAGGATAGATTTGAAGCATCAAGTTTGGCAGATGAACTGAAATCACAGGATATAATTGAAAAAATCCTACTGAATTTATTTGTGCCTGGGGCTAACAACTCTATTTTGCAGCAAAAATAGATATTGAAATAATACTTACTTGTTAAAATAATTTTTAATAAGATTTCCTTTATCATCTAACATTCCACAAGCTAAATAGAATATTTTAATTACGAAATTCTTAAAGCAATTAATTTCAATTCTCTTTACTAAAAATCCAGAATGCAAAATGATCAGTGAAACACTGAAGGATATAATTACATAAGCTGTGGGTGATATTCTTAACTTGTGCAAACAAGAGAGGCAAAGGGAGTGTTAAAACTTCACTGCTAGCCCCAGTTAAGAATGAGGTTAATTACCAGAACTGTTGAGGCTCTGGTAAGGAAATTAAATTATTCAAGTTGTTCACAATACGTAAGCAGAAATACATGCAATTTTTGTTAAAGAGCTATAGCTTTAGGAGCAAGTTGCATGATTACGTACATAACTGCCTATGCTCTCCCTTTTCTGAGTAAATTTGGCAAATGCATAAGGGGCCAATCTTTTTCAGTACTAAGTCTGATCTGCACTGACCTTTCAGTTCCTCCAGAACTATCCTGACTGGCCAACAGGTAAAAAGAGCTTTGATGGCTTTGGGTATGCAGCCAGGGAAGGAAGTGTACAGCTGTGTTAGTATGGCTGGCTTCCACTAGTACCTTCTTTCAAGTGAGGTGATAGCTTCACTTTGTATTCTAAAACTGAGAGTCAGTGCATTTAACAGACAGCAACAGAAAACTCATTTTTTCTCCTGAGCACACATAGGGCCATAATTCTTCTTCATCTGATTTTCCTAGCTAATAGACAGGAAAACAATAGAAAAGGAAGAAATCAGTGGAATGCTCTTATACATTATGTTGAAGGGAAAGTCTACATTAATTTTCTACCTTCCCTTTCATTGTGTACAAATACACATAAATAAGATATTATCATTTAGAAAATGAGAAAGCAGCCCACTTTTCATTTTCTACTCCAGTGTTCAAGCTGACAGCTTGTGTATTCAACCCACAGAATGGACAAAGAACATGTGTCAGGAGTCCCAGCATGGCAGGCAGTGGCAGCAACATTGCAGCAAAGCCACTGCACTGGTAGGGAGGTGGGCCTGAATGAATGCCAAACAACAGGAGAGGTCCTGGTGGAGGCCTGGTTCCACAGTAATGGCAATGTCTCCTCCCCCAGATGCTAGTCCTGCACTGCCTGGGTTATGGATGTCATGCAATGTGCCTGCTCTCCTCCCCTGAGCAGAATGTGCAATGTCCCTGTGAGGCACATCGCAAAGGCAGCCTAGTTTGAGGGTGAGTTTTCTCATTCTTAGACTTATTTTTCAGTAGAAGAAATACTGACCACAGGAATAATAATTGCTGGACTCAATTACTAGATAGGTCTCTTGCTTTCACAGAAACACTCACTGCACAAGCAGTTGACTCTTGCAAGAAAGTTACGCAAAAAGATCATGAGATAATTGCACTCATGAACGATATGAAAAAATAGTTTTTGTAATATGACTTTATATTTCCTGCTTTACACTCTAGTAATTATGCACGTGTAATTTAGCAGAATTTCCTTATCCAGGACATTGGCAGCACAAAGCATAAATGTTTTAATATTTCCTGCAAGGAAACCTGTCCCAGGTACATGTGTCACAAACCCCAGAACAGGTACTGATAGACAATGATTACTGTTCCTTTATGCACAAATAGTATATCAAAAGGAAAATGGATATATATTTCTGAATGCATTTTATTTTAATCTGAACAGTAAACTGAATTAAAGACAAGGCTAACAGCACACATAGCAGCATGTATGAACACATTGGTGAAGATAGGGGATGAAGCTATCGAGTACACTCATGTAACAACTTCCAAGTTGATGGATATGACTGTCAATAGTTGTATTTTATAAAATTCAAAGCTTACATCATGGCAGTCAGCACTTATGCTGGGTTAAAATCTAGCTAAACAGAGCGTTAGTCAGAGAAAATTTGAACTGAGTAAAAAAGGCTTTTTGAGATTTGAGTAACTAAAAAAACCAGATCATAGTATTTCTAACATATCTGTGCACCATGCCCTATATTTTTCATTGAGTGTGAGCAATTCTAGAGTATGTAAATGTGGAGAAAATTCTTGCATATTTGTGCTGTGAATTCAATGAAATTCAAACAAATTACACTAAAATGTTCCTTTTAAGTGGGGAATCACCTAAATAATACAAAATAGACTACATGCATCCATTGAGTAATTCCAGTGATGTTAAAGAGGTTATTTTAAAGTTTAATTTGCCACAATACATGCAACAGCTCATAACCCTTTATGAAGATAATACTCACAAGTTTAAACAGTACAGTGCCCTAAATTTCTTGGGAGGCTACAAATAGTCCCTCAGTACTCATTAGCAGGCTATAGTTCCCCCTATCATGGGATTCTGAAGCGAGAGCATTATAGTTCAATTTGCACATAAGCTGCTGATCTATCCAGGAGAAAGTAATATTCAGCATTCGTTTATACATAAGATGTGAGGAAGAAATATTCCAAAACAAAGAAAACAAAAAGGTAATAAACCAATTTTTTGTGTAAACAAAGGAAAAAAATGCCATCATAATTTCCCAAATTGGCAGAAATACCTGCAACAGTCACTGCCTAAGAAAGTACAAAGCTGAGAGAATGGCAGTACTGATGTTGCCATTTCTGTGATACTGATTAGTCTTAAGTTCATTGTAAGAAATTGCTCAGTCTTGCAGCTCTCCTGGCAGTTAATGGGTTAGAACATGAGCTGCTCATCTGAGACCTAATTTACAAGAAGAATTAAAAGGTCGAGCATGCTGATAGCGGGCAGGAGTTGAGAGTTTAATGAAAATGCAGCAGAAACTTAGTGAATTATTTAAGAAAATGAAAAAATTGGTTGGACATGACATTAAAGGAATTTCCAGAACAGGGCCACAAAGCATGGAGAATGATGCTGTGGTGAGTATGCTTGACCTGACCCATCAGAGATGAGCTCTGGCAAAACCTCTGCACAATGGCTCCGTCAGCTCATGAAAGATACCTCATGACAGTTACATAATGAGAGTACATTTCTTCACAATGCTTTCCTCTTCATACTTATTTCTTACCAAATTACTATCTTCACCTATTATACATCTTTTAGTATTATCAGAGCTATCTCTATAAAATCCAGAGTTTCTTGAGAAGAAAGTGTCTGCAATACAGAAGCATGTCCCCAGGCAATTCTTTAAAAGGTAGATATACTGAGTTCTGGTTGAAAAGTCTAGGATTTTGTTATCGTACTCTTTCAGGGCCAGACTGAAAGCATGTAACTGCATGGTCATGAAAATAACTGTTTCCTGATATGAACATGGAGATCATGATATGGCCATTAAAGAAATGGGGGTGTGTATTTATGGGGTGCTGTTATTGAACAATAAATAGCAGCTGAGATCTGAAAAAATACTCATGATAATAAAAATATAAATTTTATTATAGTAAAGATTAAGAGTGCTTCAATATAGTGTTTAAACTACTTTGGACCTGACACAGAATGCAGAGCAGAAAGTTAGGTCCCTCCTCTTTCTGTTTGGAAACTGGAAGAGTTTAACAGTTCATAAAAGTCACTTAAAAACATATGTTGAGCAGCTAGTCCAGAGAGAAATGCCACATAGAAGGTTATGCCTGAAATGCTTCCCTTAGCCTTACCCACCTGATTGTTTTCACTCCACTTTGAAATAGCAACTCAGAGGTCTGGACTATCTGTCAGAGACCTGAAAATGGCTTAGGGATTTTTCTTTGGCATATGCACAATGGATGTGTTAGCCACCTTTACATAGTTCCTTAAGGAGATTGATATTAGCATCACAGCTAACTATTTGTCTTTTAAACTTCTGGGGCTTCTGCAGTATATCTTAGCTTTGTTCTGATCAATGCATTTGTGCCTTCTTCTTCACAGTAAGCTTGTCTTGCTAAGGTGTGTTAAAGAAAATTTAAGATGACCAGAAGATGCAGACTTCTATTACAAAACTGTAGTAGACCTTTTAATGAATTGTCTGGGACAAACTCATGTGTAATACAAACTTAAAAGAAATGTTTTATGAATTATATTTTTAATTAGTCTCAAAAATTCATTATTGGCAGTAAAGTTCTGATACATAGAATGTTCCTGTCAAATTATAATCTACATCAATACATCAGCAAAGTACACACAATTGTCCCTCAGGTACACAACACAATCATCACCAAGGCAACTAATGACTATAACTATATATTTGAAATGCTAGATGACATTGTATGAAGTACTCCATCAGAAAGAAGCAAACAGAACAGAAATAACAACATGACCATTTTGAATTAGATTCCAAAATGGAATACTTCACTTAAAAAAAAACAAATAAAAACCCCAGGATGTTTTAGAAAGAAGTTAAAAGAAGCAAGAAGCATTAAAAGTTCAAATTTATTATGGTGAGCCAGGTAGACCATTTCACACACATCCAATAAATGAAAAACCTGAAATATATTAATAATTAATATGAATGCAATACCAACATAAAAATAGTGTTGAAATATTGTGGTCCTTTTCGTCTCTCGGAAAATCTGGCTTAATAAAGCAATTTTGACTATGAGTGAAAATAGCATATCTCTGTTAGAAATAAAAACTGTCTGATTTATTGAATATAGTAATTTCCTGTTTTTCTTTGAACATTGTTTCTTGCAATTATATTGCTATGTAATTCTCTTTTTCTCTTTTATGTGCTGGTTGTGAAATTCAGTCAACAAATGAACAAAAAGTTATTTTACTTAGACTGTTCATGATAATATTTAGTTCGTGGAATTTAGTTTACTGAGTGTTTGGGGTTGGAAGAGATTGCTGGAGGTCATCTGGTCCAAATTCCTTGCTCAAGCAGGTTCACCTAAAGCAATTGCTCATGACCATGTCTCTGAGAGATGTACAGCTCAGTGTAACATGCTGTTTTATAGCACATTGTATTTCATGACTATTTTGGTGCTTCTGTCTCTAAAGCTAGTCAAAAATGCATGAAGAAAATAATTTTATGACTAAGATTGTGCACCAAATAATTCATACTATATATATTAATTCTGGTTATTAAACTGTTCTAATTATGAATGGTTTCCCAGAAGCTACAGCATGTACTTGGAAATGGAGTCACTGTTTAAAATAGAAGCGTAAGGCACACTGTGAGCACTGCAGAAGATATGAACGATACTTAGGGAATGGAAAGGCAGGGACTCTGATATTAACGGCACTGAACTTACTGAATATATATCTTCAATATAAACAGCAAACTATATTTCAGATAGAAATGAATTAACTTCAGAAATCCTCAGTTTAATTTCTTAAAGTATGGCCATTTGGCCAGCCTTTTTAGTGCCACATCAGGCTGGCAGTTTGAGGACTCCCAGGCATGCAGAGATCCAGGTCTCTCTTTTCAGTCTCTTCGAACTCCAGTACAACAAATGTGAGATAAACCTTTCTCATGTTGAGATGAAATTAGCTTCAAGGCCTGCTAAGCCTGGTGCTTAATATTATTTGGATAATACTTGTAGCAGTGTTTCTCTTATCACTTATTTTTCTTAGTGGCACATGGCTGGATACCAGCAATGAGTGACAGAAAAAGAAGACACAAAGTGGATTGCCAAGCCCAGTGACACACTCTAGTTTTAGCTCTTTCTTGATAACTGTTGAAGTAGTGACTTTCTTTGAAAAGTTGGCCAGCTTTTTCTACAGCATAGATAACAAAATCAGAGTTGTAACATCAGCTTCAAATGGTAAATCTGGAGTTACCAGAGAATGACAACACCCAACTATTGTAAAAAGTCACTAAACCAGATGGCAAATGTTCTGGTGTTTACTTCTTAAAGATAATACTGCAGCTGTTATGTATATTTTTTATTAGAGGGAAACACAAAATTTTAATATAGCCATATAATTTTTTCTGTTAAAAAATGGCCAGATTTATACTTAACCACTGAAACAACATCAATAAATTGGTTTCCATAATTGGTGGCTCTTCACTTTTTAATATAGATATGGTGTATAAAGATACCATTTTCTTGCAACCCTGTCTATTTGATGCTGACTTAAAAATGAAATATATTTGACAGTTAGGAACAAACATTTCATTTGCAAAGGCACTTCCTATTTATTACAGCCCTACCTTATTGAACTTATTTCTGAGATGTAGATATAATTTTATTCAAGGGCAGTGTTTAGTATAACGACCTGATATATCCCATATTTTTCCCACTGATGTCCTGTTAAATCATAGATTCTCAGCTGGAAGCAAAAAGATGGCTTATATAGAAAAAGTATAAAACTCTTGATAAAAATCACAGGTAAGCAATAACACTTAGGAAAACCAGATATATTAGAATGTCTCAGAAACTTGTAGGTGTTTTGTGAACTGTTTAGAACTTTAATAAGAAAAGCCATGTTTTTAGGAGAAAATCGTCTGTCATAATCCCTCCCTCTTCCTCTTCAAAAAGACAGTTAAAATGGATTTCTTATGAAAACAGAACTGTTTTATGAAAACAAAATAAAACAATAGAGAAAAAACACGTAAGGAAAGAAATGTGAGAGAGATTACACTTTTACAGGATGGTTCTTGTATCTCTTTTTGAAGTCTTCTGTTCATGGCAAGGTATTTCACCTGTATGCATGCCCAAATTTTAGCTTTCAGTAGCATTAGGATTTTGTTAGCTTAATAATTATATTTAATTTTTGTTGTTGTTGTTAGAATAGTTTTATGGTTTTTACACATCCAGATAAAGTATTTTATAAATGCACAAAGAAAATAAAACATGAGTCTTAACACAAAATTTAGGGGAAGAAATATTAAAAGATAGAGGAAGTAGCGGGGCACAGAATGAGAATCTGAGCAGACTTTGTTGCTCCCCAAACACTGGTCTTTCCCTTTGTATGGAATGGGACTGTCATCTTAAATCAGCCACCTTACCCCATACCACTTAGTTGTAAAATACAGGAATACTTTAAAACTTGAAGACCACATCAAGACAACAGAACTGAGAGGGTATAATATTCCCTGCCTGCAACCCATGTCTCTGTCAACCAAAGGATTGATGTAAGAGTTTCACTGACTGAATTTTCACCGGCCCTGGGCAAGGAACTCACCATGGAGCTAAGCTGCTTTTTGCAAGGCCCCTCGTATAATAGTGGGCAACAAATAATTACAGGTAGAGAAATTAATTCAGTTTAATAAAATGGGATATAGTTAAATGGAACTGGAGCCATTCAGAAGAGGTAAAATTTAAGATGAATTTCAAGAAGCATCTCTGAAACTGAGCTTTATTAACCTGAGGAATTTTCTGACCTAGCTGTCATATTTTCTCCAGAACACAAGCTCATGTCTTCTCTGCATTGTTTTCCCATTTTCATATAAAGATTCATTTACACAAAGTGTATTTCATAACTCACACTATTTGCAGAGATGTTTCATATTTGTTTCATATTTGACTTACTCCTAAGTTCTTCTGAAGCACTTTTCTGTTGTTAGGTATGTGATATTCCTATTTTCCATAGCCTGATCCAAGTGGCCAATGTTCTGAAAGTACTATGCTTAATATCAAGAATAATAAAGACTAGTAATCATAAATAATAAGAATGCTAATCAAACCTTCACATCAATTACCACTGTGTTACATCACTGACATAAGTAGATAGCTGACAAATTCAAATGGCAAATTCAAATGAAGAGGCCTGATAATGGAAAGCAAACAGAAAACTCTGGGCAATTTTTAGTCAAAAAACTGTCATTTCAAGACATCTCTGAAATGTCAATATCTACAGAAACACCAGTTGAGCACACATGGAATAAGGAGTCACAAAACATGCTTACATTGTTCAACATATTTAATAGAAAAAACTTTAGAATGAGGGACGTCAAAAGCACTTTCAAGAAAACTAAAACCTTGCTAGCTTCAAATGCAACTGTGTTTTATTGGTTATACTTTGCATATCTTATGTGCTGAGAATTTTACAAGGAAAACTTCCTGCTGCAGCAGTAAGTTTATATGCACAGCAAAACAGTAGAGTGGATGCACACACAACTTAGTAATTTTCCAAGCTACTGCAGGTCTCCCAAATACATAGAAACATTTTGCTTTTCTCAGATGAGATCCGTGACCAACAATGCATGGATATCTGTTGTACTGAAAAGAAGAAGTGAAAATACCTATGACTGATTGGCAAGTTTATTATATCAGCTATTGGTTCCTGAAAAAAGCAAAGGAAAAAGACGCTTTAGAACAACATGCATAAACTACAAGATGACTTTTGATCTGATTCCATTTTCATACTGGTATAATGAGAAACAGGAATAACAAGGAATTGCAAAGCAAATTTTTCTATAAATATCTCTGTGATTGTGTAGAGGAAAGATCTCCCTCTCAGATAGACAGGATACTGGTTTTAACAATCAAGGCATTTTCTTGTCTGCTTTTAAACATTTGTGACTCAGTTATCCTTTGAGGAAAAATCTAGTCCCAGCTTCCCTGTGTAAACAGGTCTTTTTACATACCTCGGTCTGGATGATTTTAAACTGTATGGAGAGTCAGCTGAGACTCTCTGACAAATAGAGCTAAGAAGTTCTCAAATTATATCTGCATGAGGATTGTATGAGACGTATGAACTTTTGTACCTGTCAGTGAAGACCAGAGAGTGACAGTGAAAGGTCTGACTTTAACACAAGAGCAAGCCACTGAACTCCTCCCTCTGAAGAAAATGCTATTACCTCAGTACTTTAGTTAGTACTTCAGTAGTTCAGTAAGAAACAAAGAAATGAAATCAAAGCCAAGCATATTTAGAAAACTTAAAAATTTCCTTCAACTTCTGATTTCTAAGATCAGTGCACATAAACTCCGCTAAACGTAAACTGAGGCTGACAGATTGAGTGTACTTAGGCAAAAGAAGGAAGGATATTGAAGACCTGTTAAGAGTCTGAGCAATTTTAGGTACATGGTACACTTTTTACATATGTCAGGGAAAGTATTAAATCACATTTATAAACAGTCCTAGAAAAAAGAATGGCAGAAAAACAGAGTCATGATGGAAATCCAAGCCTTATATGAAGACCAGTGGCAAAATCTATGTATAAAAAGAATAGTATTGGTTAACCACCTTGGTAAAAACCCTCATCTTTTGCTGTGGACATGCCATTTGCATGATTGAAAAATAAGGTGCTGTTGAAGATACACTTCTAAGAAATCTAGAGAAACATGCAGCAACTCTTTCAATCCTTATAAATTAGATTAATTTTCAAGGATAGCATATATTTTTACCCAATAATTTAGGAAATTTAAAATAATTTAGGTGGGTGTGCTGAAGGGATAGTTGTTCTTGTACTTTAACTTTGGTTCTTAAAAGTAATAAGCAGATAGCTGAATGAATGTAGGAAAAGTATTAATTTATCCCCTGTTCCTCATTCTGAACTTAACAATCAGAATACAAGTTCCATCTTCTCTTAGTTACTTTTCTCACCACAGGATGCTGATTCCTACCTATAGCAAAGAGGAGAAGGTTAGGTGGCATGGGATTACTGTGAACACAAGACTAAGCATAAGAGGACAAGGCAAGAATAGAGCTGAAGTCTAGGAGGCCGCAAATAGAGATTAACAGTAGCTGACATCCCCAAAAGTACTTTCTCATTCTTATACTGCTTTGTTTTGTCTCATATCCCTAATGGCTTTATTTAGAAAATCTATTGTCATGCTCTACAATGTCACAAAATCCATAGGATTTAAATTACCACTTTTAACTCATATTTCATAGTGAAAAAATGTTCACTGTATTCTTCAGAGAGCTTAACACAGAATTTAAAAAAAACTTCTCTAAATTAATTTTACCAAAACAGTGACAAAATATTTTATATTTAATTCTACCAGAGGCTATCCTAATGAAGAATAGGCTTCTGCAGCTGTCATCATTCTTTATGTTTGTGTCAATGTTTGTTCTTTCAATTTACTGACTAGGAAGTGGTGAGAAATCAGCTCTTCTGCTAAAGAAGAATTAGGATCAGATCTGAATTTATGCATTCACATCCTAGTAGCAGTATTTGCTCGGTTATAATTTATGGCTGTGGCTTATGCAGCACAAATAAGATGCCTTCATCACCACATCTATACTCAAAAACATTGATCTCATCCTGGACTTATCTTTGTACATCCCCCCTTTTAAATATTCAGTCTTTTTTTAAAAAAAATCTTTAAGGAACAGATGTACAAAGCAAAGGGGACAAAAGAAGCTTTTCTTAAGTTGAGGAGGCACATTAAATTCATTACCATTAGAAAAATGTAAGATATTCTGGTGTGCCTGTGAGATTCTCAGAGGCTGGTATTCAGAATTTTTTGGATTTCCTTAAGGCAATTAGAAAGATCACACAGTACATATTTTGTTTAAGTTTTGGCCCAATGTATGCCTTACACATGCAATATTTCTCACAAAAAAAAATAATTTTCTTAGAGTTAATTTTTGTAGACCCAGTTTTGGTGGATACATTAATTCAATGACATTAACCAAGTTTAGATAAATTCTGTGGCATAACTTGTTGTTGTAACTGAAAATAACTCAAAAGTTGACATAATACTTATTCTCAATTAATCGAAAATGTTTATTACAGTGTTAATAGTTAAGGCAGTTTATAATGAAAGCTTTAATTGTGTATATTGTACATAACAATTAACCTTACAGGTATAGAAATACGGAAGCATGTATCATGAAACTATTTTAAAAACAGAGTAAATCACTCTATATCTTGTAATAACATTTTAATGACTGAGTGAAACATACTGGTTCTTTTCCTAAAAAGCATTTAATTCTAAAGAATGTAAACTATGGTCAAACACTTGGAATAACAGCAATGAATAAATTAATCATTTTATAAAGGATGGATGTAGGGTGAGATTTTTCATAGAATTTTGCCTAGAACCAGAAACTTATATTAAATTTTATCACTCAACGGTGATGTCAATAAATAAAGGACATTGGCTGTATATCAAAGATGCCTACTGCAAAAACATTTTTTCAGTGTAATAATTTTAAGGATTTATGAAGGGATTATTTAATTTTCTTTTTTTTTTTTTGAAACGGAAGGGGTAGTGCATTTTAATGCTTGGAGAACTGAAGGTTTGATTTAATGAAATAGAGCTAAACATGGTATGGGTAGGTAAATAAATGTTTTTATTTCTGGGCATTTGTTCTTTTTCTTCAACCAACTCTGGTAGTACAGTCTGACATATTTTAGAAGAAAATCTCAATTTTGCATGTCTGAGATCCTGTGCCCTGAAGAAACATTCTATAAAGACTTAAGTAAAGCTCTTTTTGACCTGTATTCTGAATTCAAACTGAAATAACTCTGCAGAAAGAGAAAAGCAAATAGATTGGGATAGTCCTCACAAGGTAGGGGGATTTTTACTGTTTTAGGAGTACTAACCACCATAGCTGCTATACAATTATGGACTCTTAATAAACAGTTATTGTCATGCTTTCCTGGTTATTAAACTAAATACATGGATGAGCAACAAGGTAACTTTTACCTCCAATTAACCTGTCCTATTAAATGTAATCACACTCTTACTTATATGTTGAGCATAAACTACACTGTATTTTATAATCTTGTTAGTATTCATGGTTTGACAATGAAATTTGCTCAGCTTATTAAAGATGCTGAGTTTTTGTAGTTAAGTCACATCTGTTGTCAGAAGTAATTAGATCAGGTGGCAAATGACAGCACCTTTCCTGACAGATGCTTTGATGTTGAGAGTAAGAATGCCCTAAATGTCTCTTTGAATAATGCCAAGATTTCAGCGGTGGTTTATTTGCCTTGAGCTTTCAAAGTGGAACTTTTGGAGCAATCTGACATAGTCCCAAACAGGAGTATGTGTAACTTTCACTTCCAGTGTTAGAGGAAAAGAGAAACTCCTTCAAGATGATTTTTAATAGAGATTTGTCTTGGAAAGGTAGAAGATAACGTTATCAAACGATCACAATATGTTTTCCTTTTAGCATATATACACACACTCTGTTAAGACACAAAAGATATTGCATTATGCATTTAAGCATATCTCAGACAGTAAATTACACTTCAGCCTAATGACTCCATTATTCAAATAAACATGCTGACAAGCTAGTAAAGATATTATTTTATGGGAGGTTTTTCATCAGCCAGCCATGAAATAATGCTGGCTTTCTGCTTGTGAATCAGAGAATACACTTTTTTAGTGAACTTACCATACAAGAAAACACTGCAAAATGCACTATGAAAGAATCTCTTCCATTATTTATCCACAATCTAGATAGCACACAGATAATAGTAGTGTGGGTTTGCCAGGTCTGTTTGGAAAGACACATTCATTCTTCCTGGTCCGTATGATTCTGCATAAAACAAGAATTGTAGGAATGCCTTCAATCAATTCTCTGCATTGTTTTATCCTTACAACCTATAGTGGCTCACCAGATTGACAGTCCCTGCACATGTGCCATCCAACCACTTGGAGCGGGGGTTCAAAGGCACATGCTGACAGCCACCAAGGAGGATATTCTTTGTAACTGGCATCCCGTGCAAAAATGTAATAGGAATTTTGGTGGTACCAAGAAAGATTGTTCTCTGTGCATGCTCAAAGACCAGAGTGTTCTTTCTTTTGTCTCTGACAAGTGAATGTCAATTATGTTTCTCTTCTGGTTTTTTTTTTGCCACGCATCCATCAGAATACTGTCTGGGTCCATACAGTTGAAGATGGCCCTATTAAATTTGATGAAACAAAAATGTTTTAATTATTGTAATTACTCCCTTAACAGTAGTATTGATGGTCAGAATGAAATGAAATTAAGTTCATCCCATTTAACAACCCTTATGTTCCATAGGATGTCTTCAGTGGGTCACAACTTGAGTCATTTGGGTCCATACTTCTAGATTGGTTCCTCATTCTTTGTTTTAATGTTCTTAATAATTCTTTACACTTGGGAATTTGCAAAACAGCAGGCATATTATTTTGGCTCACTTCCTTCTAAACTGGAAGATTATGATCAATATAAATTGTAGCAAGAGTAATATCATATGGAATGATAAGGAGGTGAATTATAATCTCAGGAAGATACTTATGTGATTCCATTTTTCTCTGTCTTCTTTATCCTTATGTAAGACAGAATAAACACAAGAGTGGGCATTCATTGCAGGTCAGAAGCATCCTCCATGAATGGATATTCACAGTGACAATAATTTCCTGGTCTGAAAATGGGAGTAATTCTAGCTGCCCTTTGGCATTGTGTTATGCCGCATCTGGCTACATTTGTATAATAACACACACCAACATGACAACTCAGTGCATCATATTGGCTTAGTGTGAGGAGATAAAGCATAAATGGAAAGTGACTGGCTAGGAAAGTGATGTATGATGCCTCAAAACAGAACCCGAATAGAAGAAAAAGTACAGGATTCATACCTTATGAAAACGGGCAGAAAGATGGCCAAAATATTTATAGGTCCAAACTTAAATGTAAGAAATTAGTAGAAGGAATATCATTTTTACTTTAAAACAGCATTCAAGAGCACAAACATAGTGCAATAGAGTGTTATTTATGCACAGATCACTAAAACCATGAGAATAAAGGTGCACAATATTCCACGCGTTATTCATCTAATGAGGCCAAACAAAGGGAAAAAAGTCCAGTGTTTGCATCCAGGGATCACAGGATCTATATGTACCTAAGTATGCTAGGTCCTGTGACAGACTGTATTAGTACACTAGACTTCTGGCAGAGAATATGCTGTCTAGCTTCTGCTTTGAATTAGAGTTTTGTGTGGAATTCTCAGTGACTGATGGACAACACTGCAACCCCTCTACACATAAGATTTACACCAAGGAGTAGCTGAAGTATGAAAGACACAGTAGAACTGTCTAAAGAGGACAGAAATTATAGAGAAAATAGACAAATGTGTGATTTACCTACTTACCTCACAGGACTCAACAAAGGGAGGAGAAAAAGGTTCAGTGTACATGCTTCTCCAAAAGCTGTCAGCGCTTTGTTAGGGGCAGCCATAGGTGAGTGCTGATTACGCCAGGACCTATCATCATACGATGCAGTAACTGAAAATTTGTATCATATCAAGTGACAGACCCTTATGCAGGCAAAAAAGCAAAAGTAATCGTGTCATCTACACATTTCTCTATTGCTATTTTTTTGTGGATTATTTATTAACAATCCATTTTTGAAGCTATTATCAGAAACTATTTCAGTCCAATGAATAAAATTGGACTGAAATAGTTTTTTTTTTGTCTCCAGACTTGCAATACTGGAGTGTCTCAGTATCTTGGTTTATGGTGACTGAATGATCTTCACAAGACTTACTAATCTGGGTGTATGTGCTTTGTGCTTGCTAATCATTTTTCTATATCAAACACCCCAGTTTCTTGATCAGTTTGAAAAGACAAAAAAAAAACCAAACCAAAACAAAAAAACCCCAAAAAAACAACAAAAACAACAACAAAAAAAAAAAAAAAAAACCCAACAAAAATATTTCNCCAAAAAAAAAAAAAAAAAAAAAAAAAAAAAAAAAAAAAAAAAAAAAGGCCAGAAAGAATTATTCTGGGTATTTCAACACGTTCCATACTCTTGCTTATTAAAACTCACCATTTTTCAAAATCTTTTTTATCACTCAGTTTAGCTTGGGGATGTATCCAGTTTCTCTTGAACTGAGCCAAATTTGACACATAGCTTGCATGTTCTTACTTTTTGTACCACAAATACAATTTATTATAGTACAATAGTGGAATTTAGAAGTTTTAAAAGGAAATTTTATGTAATTTTCCTTTTAAAAAGCATTTTGTAGGATATTCTCTTTATTGTTGTGCTGTAAAATCTTACTCTCCCATATGCTGTCATTTCCACTCAAGAAAAAAGCCATTCATTTTTTATTCCTTTCAGAAGCATAGTAGAAATCCATTGTACTTCAGGATTATTTTTTTCCAAAGAAATTTAAGTCATTCATTTACTAACTCTTGAAGTCAGACAAGTTGTGCAGAAGTACTTTATGCAGTCAGTCTGATAAATTTCAAGCTGTAGTGGTAGAAGAATGTGAATAATGGAAAAATTATTCACGAATATATTATCCCAAAACTTTAAAGAAACCATACATATTAAGTTCCCTTACCCACTCCAGGAAAGGAATAAATGATAAATAAATATTTCAAGAGTAATTCATTCAAATAATTTATTTTAAAATTATCCATGCCCTGATTGAAACCGTATTGAAATAATTGATCTCACTTCTGCTGGTTCAGCTTCACAAAGAAATACACAAGAAGCTCCAGTATTTTATAGAATCAGGCTGTCAACTTTTAACCCAGATTAAAGCATTCTTTTAGGCACTAAAGATACACTTTTATTTTTAACTTTCCTATTCCTTCAGTTTTCCCCCTCCCAATTTTTTACAATTTAAAAATGTCATATTGCAAAATGTGTGACACAGCTATTTCTTAAATTATTCTGATGGTTCTTTACACTTTTTATTTAACTGAACTGGTAGGCAATTGTATCACAATTACCTATTTGGTGGCTAGTTTAGCAATTTATTTATGCTGAACAAAATGTTGTGTTGTGAAAGTTTGTCTACTTTGCTTTTCCATAACTTTACAATTAAACCTTCAATACCGTAAAAAACGGTGGGTTGATTTTTTTTAAAGTGTGCGGAGATTCAAATAAGCAGATCTTCAACAGAATGCAACAGCAAAAGCCAATAAAGTCCCTTGTAATCCAAAGCTTGAGTAAATAAGCCTTCATGTAGGACATGTGAGCCCAGAATTAGTTTCCTCTTTGAGAGAAGCAGGAGAATCTGAATGTCTTCCATCTGGTTCAGCAGCTCTTTAGATCCAGATGGGTTAGGATACTGTCCATGTCTACAAGTAGATCCATTTTAGTTGTAGGTTCATAAAGGGAATGGATACATCACAGCACTAAGTTCTGAAGCACCTGACTTTTACAACTGCCAAATTAGGCAGTAATTTCTTTGTGAAATACACAAAGAGCTTTAGGAGTTGCAGCCAAAACCACCATTGCATAGCTCAGTGCCTTAAGCTAGAAGCTAAGGAATACTAAAAAAATAATGTGTTTTCACACCTCTTTTATTGCCTTTCTGTTAGGTTCAAACAATTCATTTTTAAATTCAAAATCAGAGAACGGGCAGTCATTTTTAGGGAGGAGAAAGTTTAACTAACCAGCACTTCAAGGGCTAGGACATTGATTTAGGATATAGGGCAACTGTTTTCAGTTCTTTATGCCATCTGAAGCAATTTGACTTACTCTTTTTAGCTAAACCTGTGTAGCATATGCATATTGATTCAACTGACCACAAAAACCACATTCATTGTTTTGCATAGTCAACAGAGCACTTGCCTAATACAGGTAAATCTGAATCCCATTCCTGACTCCAAAGACCTATATTTTTAGCTGAAGTGTTTAATGGAGCCAGGGCCAGAGGTAGAACCAGAGTATTCCCAAGTGATTTTCTTAAATGTAGTCTAAAGTCATGTTCATATTCTCCGGACCAGTGAGTGTTGAACTACTTCATGCAGCTACTTTCAGGAAGGTCTTCAGAATACCTTGGAGCGCAATAATAAAATACTCAGAGAAGGGATGTGATTTCAAATCTTTGCAGCCAGAAGAGGCAGTTATCCCCATATCTCCTGTCTCTCCTTTACTTCCTCCTTAACCTGAAGCTATTGAAACACACGACTAAAGAAAGAAGACTTTGGATTTTTGCATCTTGATTAAACTTATCTGTTTCTTCTCAATCCGTCTAAAGTTGTTTGCAGAGCAACCCTTTTTTACATCTGAAGACAGAACTCCATGGTGCACTCAAGGCATGTAATTGACTCTGCTCTGAGCAGGCAGTGTCACTGGGCAGCATGTCTGCAGTAAGTCTAGTGCATTGACCTATTGTGCTGGTGGTTAAGTCTTTTAACTGGGAACTTCACCTCTCTCTCTTCAAGAGCTATCATATAGGGCCTTGCCTGATAATTTCTATGTATTCACATCTGACAAATGAAATATCTTCTATAATTCTAAAACTTTTTGACAGATAATAATGATCAGTGACTTGTGTCTGCAAGATTAAATTATGGATCATCTAAAGCTTACTTTTCAGTATCATGCAGTATATGAACTGAATTATTAATCAAACGTATTTATTCTCATTTCCCATTAATTTGTGAAAAGAATTATGTCTCCCAAGTTTAGCAGTAGAGTTATCATTTACCAATAATAATACTCTGTCAATGTTCAAATCATTTGACTGTAGTACACTTTCTATATTTTCAGAGTTCCAGTGATGCTTCATTACTGCCCTGAAAATCATCAAGAAAAGAATGGACTACTACATTTCCAAGTGACTGGTGATTAAGAAACTTAAAAAATATCATGATATTTCCTTTTATTTAAGGCATGAGTGACTACAGAGGAAATGATATTCTTTTGATCAAGTCTTACTCTAAAAAGATGGCCATTTCAACTAAAAGCTAATATATTGTTGGCAATATAGGATAGTCTTGTCATGTCAAGATGTATTATTTCAGTAATAGGTAGGTTTTAGAGCACAAGATCACTGTTAAGTGATCCATTTGAATGTCTATGGTTGACATTGCAGTATGCTATTCTTCCTTTTACTAGCACCAATTTGCCTTTTTTTTGTACTTTGATGGTTTTTTGGAAATACGATTTAGTAATTTTGTTCTCAGAAGCTATGCTAGAATTATTTTAATGGTTCTACCCATTCAAATGCTGTTTTACATCTGACAGTCTATTATAACGAGCTGACAAACCTCTACATCAAAAACTACATCTCATGGTACCGATTTCTCATATTACTGAGCCATGTAAAATAATTTCTCTACTTATTCTAGGAAGTTCCTCCACCTTTAGTAACACTGCTATCACAGCCTTCATAAGGGGTACAGTCTATGTGGGTTGCAATCAACTGACTGAAATCACACAAGTGATATTGTTTATGATATTATCCTTGATCAGGATCTGCTCCCTAACATTTTTTTCATTGTATTGAAAACCTATAGTTGCTGTGTTTTTTATTCTCTCATTAGCATATTTTAAAGTAATCTCTGAACAATAAAGAAGTGATCATAAAATTGAATTTAGCTCAAATTCTCTAGGATGAATTGGAGCTTCCTCAAAATACATTTCAAAGTTGTATGTTTATTTCAATGATGGTTAACTATTTTCGTATGTGAAATTCTAGAGAAATAGATATATCTAAGTTATATGTCTTTATTTAAAAAAAAAAAATCTTGAAAACGAGTGTGCAGGACTTCATCAAGAAAGTGGAAAGTGGGGAAATTAAAGAAAAGACACCACAGATTTCTGGTTGCACTCTCAGGCATTCCCAGTTCTTTGCTTGACTAACAAGTTTTCATGCAGAAGTTTCAGTGTATGAATTGATAAATTTGGGGGAAATTTAAAGTTTTATTCATTTCAGTTCTCTTTTGAAATTCTCATCAGGTTGCAGTACAAAAGTCAGTGCTATGAAGCCCACTTTCCATAATCACATAAGAGTATAAATTGTACCTGTTGCACATGATAACGGAAGACTGTCAGAAGACTCATCCGTATAGGTCTTGTTGTGTCTGAATGAATACTTCTTGAGAGCTGTGGTAAGTTCTTCCCACCCTGTGTCTGAAGAAATTGATGGGATGCTACTATTTAAACCCCAACTTTATAGATGTATTTAACAAGTCTTTCAAATAAAATTTAAAAATGTTCATAAAGGCCAAGCATTTATTCGTCACAAAAATGTACCTTTTCAGTCAGAGTTTATTGTAATTGTTTCTACATTCTGTTTTTTTATCTAGCTTTACAGTAGAAAACAAGTGGTCTGGTATAGTATCAGACTATATATATACCATCTTCAACAGATGAAATCTCAACCAGAAATCTACATTCATGGAGTTTTTTTCAGATACATTATGCAGAACTGTTTTAGGACAACTGGAAATGTAAGCTTTTTTTTCCTGAGCTTTATAATTAGTTCTTATCTAAAGATTAAATCTTGCATCATAAGATCTGTGACATTATGAAATTAAATAATCTAAACTTCGACATTCTTGCTGTTGGTTAATGAGTCTTTCACAAGACTATTATTGTTCAATTTAGAAAGCTCTACTGGGAGCTGACAATTTTTTGTTCTAAATTTTACAAGCCTTTTCAACCCAGAGAATCTACTTCACTCATTCCATTTAGTAACCTTCAGCAGATAATGTCGCAGAATCTGGATGTTTTAGTCAAAATAGTATTTCTCTTTATTTCAACAACTACTCAAAAAACATAAAAATATTCTTTCCCAGTAACTGAGCAGCAGGCTGAGTTGTTCAGTACAAACAGGTATGATTATAAGTTGAAACAGCTACAAAAATAAATAAAGGAAAAAACTTTTTCTGAAGGCCAGGAATTGTAAGCAGAGCTTCTGTATAGTCCTTCAATAGCAACTATTTTTCCTCTGTATAAAATAGATAATGGCTTCGCAATGACATTTATTTCTCTACCAATCTTTCCTGGAATATTTATATCCTTTTTTTTTTTGCTCACCCTAAGAAGGCTCATATCATTGTGTTCTCTTGTCACTGGGGACTGAAATTGGCTGTGCAGGTCCAATTAATTTCCACTGCTATTGGATCACATCAGTTTCATCCTATTTATGTCACTATGTTCCCACAGCTTTGGCTTTTGGGTAATGGCACTTCTGGAATTCCATGAGCATTTTCATGGACTACTGAAATACTGTCTCTGGAAAAGAAAAAATATAAAAGGGTGCTAGTTATTTCCAAACATTTTCCACTTCTTGATTACTATGACAAAATACTTGTAAAAATTGCAGTCTCTGCAGAAATCTGTGATTGAAGGACAAATCAAGAATAATGTCTCAGGGAGCTGAAACATTTAATCTTCAAATGGCTGTTTCTAGATTCTTGCCCAGACTCACCTGGAAGGGATAAAGCTAAAAATATAATTACAGAAAAAAGCAATCTTAGGGCTGTTTTACTGCTAATAGAGAAGATGTTGTTGTGTTAACAGTCATTCTGAAGGTGTGGCAGCTTGTGGATCAACTGGTTTAACAAATGAGCAAAAATAGTTTCTCTCAAAGAACAAGATTAAAAAATGCAAGTTTTGAAGTGGGTATCTAGTCTCAAACTCAAGTCCTTAGCAGCATTTATAGGCAGTAATAAAAGGTACATATAGTACCTCTCAATCTACAGTCTGGTGACTAACTGCTTGTTCGTACCTTAGTGGTAAGGCGGTGTTCTGAACCCAAGACAATACTTTTTTGGGGTTGTTGGAGTAGGTGCCTTTAGTCAGCCTGTTACTAAAACAAAATTGTTTTCTTGGATGGAACTGTTATATCTGTTACTGTTACAAGGTCAGTTAGTGAGATTGGCTAAAAGGTCATTTGCTTCACTGGTTACTGTTATCAACATATGCTTTCTAGAAAACACAGATTTCCAATGAGGCCTAGAAATTCTGCCTTAAATAAAAATTATCACAGTATCTACTTTAGAGAAGAAAGCTGCTTTAAGTCTTTCAGGCCCAAACACCATTGAAAAATTATATAGATACTTATGTAGGTATCTGAAGGGAATGTGTCAAGAGGATGGACCAGGCTCTTTTCAGTGTTTCCAAGCAATAGGACAAGAGGTAATGGACTAAAGTGGTGCACAGGAAGTTCCACCTGAGTATAATGAAGAACTTTTTTACTGTGTGGGTGACTGAGGACTGGAACAGATTGTACAGACAGGCTGGGGATTCTCCCTCACTGGAGATACCCAAGAACTGTCTGGACACAATCCTGTGCCATGTGCTCTGGGATGACCCTGCTTGAGCAGGCAGCTTGGACCGGATGACCCACTGGGGTCCCTTCCAACCTGACCCATTGTGTGATTCTGTGAAAACATTAAAGAAAGACATTTTGTTTTTGACTTCAGCTACTCCAAATTTAAAAGTAAATAAATGAGACTGGCACATATATTCATTAAAACTTTAATATAAACACAAAAATATTAATAAAACATTTCAAATGGTAATGGAACAGGCAATGTTTAATAATATAAACTCTCAAATTTTGTTCTGGGCTCAGAAACCCCAGTTATTTACATGCATGGTATATTTACACGCACAGTGATTATCTGAAAAAGTAAAGTATTTATTGAAGGCAATAGAAAATATTGTTCACCAAGCATGCATAATAACTTGAGTAATAACAAAAACAAAGAACTCTCCTCCCCCCAAATCAGTCAGTTTAACTCAATCTGAAACAAAAAATGTCCTTGGTATCTGTTCAATCTCTTTCTTCTCCCTCTCCTCTAGCTCCCACTCATGCTTCTCTCAGTTCTGATGTGATTTCCTCAACAAAATTAATTAGGAAAATAGAGAATTTAAAAAAAAAAAAACAAAACACTAGTTTGAACAGTGGAAAGTTAAAACCTGGGAAAAAGGAAAAGCAGGCACAGGGAAAACACAGAATCTTGAAAGTAACCTTTTTTGAAGGTAGAATGCCTTTCAAAAAATATTTGACATTATCCTGATGAGTATTTTGCAAATTATATCCGCAGTGATAAGGTTACATTTGATTTTAATATGAACAAACTGCATTTATTAGCAAGGGGTTGGAATGTTTCTTAAAAAGACAGCTCATGAAATTACAGTGTTTCAGTTCTCCTTTAGTATGATCAGGGACCAAAGGACATTTGAACTCCTCAGTAATTTAAAAAATACACCCATTATTCTTGACGGGGGATTTAGAAAGGCAGGTTTATAAATCTTACAGGCAAGGATGATAAAATAAGGAAGAGTTTGAAAATGAAGGTAATTATTATTTTACCATTTTATGCTATTGTAACTATGTGCATATACTTTACTTGACCTTTGCTATGATTTTTAAAATGAATAAACACTAAAGAGCCAAAGAATAAGCAGTTTGAAAAAATGATGAAGAAAAAACATACAGAGCAGATCATTTTAGCATTATTTCTTTTTTGTGAATAATGAAGACCATGATATTGCAAAGGTATCTGTTCAGTTAAAATCCTTGAGCCATATAAAATATTAATCATGACGAAAGTCAGGTGTTGCCACCTGATGAAACACGTATTTTGCAAAGTGTATATAACTTACAAGTGAAAGATTTTTCTAAATGAAATTTGTTTATTTCTTATTCTCTAATTTTTTTAAGTTTTAAAAACCAGTCATCTAATTTAATGCTATTTTAAACATAGTAGCTGTAATTTCATCTTGGAGTAATAAAGGCTTAATTGCACTGATTCAGCAGATAGATAAAACAAAAAAAAGTGTAATGGCTATTGAAATGGTACCATCTTTCAGGTCTGTTGAATGTGTTTCTTAAACTTATAAAAACCACCTGCATGCCATGTAGCAATATATATTTTTATGGCAAAAGCAGCTGCTCTTGTAAATGTAATGTTTCTTTGAAAAGCCCAGCTTCCATGTCATGATAAAAAACACATGTAGGTATTTTTCAACTCTCTTCAAAGTTAGGAATAATGGCCTTTTTACCACTTGATGTATTTAGGCATTGTCTGATATCTCCTTTTTTAGAGCTGAGGAGACTTTTAGATGAAGAATTTCATCTACTGACAGGAGCATGGAAGGGAAACTGCAAGCAACAGCAGGTCTTTGAATCTGGAAGCAGACCTATTTCCCGGGAGCTCTACACCTGGCTCAGATTTCTGTGCACAACAAACTCTGTTCCACAGTCACATATGGAACAAGCTGTGCTGATTTCTCTTCCCAAGGGAAGCATTTATAACAGCTCATGGGCTCTGCTCTGAGAACAAGACTTTGTAGAGCCATACTGCTCCCTCACCATTGTACTGTATCTTGTATCTACTGCCCACAGATATTCAGAAGACCTTGTATGATAAGTTTTTCTCAAAAACTGTTTTCCCTAGTGAATTTTTATCACCAGTCTCTCACATTTTCTTTCACTGCTGCCTCCAGATCCTTTTCCTTCTACATACATTGAAAAACAACCATGGTCAAATACGTTTTATATTATTTTCATCTCTATTCTTTTTAGACAGATTATTTTGACAGGAAGCAATAATACCCCCTTAGGGGAACTGACACTGAAAAGATAGACAATAATTCTTTATCTTACAAAAATCTTACTTTATTAAAAATCATGGTATTAATAAGTTGTGCATTTGTGGGTTAGCATATATTTCGTTTACACTAAAATGGATGGTTAGAGAAATTAACTAGTGTTGGATGGAATAATCAGTTGTCCATAGGAATAAAAAGAACTTAGTGAAATAGCTCTCTACAAAGGAATGGGCTATGTAGGACCATGAGGCCAAAATCCCATTGTGCTGAAGTGAATCGTGTTCTGATCAGTATAAACCAGCATGTTTTACTGGCTTGTTTCATCTTCATCATAGACAGATTCTTGTACTTGAACCAAATAACTGACAATGAACCTATGGAATGATTTTCAATGTCTGTATTTGCAGAACATGAACTTCATGAAGCTATAATCCAACTAGTTTTAGCTTAATGATAACCTTATTGTAATGCAGCAAATTTTCCTCCACTGCACCATCCTGGTGAAAGATCTCCACTTCTTCTACCTGTGACAACTCCCAGTTGCAAACATCTGTTCTGAAAAGCTGTAGCAAAACCAAAATAGTGACAGCAGATAAAGGGGTTGTAGGCCTATTTGAACGGCTCAGAGGCACTGAAAGAAATGGCAGAAAAAGTCACAGAGCATGTAAAACCAGCTCTATTGGCCTAGGTCAAAGATTTAAGTACTTTACCTGTATTAGCAGCTAAAAACTGCAAAGATGGGAGACATAAATTTAGAATGTGTGGTAGTTTTTGTGCATTGTCAATTCATGGCCATTTTGGTAGCCATGCCTCACTTATGTGTATCACTGGATTTCTCTTCCTTACACACATCTAGTCCATCCTTAAACTAGTTTAAAATGTCATCTTTCTGGAGCTGATATTGTAGGAGGAATCATAACTTTATTATTATTATCATCATCATTATTTACTTATTTCTGATATTTGGTTCACTCTCTTATAACCTCCTTGACTTTTTAGACCTGTATCATATCTCCCTTGATTGCTCAATAGTCCTAGTTTATTTAATTGTTTCTTGGAGGCAAGAAGGCCCATTCTTGTGATTAATGTAGAGACCTTCTTGAACCTGACCTTTTAACCTGTCCTTATATCCCTGAGATAGGGAAGCAGGATTTAAGTAGCAAGTGAAACATAAATTTATTCCATGGCACAGTAATTTTCTATGTTTTGTACTTCATTTCTCTCCTAATAATTCCTGACATGCAATTTACATTTTTTGCTTTACTCAATTTGCTTTCTCTAGGAACCCTTGGTGAAAGGTTGACAAAGAATAAAGTTACTGAAAATATGTGGAAGAGAATGAGTTTTTTGCAGTTTGACAAAGGTTTCTTTGGCTAGAAGACAATGACATATATAAAGACAGAATTTTTAGGTTTCATGGCAGAAACTGATTGTTCTTGAGGACATCAGGTCACAGTCAGACTTCCAGGTTATGGCTTGTAACTGTTTCTTATTGTTGTAGAAATGGCAAGTTGCTGCACAATTTGAATGCCGAAACAAGAAGACTGTTACATGCGGGCTGACCACAACAGTCCCGTTGATCACCTGTGCATCAGGACCCCTCATGTTTACTTCCTGTATGATGATATTGCTTCAGAAGCTATCCCATTCCAACAAATTATAAAGTAGTCTAGACACAATAATGCAAAACTATTGCATTCTAAGGAGTTCAAGCCCATTGACAATCTGATATTATCCACAAAATCAGAGCTGAATTAGTAGCAATCTACTTTCTTGGAAAGGATGCTGCAGTATTGCTAGCAGGTGTTTTGAAAAACGTGCCAAAAACTCATTAGAGTTATTAAACATCAACTGATATTTACAGGTGTTTTCCTCCCCTTACCAGTAAAGAAGCTGCATGACTTAATAATATTTTGATTAATAGTTTAAAAATGCTCATTTCTTGCCCTAAACTTGCTCAGCCTCTGTAAGCACCAAGAATGCAGTGTTTTTAAACTGTTTGTCTTGGAACAGTTGTCTAAAGCTTGCTGTATAGAACTCTCTCCACTTGTATTGTTCCTGAGGTAACTTTCCATAGATTTCCAAAAAGACACCGGAAAAATGTATGGATTGAGAAATGGGATTCATAAGACAATGCCAAAGCAGGAGTTTAACTAATATACCATCTTGGTTCTGCTAGCATAGCTTTTGCAGATTTTAAAACTCAACTTGAAATATGATCTGGTAATGACTAATAACTTAACCCTGACTGCTGAAGAACTGAGATTTTATTTTATCAGGTGTTCTTGTCAGTGGATTGCTCATCTGTAGACACAAGACTTGATTGTAGTAGATGCCTATACAAACTGATTGCAGAAGTGGAGCTCTAAAGGGTACTTAATAATTCTCTGGGTTTCTGTAGATACTTAACCAGTGACTGGGTCAAATGGTGTATGCACTGCTTTGGAATTCCTCTAAGGCAGTGCTGTATGGCCTAAGTGCAGCTTTGTACACTTGCAATTACACATTACAGTGGTATGTCAGCAATGGAAAGCAAAAGAAAAAATACCTAAAGGATTTTCTACATACAGCAAAAAGTACTATCTTACAGTTCTTATTTGCAAACAAATATGATTGCACATATATTCATCAAAACATTTTTTTATGCCTTCTGTGTAAGTAAACTTTTTGGTATTTATTGCCTTCATGCTGTTTTCCTGAGGGGAAAATTAATCTCAGAATATTCAATTGGAGTTGTATAGGTCAAGATACTTTGTTAATCCTAAATTAGGAGTTGAATTCTAGGTAGTTGAAATTCTTGGAAGGTCAGGCAGTGAGGGTGTCTGGAATGAGACAGCTTATGAAAGGAGGGACTGTCTTGAGGACACTGGCTATTGGTACTTGAACTGATGACAAATTCGTGTGAATGAGCTATAGTAAATGGATATTCCACTGGCTCTCCCTATGGACAATCTGACTTGATTAGTGGAATATTGAAGACAGAAGCCTCTGTTTCTTTCAGAGCCATTTGTGATAGACTACTTCCAGGTCAATCAGAAGGGCCCTGAGCCAGGTGGGGAGCTTTCAGAAGAGTTGTCTTTCTACATAGTAAATGGCCTCTTTGAGGGAAGCAGTTAATGGTGATCACGTCAACAACACTGGAAAGTGACTTTGTAAAGCTTGATTCAGTTACAATTATGCTTTATTTAGCCTTATGAGGTTGGAAAACCACTTATAATCTGATATGACAATCAGGGTTCCTCTTCAGGGAGAGGAATAATTTTTTTCAGACCATGACTTAACATTTATGTCCTGCTACTGTTTTGTATCTTTTGGGCTCTCTGGGAAAATTTTGTATGAGAAAGTAATTGAGCATTTAGACAAACATTACCTGACAGGACATTCAGACATTATGCATTTACAGGAAGTTTCCACCTTCCCTATTTCTCAGTCATCCCTGGGAGAAAATATCACTATCTGTTAATAAAACAACCATGCTAAGTAGAACACTCAGAGTGTTCTACTCAAGTCAGAACACTGACTTGGTTTTTTAGTGGCATTACAGAGGTGTTCTAGTACAATAGAAATACATTATAATAATGAGGCTTATATTACTGAAGTGCTCTAGTTTTCTTTTATCCTAGAGAGAGTTTCTTCAGTGTTCTATGTGAATGGAGAGGTTATTTTTTTATTCAAGGTTTCCTAAATTGCGTATTTCTGATCCAAACTAAGTAATTTGTAGCTTGGCTTTCCGCAGGGCATTGTTCAGGAGCATCACTACCCCTGCCACCCTATTTTGAGGTCTAGAATCAGGGTTGTGTACACAGTATCTACTACATACACATTACCTGGGTCTGTATATTGAGAATTTGGAGGAAGCATCTTGCTCTATAGTTTGACCTGTGTTAGTAATCACAGCAACTTTTTGTGTAATCTTTTGACTAGTATTCCCACCATTATCACCTAAACAAGCTCAAAAGATTCAGAACAATAGGAATTCAGGCCCTTTATCTAAGAAGAAATGAGCTCAACACGGAATTATTTGGGATTAGCACACCTTCCTAATTAGCTAAACAGAGGATTTATTCTAAATTAGCACAGTTCATGAAAACACAAGCTTCATAGTTAAGGTGTTATAAATGGTGTACAGTCTTAAGCTAAGCCTGTTAGTGACATGAAAACAACACTTCTGTTTTGCAAAACTATTTACCAACTAAACCTCACAACCCTGTTATTTGATTTCGTTTAAGAAAAACAGAAATGAACACATTCGTTAATCTAGAATGTTTAAAATTATTTCTCTTATACACAGCTGCTGTGTTTCAGACTGTTTTGAAATAAATTGCGAGAGTGATGGTGTGTGTGATGCTTAGCATAGTTTATAGTAAATACATTAAATCCTGGACTCACCAACGACTAGTGTTTTCTGTAAAGTCCAACCCTTTATGAGAGACATGTACTCCCACAGTAGAAAGTTCAACATGGTGTAGCTCCGTATTGTGCTGTTCCCATCATTATCAATGGACCAAACCTTGTACTAGCTGCAGTTGAGTTTAAATGCTGTTAAATGCGGTTGGGCCTTTAGGCTTAATGAGTCAAATTTTGGCTCAGTTAGCATGAGCATCTACTCTGAATCTTCTGACTTGACAGGAGGGTCTTCTGAATTCTTTTTTTTATTACCTTTTCCTATTGTTTTCTTCCTGTCCCATCCTACCACCCCCACAACCCCCCTCAAGTCTCCATGTAGGTACTTTAGGGTTTTAATTGATTGATTTTGGATTTTTTGCTTGCTTTTTCTTGGTGTGCTTTAACCGTCATGCTGCCTCTTTGATATTAAATCTGTTCTGGCCGATACCTTTGATGGTGATTCTTTAAGCCACCTTAAAACACTCATTCATGACAGGTATATAAAGGCCTAAGGATTTGCTTGGCCTTGTTTAGACTTGTCTGGTCTTATTGTGGCTAATTTTAGTTGAAGTAGCAAATTGGACAATAGTTAGGTAACTAGAGTTTAGCTTGCTTTAACTGGCTTTATTTTACCTTTATACACCTAGATAGTTTTAGCCTGAAGAAATTATACCATATACTGCAAATGTCTAAAAGACCAATGTTCTGAGTTTAACATTTGTTAGACACACTTCCCAGAATAGCCATCACAGTATTTCTCTAAGCAGATGCCTTCAGATCAACAAATATTTCTCCTGTTCAGAGGCATAACTTTGGTTTATTGGACAGTTTGCTAGGAAATGTGCACGGCTGAAGCTGCTGTGGTGCCTGAATTTTGCCAGAGCACACGTGTTTACTGGACATGGTTGATAATGCTTTAAAACCGTGGCTGTTGCTGAAATAAAATTGCAAACCTGCACAGCTCCTCCTACATCTTTTCAAAAATACCACAGGGTGGGAACACTTGGTCTTCTGGGCGGGTCTGACTTTTTCTGATCCAGTCCTTCCTCCTCCTCACTTGACCTTTGATATTTTTTTTTCTGTGTTCTTGAGAACAGCACAAGTGCAAGTGGCCAAATATATTGGAATTCCCTGATACTGAAGAGAGAAATAGAAGAATACAGGGATCCTGTGAGAGAAGGGCAGGTGGCAATGGCAGAGCTAGAGTTTACTTTAATAGATTTTCCACACCCATGAAGGACTGAGAGGGAGAGAAAGAAATAATTGCCTTTGCTCTGAGCAGATGGGTTAAATCACATTGCCTTGCTCCCACATTTTTCAGCTAGGAAAACAAAATCCTGGACAGCAGTGATAGTCCTGTAGTGCTAATCCTTGCCAAAAAACACACTGAGGAGTATTTGCTGCATGCACAGGAGCTCACTGTGCCCAAAGCAAAATATATGCATCTCCCTGCCCCAGGCACATACAACAACAAATCTCTTCTGGATATCTGAGAGGAAGGGTTGGTGATGTAGATGAGTCAGATTAAATTTCAGAGAAGGAAGGAGGTTATATATATATATCCTGATCTATTTTCTTATAGATTTAAAGAAAGCAGTACAAAACAGCCTACTTATTTTGAACAAGGTTATTTTAGATTTCATAAGATTTCCCTGCTCAGCTCTCCCCCATGCACTGTATGCCAGAAATAATCAAGAATTGACACAGATGTGTTGGCAAGCAACCTGAGCTACTAGACCAGAAATCCTCATGCAGATTCCTTTCTTTACCCTTGGACAGCTGTTACCTACAGGAGTAATCCTGTACCACTGCTGCAGCCTGAAAAGTGAACAACTGCTTGCTCTCTGGCCACAGAGGATTTGAGAGCAGCCAGCTTTACCCTTTAGCTCTCATTATTTTTTTTTGTCTTAAGAGATTGATAAGGAGTGTAAATAAAACATGTCTAGTACATTGTCCACCAAGTAGCTGGGTTTTCAGTGTCTAAGGATGCTTCTGTACCTTTCAGCCTTTTGACAGACAAAAATATCTACATCCTTTGTTCCTTTTCTTCCTGACTGAGGAAGAGAGTGGTGCACATCATACCCCTCATTCAAGAGAGGTTATCTACATCTCTCTGTAGAACAAGGACACAGAATATTTTGACCCCATCATAGCTATTAACAGGGCTCTAAGGATGAGCAATATCTTACAAAGTATGTCCTAGGCCAGGTCTTCAACTCTGCAGGGACCATCTCGTTGGCCAGAAATGACTCACCAATTCTTTCAGCTTTAGGGCCATAATGATGGAGGACCCTATATTCCATGATATGTTGATGGGGTCCTGTTTCGTCAGAGAAGTGTTTTCTTAGATTTATCTTCATTTTAAGAATTCATGTTAATTAGCAATTGTTATTAATCACTAACATATTAATCCCCTCCTATTTCCATCTATGCCTTCCCTTCTGGAAAAAAAAAAAAAAAAGAAAGAAAGGAAAAAAAGTTTTCAGTAAAAATTTTTAGCATTTACCTTGATCCTTTCCATCTGTCTTTGTAATGTAATGGATAGCAAAGGAAAAGTGTCATTGAGAGAGAGGTGATTTCTCCAGCTTTAGAGAGCTGAAGTCAGCTCTGTCCCATTGTTGTGACCAGGTAGCAAAACCCTCTTTGACCTACACAAAATTAGGGGATTTGAACAATTCTTAACCTAGTATTTGGGAACTTCTGCATGTCAAGCATCTCAGAGGAGATCTTTCTATTAAATATATCTGAAACTAACTTTAAATTGTGAGAGCAGCAGCTGGGAATTAAGCTCCTGTTCTGGCTAGGTCATCTCTGCACATAAGCAGAAGGTTTAAAAACTTCCCTGAAAGGAAAAACTAAGATGAAATGGATAATGACAGTCAGAAACCTTGACACAGAACTCAAACCTAAGCTGGTAGTTTGAGTATGGTCTTGAGGATGTCTTCTTTAGATTATTCTTTAAAAAGAATGCTGTTTTCATGATGTTAAACCTTGCTATTCTCTTCTGTAATTTTTTTTTATGATGCAGAAGCATATCCCAATTAGTTTCAAAAAATCATTCTTGTGTTTTGTAACCTGAAAACAGGGAGGAAAGGATAGGAATCACAGCTTTAGGATGGTGAATGTGATTATCTATACATAGCCCCAAAGTATAGATCAGTTCTTCTAACTTTGCTTTGGTGCAGAAAGAAAATCTTTCAAAACTACTGAAGCTGGTTTTGAAAATGCAGCTTGATTATGACAGTAACAGGAAAACTCTTAAACTATCAAAGTTGTGGATTCTTTTCTGTTATAACAAATGACTAGAGGTACCCTGGATATACTTGAAGTTTGATTTGAGTACAGGGTACCAAAGGCATTCCTTTCCTTTCTAGGAAGGAAACAAATTATGTCTACCTGCCACAAAGCAAAGTAGCATTGACCTGTGATTTTGGAATTTTCTTTTAGCAGCTGAGTCTCTTCTCCTGTTGTTAGAGTTGTTTCTTGTCTCCTTTCCCACATATCAATTATAATAACTTCTTGCACTCCAATATGTTGTCAAATTCTCTACTGCTTTTCTTGGTAGCTGCCCAGTAGGGACACCTGTTTTGAACATCTAAGATCCTAAAGTTCTCTGAGTCATTCTCAAAACACAGCTGGAGTTGGTAGCCATGCCATTGTACTAAATAAAAGTACTGGAATAGAGTGCAGTCTGAAATACAAGTGAGTGAACAAAAGAAGATAAGGTGAAATTCTGCAGCGAGTCATACTGCAGAGGATGTATTACATTACAGGTACGCTGTGAATGACAATATTTTCATGGTTATTGCACTAAATCTTAATTTTCAGCCTTCTTGATTATAAGTGTTTGTTTCTGCAATGTACAAAACCCGTAAAAAGAAATATGAAAACACTTATTCAAGTGTCGTCTTCCTCTCACTGTGCATGTGGCAATAAATCAGAACTTATTCTGATGGCATTATCAGCCATAAGCTTTACAAATTGACATATTTCCTAGTATGCTTAGCATTATAATGATCTTTGCATACTGCACATTGATATTCAACCACTGTAAAATACTTTCATTACAGTACATTTTTGTGTTCCTTCAGTCATGTAGAAATCTAACAAAGAACAATCTGCAGAGTTAAGGTTTAGTTTGAAATGTCAGTTTCTATTCATAAACATCAATAAAAAGTATTTGTCCTAATAGCATTTGGAAGTAACAAAAAAAATAAACCAATTTGTGCTTCAGAATGGCATAACGAAATTATTACTTTACACACGGAATACTCCACTACTGTATATTTGCTCTTTATTTTAAGAGATGCTTAGTGTACTTCAAGCCCAAATTTTGTGTTTCGCAAGATTCCTTAAAATTGTTCGTATATAAAAAACTCATTGCATTATTCAGCTAATTGATATGCTAAAGCTCCAAGCTTCCCTCATCCTTCATCTGATAAAGAATTTTGATTCATGTTTCATGGTAGCATGTTAAGTTCAGTTTTTACAAATTTTATAGTGAAAAAAGAGGTTTGAAACAAATCAGAGATTCCTTTGCTTAATCTCAATGTTTGGTTTTATTCTACATCCAGGTGTCTTGATGTCTTGAACTGGTTTAGTAACAATTTTTCATGGAGTTTATGCCCTAACCGCAAGACTTCTTGAAACAATGGGATGATGACAGTGTCTAAATTTGACACCTACCAAACTAAATAGCTATTTCCAAATTGAAAGCCATGATTATTTATTTGCTTATTTAAGTATTAGCTCATGATCAATAATAAACTTGAAGTTTAAGCAAGAAAAGGTAAGAGTAACCATTTTACATTGCTGCCTTCTTGAGGACACTAGCAACCGACAAGAACAATCAAATTCCCTGGAAAAGAAGGGGTTTTGCCTTTAAAAAAAGTTTTAATTACACTTACAAACAAACCCTGATTTCACAGTGGCATCTGGAAGGTTGCGCCAAGAATATAGATCATGAAATTATTGTACTAGCTAAGTGTACATTTCAAAACTGAACAAGATGGTGTGAAACAGAAGACTGTCTTGTAGTGAATCTGTGCAAAGAACCAGGCTCCTCGGGAAGGATGAACATGAAAGTAGAAACTGGGAAAGTCACTCTGCTGGTAGGCCAGAAAGAACTGTGCTTGGAGTGGGGGTGCAGAGGACAGAAAAAAAGGGGAATGGGCTCACCATTATGTCTTCTTTAAATCTTTATTCTTTTACTGTCAACAGTCTGGTTCAAAGCACCTCCTTTTCTCATGCTGCTGCTTCAATGGGAGTTAACAGCTACTGTTACCTGTTTTGTAGATAAGACATCAGAAATCCCTGCAGTAGGTCAGAAGCAGGGAGAATTTGTAGCTATAAAAAGAGTACCTTATATGGGTCTAACTCTTGCAGCACCTAAATGTATAAATAGAACAAGAAGCAGAACCCCAGACTCACAGAGGCCTCTCTTCACTACAGATACACATAGTTTTCCTTGCTTGCCTAGCCCTAGTTGTTTTTTACATGCTCCTCTCTGAGACATAGAGTAGAATGTACTATGTCAACTTAATGATGAAGATATTCTGCTGGCTTCATACACGTGAAATTCCACAAGATGAAGGCCAAAAGTTGAAGTCTGCTTGGATGCCAAACTCCTTTACAAATAACAGACAACTCCATTTCCTTTATTGCCATTTTAAGCAAAAGGGTTGGTGCTGATAAAGTCCATCCAAGAATATTAGTCTTTCCCTGGATTCAGAACGCAATGAAGAGGAACCTCAACAGGCTGATAGATCTTCTTCATATTCCTGCTGCAGGCAAGGATAAAACGGGAAGTTAAACCAGACAACCATATTAAGTCTTTTTCTTTAGTTTGGTTTGTTTGGAACTTTTTAATCACCTTTTTTTATCTTTTGGGCTTTAGCATTCATTTTCTGAGATGCTTAGTCCTCTATCAGTTGTAAGACAAGTCAAGCATTGAATTGTGAGTCTTAACTCCTGTGTAATATCCCTGCTGGGTTCCTTATGCTGAGGTGTTGCAGTGCCTTACTTACTAGTGCAAAATGTCCAGCAAAGCACCTAAACAGACCACCTTTGCAAAATATTAGAATTAAACATCTTTGCATGACAAAAGTGGAACAGAAAGCTACCACTATAATTTTTAGCTTCAGAAAGAAAAGCTACATATGGAAATAAAATGGTTACAATGAAATTCAGAAAGAAACTGAAGTGAGTTAATGTCTAAATTCTCTCAGGCAGACAGTATAGAAAAATGAAAACCATACATGAGGCAAACTCTCTATGAATACTGATTTAAAAGGCTAAAAGGTGCTAGTAAACAGCTAAATGTAGGGGATTGTTAGAAATAAATTTTAAAAACCCACCCAAAAACAATGATGATGAAAAAAATATACAAAAAACCCTCAAACAACCAAACAAAAAGCCTCAGCATTTACTCAAAAGATGAAATTCGGGTCTGAATGAAGAAAGTAGGAGAACAGAGAATATATGATGATGAGGTAAATGTTGCAGTTTAGATGAAGTGCTTAGGAGTGACTTACTAACACCATTAAAACTTTTAACAGAGGATTTTTAAGTGCAGGAAGTCAGGAAGACGGTCAAAGATTTAATGAGGGTCAAAAGATGATGCAGGTGCTAAAGAAACACTTAAGGGAGAAATGGGTATAGCAGAACACCTACAAATGTAGTGTATTTGTTCTCCTAATGGGTCTCCATAATGATTTCCTGTTTTTTTAATGAGGGAACACTTTAAGGAACTGCCTCAAATTAAAGTGTCAGTAAACGATTATTAAGATAAACCAATAAAAAGATTAATAAGATGTTGACATGAAGAGATGATATTCAGCCAGGAACATTATAGGTAATCAAATAGAAGTTTCTAACTACCAGTTAAAATCAGAAAGATGGAAAGGATCAAATAGGATATCAATTTTAAAAGACTTCAGGAGAGAACTAGGAAAATGAACTGACAAATCTGATTTAACTTCAGGCAAACTGTAAAGATTGGAACTCAGACTGGCAGGGGGAAAGAAAAGAAGAGAGATATAGAGAGAAGAGACAGAGAGAGACAGAGAGAAAGATGGAAAAGGAAAAGGAATCAATGGAGATTCTATAGAGAGCATACTTTCCATCCAAAATCAATACAATACTCTAAAAAAGTCAGTGGCTACTTTAGGAATGCTCCTAGGCAGTGAAACTTTATTCTATTTACCAATAAACTGTTAAAATACTCTATGGCAGGCTACTGACTCATGCCAGCTGTCACTGTCCTGTTTAGAATTTAAAAGCTAATGCAATAAATAAACTGTGCCCTTCTTCTGAGCTCAAGTGTCAGAGAACAGTTGTAGGCACACTAAATATGCTGGTATTAATACATCCTTAAAGTCTGAGAATAATGAAGATCTAACTGTTAGAATGTGCATACGTTTACAGGGGTTTAATAAGGTCTTCCATCAAGGTACCCTAAAGAAATGGTACCAAATCCAACAACAAAAATCTGTACCTGGAGGGAGTAGAAAGGATGGGAGAAGGGCTGTGGTCCTAGCTCTACACACATAATGAAAGAATTTCATTTCACTGCAACTGACGTAGAAAATATTTGATGTTATTTGGGGTAGTTTAATAAGGGTAAAAGATTTCTGAGAGCAGCTAAGAAAGCAGGAAAACTGGTGTTACTTTAAATCAATGAACAATAGAATTACTTAGGTTGGAAAGACCTTTTTCTCCAAAGCAACCTCAAATCATTGATTCATGTAAGAATGTTACTAGGCCTTTGGGTCTTTAACATTCACTTGCAAAGTTCACCAAAAAGAAAATTATATTTGCTGTTTTCAATATAACATGTTGAATAAACAATAATGAGGTAGTGCCACTTCGGCTTCAAGCAGACGGTTACATGCTTGCTATTAAAGCCTCAAAAGAATGGAAACTGAAAAAGACTATTAGGTACCAATACCTGAAGTACAACTGAATTGTGTAACATGAAATGGAACTAAAATTGAGGAGGAACAAGAGTGTTGTATAAAATAGTACAAGAAAATTTCATTTTTAATACTAAGTCTTGTGATTATATGGGAAAGTAAAAACTTTTAATAAACAAGTAAAAATTTCTATTAAATAATTAGTAAATATTTAGCTTTCTAGAAATAGAAATAAAAGTTAAAATGCAACATATATCTAATCCAAAAATTATAGTAAAAATAGAATAAAATAGTTCATAATCTGAAGGCAAGAATAAAATTTCTACATTCCCAGACCATTACAAAATTAGCAAAGACCTTGCTGGACCAAAAAGACCCTCTACTTCTTCTGGCATTTTCTTCAAAATGCTTCCTCTGGTATTTTTCTTCAAAACATACTTGCATGCCAGGAGTAGAAGCATGAGGGAAAGGTCATGAAGAAGTCAATTTCACTTTCTAGTTTTTGTCAGCCACCACTGTAGGGATTGCTTTGAGGTCATACCTGGACAAAACCCCCTTAAAATATACATAGATGATTGTAATTTCCCTCAATTCTTTTTAATTTTATAAATTTGCTCTAGCATTTTTTTTCTGTGTGAAGAAATTCCACAGTTAAATTCTGAGTCATGAGAAAGCAATTATTTTTCTGCAATTTAAAACTTTTGCCTGATGTTACATTATCAGGTTCTTGTATTCTAGGAAAAAATATTTCTTCTTGTATTCCATTCATTTCATTATGTCTTTTTTGTTTCCCTTTGCTGATTTTCTTCTCTTCAGTCTGAAAACACCAATCCATCTTGTGCTTTTCCAATTATCCTTTTTGAGGTGATCAAATAAAAACACATCTCTTTCTCAGGACTGAGGAAAACCATAAGATTTATACAGATTTATACACAACTATTCTGCTGTAATTTGGGTGAAAAACTGGCTGGATGGCCAGGCCCAGGGAGTGGTGGTGGATGGTGCTATATTCAGTTGGTGTCTGATCACTAGTGGGGTTCCCCAAGGCTCAGTATTCGATGATCTGAAGGAGGGCATCAAGTGCACCCTCAGTGAGTTTGCAGGTGACACCAAGTTGGGTGGAAATGTCAATCTGCTGGAGGGTAGGAAGGCCCTGCAGAGGGATCTGGACTGGTTGGATGGATGGGCCAAGGCTAATTGTGTGAAGTACAACAAGGAGAAGTGCCGGGTCCTGCACTTGGGTCACAACAACCCCATGCAGGCTTGCAATCTGGTGGCAGAGTGGCTGGAAAGCTGCTTAGTGCAAAAGGACCTGGGGGTGCTGGTCAACAGCCAGGTGAACACGAGCCAGCATGTGCCCAGGTGGCCAAGAAGGCCAGTGGCACCTGGCCTGTATCAGCAATAGTGTGTCCAGCAGGACCAGGGCAGGGATTGTTCCCCTGTGCTCGGCACTGTTGAGGCCACTCCTCAACTGTTGTGTCCAGTTCTGGGCCCCTCACTGCAAGAAAGACATTGAGGTGCTAGAGCCTGTCCAGAGAAGGGCAATGGGGCTGGGGAAGAGTCTGGAGCAGAAGTCTTATGAGGAGCAGCTGAAGGAGATGGGGCTGTTTCACCTGAAGTGAAGGAGGTTCAGAGGGGACCTTTTCACTATCTACAACTACCTGGCAGAAGGTTATAGTGAGGTGGAGATTGGTCTCTTCTCCCAGGTAACGGGAGCTAGAGCAAGAAGAAATGGCCTCAAGTTGCATCCCGAGAAGTCTAGGTTGGATATTAGGAAAAATGTCTACACAGTCAAGCACGGGAACAGGCTGCCCAGGGAACTGTGGCTGAGTCCCCATTCCTGGAGGTATTTGAAAGGCGTGTAAATGCACTACTTACGTACATGGTTTAGTGGTGGACATGGCACTGTTAGGTAGCAGCTGGACTCAATAATCTTAAGTGTCTTTTCTAACTTCAGTGATTCTAGGATTCTATAATCAGTTCTCTGTGACAATAATAACAGTCATATGAAATATGCCTAGTTTGTTCTCAAAACTTACGTATCTTGTACTGACTGGATTAAAAGCACAAACGCTAGATAATTGATTAGTTGGCTGCTTTGTAAAATAAGAGATCTAGCATCTGATCCATGTAGCTAATTACATTCCCTTATTTTCTTGGTCTATCAGCCACTTTTTGTGTAGGAAAACAGGAATATTTTAATCTTTTTATCATTTTTGTCACCAGTCAGATGATACCTGAACTGTGGCAAGCAGTCAGTGGTGGAGTTTAATAACCCCAAGACAGAAAAAAATCCTTTGCAACACTTACAAAAGTAGTATTTTGTTTTCTTATTTTTTAATCACTTTCCTGAATTCAAAGGCAATTTCTTTGACTTCCTTCCTTGTGTTTTCATTTTACTGTAACAATTACTTTTTTACTTCACTACTACATCTTAAACTGACCAGAGTGTAATGTGTCTGTAACCCAATTCAACTGTGAGTCTAACTGTGAGATATTTTATTAACAGTAAGCCTTGTATTATTCTGTTACTTATGGTGGCACTCTCTCCAGCACATAATTCACCTTCACTTCATCCTCCCGGAATCTTCTTCTGACTTCTTTTATCCAGTAGGAAAAAAATGAAGGAATAATAAATAAAAGAAGAGTGGTTTCCAAAAATCACAGGCGGAATTGAGAGAAATGGAAACTAAGAGGACATAATGGTAATATCTCTCAGCCATGAAAGACAATGCAAGACTTGTCAAAGACCGTACTTCACATCATTACCCTCATCTTACCATAACCATCTGTCATATGTTCCTCAAGAACTAGCTTTAAAACTTCCATATATTAAAAATTCAAATTAGTCTTTAATTATATGCAATGAAATTGCCTAAACCTTTTTCACAGCTAAGAAACTTTGGGCCAATATCCTCTCTACTAATAATACATGCCTCCTGAAGACATTGCACAAAGAGCACATTCGGCCCATTCTGGTTTTCTTCTCCTAGAGATGACATCTATAATTTTGCTGAGAAGTCAAACTGAGCCAAACTATGGCACCTACAAAGTGCCTTGCAACAACAACCCTTATAATGAGAACAGGAGCATATTTTGCAGTAATAAAAAATGACAGACCAATTACAGTAAGATTTAACTTTTATAGGTAAATTACACACAACAGATTTTATTAGTTCTAAAGTAATGATTGTTATCAACCTGTTCTTGTATTATCTCATGTCTGCTAAACCAGCATTGTTCAGTTGATTAACACCTCCCAACTTTCATAGACAACTATAATATAAAACATAACAGAAGTAACAGCAACTGTACTATAAATGCAGATCTAATACTAATACAAGATGCTAAATTCATTACTTACACAGTTTTTCAATATTAGAGAGACTCACTCCATGGTATAACAAATTACTAGAGCAAGTGTTATTTTATTGTTGATATAACAATAAATTAAGCTTAGAAATATTTTCATAGGTCACAAAGTCCAATGTCTACCAATGAAAGATTGTTCTCTACAGTATTTTTTTCTGTGAGATTTAAATGATGAACGTTCTTGAAATATTGCTTTCATTCCCACAGGAACAGTTTTAAAACACAGATGACTGATAAAACAGCAGGGTATACTCCCTAATCTAGTGCAGTCCAGCTGCTAATAAAAGAGTGTGCATTCTCCATGAAGGCTTCATTTGGCTCAGTCCAAGAAGTCCACTCTCAAGTATCTGATTAGCAGGATCACAAAATCGTTGAAGCCTGTGGACACCATGGAGTCCAACACCCTTGCTAAGAGCACTATCAACTACACCAGGGTGCCCAGGTCTCTGTCCTCTCAGGTTTTGAATATCTTGAGGGATGCAAACTGCACAGATGGAACTGGCTTCTTCCAACACAGGGACAGCTTCTGGTGTCTTCTCACAGAAGCCACCCATGCAACCTGTCCTGCTACCCAAACTTTGTCATGCAAATGCAATATGCTCTGTTTGCTAAAATCCCTATGCAGAAATGGGGGTCTGCTTTATATTAAGGACCTTCACCACTCCAGTTAAGAAAAGAATAATTTTCATAGTATGGCTCGTATATTTATCCTAACCTACATCTTCCTCTAATATCCTTGTAGGAAGGAAAATTCCACTTTTGACATAATGTAGGCCACAAATGTATCTGATTTTACCAAAGTAATAGAATTCTGTTAGCACTGGAAAATAAATTAATCAGGTGAAATGAATCCTATAATAAAAGCTTGATATTGTTCATAAAGGAATACTTGCCCCTGGGGCAAATTATCTATTGATTGTCACACGGAAACAAGCTATATATGAAGACAAATGGGCCCCAGCATTCTAGTCTTACACAGGCTATCTCATCTCCTCTGTTCATACAGACCCTCTTCATCCTCATACTTTGCAGGCCGCAGGATGTGGTATGTCATATTTATTACACATCTCAACAATAAAAATGTTTGTTATTAAAACAAACCACAAAGCAGATGTATGAAGCCCAGAGAGAATGCAAACACATTTTATGGTGTTACTTTGAACTCATTTTCTGTGAATGAATCAAGCTGGAGCAGCATTTGAATACTGCTCAAGCCAGGTCTCTAAACCAGCAACATGAAAATGCATCTTGTTTTCATTTCAGTTGTAATAGCTCCATTGTAATTATGTTAACCTTGCTGCAATCCAGGGTAACTAAATTAAAAGTCCATCTACATGCATAATTAATTTGTTTATATTTGAATACTGGTCCTGTCACATTATATATTAATGACATAGTAAGCTAAGGACTGGCTTAAGGACTTTGCCAACTGTATAAATTTCTTTTAGAGCAAAATAATCCCTTTATTAATACTATATGTGTATCAGGGCTACACATATAATTTTGTTTGAAAGTCAGTCCTGGTTGTCTCCAAACCTTGAGGGAAACCATGTTTGAGTGGTAAATATAAGCAAAGTGTCAGGACATATGCAAATACAAGTGCAGCTGCAAGCATGTCTCTTTAAAATGTCTGAACATCTAATGTGTTTATGCTTATGTGATGCATGTCTTCTAGCTGTACACCTTACTAGAATATTTCTGAATTTTACTTGCATGAGGCCAATTGAAGAAATAAATTGTTGTCCTTGAGTTCAAAGAAAATAGGATTTTAAATCTGAATATGTGTGTAGAGATCCTGGCAGAATAGAACATCTTTTGCCACAGAAAGGGACATGAGATTCTCAGGTCATTAACCAGTGTGTGGGTTCAGAGAAAAACGAGACAGAAAAGTGACCAGAACAGATCCAGCTAATACCAGCTGTGCAGATATGATTTCAGTGATGTGATGATGACAAAGAAATTATGCAGAAGTAAAATAAATAGTATTGGTTGCTTCTTGGACACAGACGCTGCTTGTAAAAGTAGTCAGATCTGATTAGTGAGGCCAACAAAGAGGCAATTAAATGAGCTAAATAGAGGCTTGGCTGGTCATTTACAATCAGGACACATTCAGTGATATAAAACTCACCCAAATAGAAACCCTCATAAAATAGAAGCCAAAATACACAACCAGAATGGGCATAAAGCAAGAAATTTTATTAAAGCCATTTGCCTTAAAAATGGTGATGAAAGAATTTAATGTACTTGGAGAATTCACTCAGAATGTAAACTGAAGAAGAAGAGGAAGAATGAGAAGCAATGCTCATATTTACAGCCTTTTAGGGTTAAAAAGAGCACTGCTTCTGCTTTGTGGGCTGAAGAATACCTCTCAAACTTGGATCAGAGGGTCACAAGTTTTGCTTTAGAGATCCCAAGCAATATTGAAGATACAATCTTCACTAATAAGCTGTATCATTACTATTAAGAATTTTTGACTTAATTTGAATTGAATTTTCTAAAATCCCTTTCCAGCTACTGACTTTTTATTCCTTTCTTAGTAATGTCGAAAGCCTTTCTCCTTCCATCTAAACTTTTGCTCCATATTTAAGGACCCACACTCTTTCATCCAGTTAACTTCTTCCATCTCTTTTCTCATAGATTGCTGTATTAGCTTATTAAGCTATGCAGCCAAAGTCTTTCTCACAGCTCTCTGGATCATTTTAGAACTAATTTGAATTTTTACTAATGATTTGTTGAATGGTAGATTTCATAAGAATTCATGGCATTCCCCCAGAAGACTTACATACTGAAACCACAAAGCAAGATAATTCAACTTTTGTAAGATTTTCTGTGGTAAATTTCACCAAGCATTGCATTAAAGAGCATACAAGACAATCATCTAGCATAATCATCAAATACTTCGACTCACTCCTTTTCAAGGCTAAAAATTCAGCTGTAAATACAGTCGCTTTAATATGCTTCCAGATACAATGTAACAGGGCACTTTCCAATGGAAATGAAGAAACCACATCTTCAAGAGCTTCAATTGCTTTTGTAGCTGTGGTGAACCTCATTATCCATTGAACCTGCAATCTGTTATCTGTACGTTTAACCACAATGATTTCAGTAGCATTGCCTAGATTATTTATAAAAACAATTTATTGAATATAGTAGAGGGCACTTAACTAGAAGTACTTATGAAGAGCTCCCTTGCAACACTTAAAGCTTTGGATCCTTCAGTAAGTCATTTTGAAGATATATTATTTATACCTTCCTAACTTCAAATATCATGAGTCTAAATCAAGTGCCATTTTGTGTTAGGTCAGATACCCTAGAGATGCTGAAATATTATGCACCACAATTTAGTAAAAGAGAAAAAAAAAAGAAAGCAGCATGTTATTGTCTCATACTGCAAACTTCGCACAGAATATTCTCATTGGTGGTGATCGGTGCTCCAAAATCACCTTTCATTAAAGAATATGGTTTCTTCTTATTCTGGTTATGAATTATTGGGTTTGAGGCCTGGATTTTTTTTCAAAAGGTCCAGCCTGAAGACTGTCTCTTGGACTTATGCTTTGTTTGAATCCAGAACCCTCTTCTACCATGATGCTTATCGCAGGATAGGACAAAGGAGGGAAGAAAGGAACCAGTGCGGTGATCAGATCATGAATTGTCTTTTTAAATTAGGTATTACTTTTAGTGGCATTACTGCATGGACTGCACTTTCAGCTCCCTTCTTTTTGTTTCAAGCTTTATGTGCATTTCTGACCCCATCTGATTACAGAGGAAACAAAGTACTCTAATACCATTGTTTTTCTCTAGTGAAAGAAGATACAGGAAGAGACAGCAACAAAAGGAACTACAAGGATATCATTTCAGGGCACAGAGAGGCAAAAACAAAAGTGAAGTGCCCAACTGCTGCAAGTTCTTTACTGTGGTGAATTCATATCTGAGCAGGCGATAAAAAGATGTTGCTACACTTTAGTGAACTGTTATGAGTTGCAGTAGTCATCCATGACTGCCCCTATCTTATCCTACATGTGAAATAAAATGTGTGGGCTTAGAGTACCCTCACCATGTTTCTCCAGTAGTTAAAGGTTGATGTTAACTTATGCATTGTACTTTATCAGGCCAGGAATACATCCATCATCAATGAGTTGAGAATAACTGTCTTTGAATCACAGGACCATGCTTTTCAGAAAGATAACATTTTTAAATTATATGGAATCATTTCATTATTTCAGACTCACCCATTCTGTGGATACCTCCATGCTGTACCTAATGTCAAGACTTCAGGTTTCCTGTAAATAAGAGCTACACATTTTGCATCCATTATGCCTTTTATCTGCAGTATAAACTAAGGTTGCCGAAAGTCCCTGTTGCCCGTAAGACAGCAAACATTTTGAGTCCTTTTGGGAAGAACCTGAAGGCATCTTCAAGAAATAATCTCCAGACTATTTGCTTTTTTTCCCTGCTTGATGTCAATGAAATGGCAAATAGAATAGCTAAAGGATACTACTAGATGCAAATACTGTTGCTGATGGATTGGGTACATCACCAATTCCCACTGCCATCCAGGAGTATCACCAGGTTTGCCCCAGAGCTCGCCTTTGGGATGACTGAACAAGCAATCAAGGTAGATGGCAAGCTCTGCTGGCCTTGAGGCTACCCTGAGGGCTGCTCTACATAGTTACATAGACCCTGCATCTGGGACTCTGCAGGCGATCAGTGAAGCAGCCTGTGCTTTCAGAGCTGATGCTTCAGGCTCTTGGCACACCACTTATGTCTTACTAAACAGTCAGTTCACACTTTCAAAGTACTCAGAAACTGTATAGCAATAAGCCTGTTCAGTTATGAGATGTGAACATATTGGGTGCAAGTGAGATAGTATTGATGACTATTTTAAAATGGAAAAAAATAACAGATATAGAGATAAATATTGGGTGACTTTGACACAGAGTATAAAGCTGAGCGAGAAAGGGCCTGATCCTGTACTGATGCTATGTATGACTGGTACTGTCTTTGACTTTGACTTGTACTTTTCTTGCATTCTTTTACTTTCTAACCATTAGAAAATTATCTCCTGTTTATTCAAGTCCTAAATAGGAAACTAACATCTCAATACTTTTCCTACATATATTACTTTAAGAAGATGTGGAAGTGAAAAAAAAATTATAATTTTGCCCCAGTAGATACAACTGTTCAACAGAATATCCTCTAGCTGGTCTTATTTGCATGCAATACATGAAGAAGAAAAGTATGCAATGAATTTAATGGCTTTTTTTCTTACTCGATATACTAATTTATGGACTTATAAACACAACATAATTTGTTGAATAGTGCTGGGGAACAAGTTTATCGGCTCATTAAAATCTTGACAATATAAACTGCAATTAACAAAAGGAAATGCACTGTATTACAGACTGTCATTCAGCTGAAGGTTTGTACCTATTTGCAATAATTTGAAATGCCACATTGCAAGAGTTTAATTAGTTTAATTGTAGTTCTTGGTGTTCTAGATGAGTTCATACTTGGACAGTATTCTAAATATTTCAAATTCTCCTGGAGAATTAGATGGCATCAAGTTGCTGCTGGAAAGCAAGAAGCGGTAATAATGCTGTGCGGTGGCATGTGATGGGGGATTTAAACAATCAGAAAAGTAACACCCACACATTTTAAATTAAAATTCACTTTTGGCAAATCTCAAAGCAGGCTGTCTTGAATAACATTTCCAATTAATATATTATGAATAGTCTTAGAAGGGTATTAGGCTAAATTGTTTCCCATATAATTATGGGAATTAAGAATGGCTTGAAAGAAGCCCTGAGGAAAGAGACTTGGAGGTGTTGGTTGACAAGAAGCTCAACATGACCCAGCAATATGCACTTGCAGCTCAGAAAGCCAAACAAGTCCCGGGCTGCATCGAAAGAACTGTGACCAAAAAGCTGAGGGATGTGATTCTGCCCCTCTGCTCTGCTCTGGCGAGTCCCCACCTGTAGTGCTGTGTCCAGCTCTGGGGCCTCCAACATGAGAGAAGGATAAGGAGCTGATGGAGTGAGTCCAGAGGAGGGCCACCAAGATGATCAGAGGGCTGGACCACGTCTCCTATGAAATCAGGCTGAGAGTTGGGGTTATTTAATCTGGAGAAGAGAAGGCTCTTAGAGCAGCCTTCCAGTACCTGAAGGCACCTATGAGAAAGATGGAAAGGGACTTTTTACAAAGGCATGTAGTTACAGTATAAGGAGGAATGGCTTCAAACTGAGTGAGAGTAGGTTTAGATTAGATATTATGAAGAAAATCTTTACTGTGAGGGTGGTGAGGCACCGAAACAGGTTGCCCGGAGAAGCTGTGGATCCCTGGAAGTGTTCAAGGCCAGTTTGGATAGGGGTCTGAGCAAATTGGTCTAGTGGAAGGCGTCCGTGCCCATGACAGGGGGGTTGGAACAAGATGTTCTTTTTAAGGTCCCCTCCAAACCAAACCACTCTATGATTGTGTGATAAATATTCTATTTAAGCAAGACCATTGCTTAAAATGCCAGGCAAGAATGTAATATTTCAGATATAAAACACCTTTGATATCTGTGTTAAATTTACGACTACATGAACCAAAGAAGTTAAATTCACAAGGTCTATTAGTTCATACAGTACCATGAGACATAAATGTACAGATTGCTGGCAAGCATCAGACCACAGCTTTTAAATACAGAATTTAATAGAAATGAACATTACCTTCCCTGGCCTCATTCCACAATACCATATCTATACAAGACACCATACACCTTTTCCCAAAAGGTACTACTAATGTCTGGTTTCTTTCCATCTAATCAATGGATTTTGTTTGCTTGTGAATTCTAATCTTTCTTACTTGTGAAGAAGAATGGGTGTTCATAGGAACCTAATTTTGGAAAGCCTGAAAGTTTTCTATTCCTCTTGCAGCTTGGTTTACCACTGAATCGTGTTTCTAGTTACACTAAAGAGCTAGACATAGAGAGGGATTTTTCCCCTCATTTGTATCCAATTAAAAATTTATATCTGACCTGTATTTAACCACTCAGTTGCCGTACTTGCTACAAGTGCACCCATGAGAACACTGACCAAGTTTACAGGACATATATGACCTCTACTAAGAATGCATGTTACACCATGGGCAAAAGACAAATTTTGAGTAGCAACTTGCAAGCCTTGTTCTCATGCAGGAATGGACATGCTTTAGCATACATTTGTTCAGTGTTCCAGTTTTTAGCACTTGGAAATCACAATGTCCCTTCATCGTTTACCTAAAATAATGTGAACAGATCCAACACATTTGTAGCAATGCTCATATATGTGAAGCTGTAACGCACAAAAATGTATGTCCTTGTGGGCCACTAATATTTTCTTAGAGCAAATAAATTTTCATTTAATCTGAAATGTTTCAATCAAAGTTTCACTCAAATCAAGTACTCAGAGAGGGAAAGTTTCAAGATTAAAGTGAATTTGAAAGCTGTGTTCTCACATCCATTAGTTCATTTTTTATGGATATTCTGTCAGCTGAATACACTACTAGAAGTGTTGACTGAAGCAAAAATAATATTTTCTGCAAATGTTAAAGAAAACACATAGAAGGTGATTTCAAAATTCTTAATGGCAATTACATGTAGAGTAATTTATGTTCATTAAATCAGAAAGAGGAACCTCTCAAACACAAGCTTCTTGTCTGACTAAAGCAGTTTGTACTTCAGATACAAAATACGCCCAGTAACTCAGTTATGTACGATGGACATACAGAATTATGTTTACACCACTGAACTCTTGGTTAAAGCTGTAGGATTAACACCCAATTCGCTATATGCTCTCACTTAATCTGATTTCCTCAACTTTCCTCAGCCTTATGAAGTCACTCCATTTCTCTTTCTGGTCTTACTTTACCACACCAGAAAACAGACTAATGCTTACTTTCTCATCTAACTAAAGCTGAGGTTTAAATGGCTACAGACAGAACCTTCTTTTGCTGTCACAGAAGAGTAGTGTTTGACTGAGAGCTCTTTAAGACTTGAACCGACTTTCACTGTTTCCCCATATAGCTTCTTGCAGTCTGTAGCAATATCATGAAGAAAATAAAAAACACAACACATTTTCTTGGTTTTTAGTAACTGTTGGATGATGAAATAGAAATCTACATATGTAATTTTTTTGTGATAAGTTGTAGAACTTGACTCACTCCTGAGGAACTGAACCAATATGTCACAGACTAACATGTGGAGGAAATTACTCCTGCTCCTCATGTTGGGGGTTGTGGTTTCTAATGGAGGTTTCAGTTAAAAAAATACATTTTATTTATAGTGGAAATATAAAAATTTTTTTAAAGATATTTCCATGCAAGTGTTTGCTCCATTACGGGACTACTGAAATACAGGTTATGGCAATGAAGATACAAATTGGAATTTCAAATATCAAATGCATTCAAACAGTAATATTATCTATGAGGAGATCATAGAAAGCAATATATGGTCAATTTGATTGCCATATTTAACTGCAATTAGTAAAACATTTTTCTCCAGTACAAAAACCAGCTGTAATCCTACAAAAAACTAAGGACACATTTCCTTTCCCTAGGGGTATTTCTTTCAACTTAAGAGCAAGCTGATTCTTTTGGTACTACAGTACTTAGAAAATTCTATTGCTATCAACTGTTAAGGCGATGTTGCTTACAGTTCAAGCAAGTCTCGTCTTTATTCTGAGAAAAGTGCTTGGAGTTACATGTCAAATTTTTAAGTTCATATGAAAGATGAACTTCATGAGATTTGTCTCACTGCAATAAATTTTTCTGTTAGCTGGAATGCTTTGAAAGGTAAAAGAAAAAAATGAATACATTCTGTTCTCATAGCTTAACCTCATAGTTAAAAGTAGAGTTTCCTTTTTTTATTTTAGTGTTAATTTTTTGAAGGTAAAATCTATGCTAGGGGAGAATGTCTCTCTTTTCCTCCTTTTTTCTGCAGCTGAGTTGTGAAACAGGATTAGAGCCATGTTGGGGGGGAAGGGAACCATTAATATTAGTAATAGTACGTACATTCTATTCCTCCACCAGATTTCTTTTCCTGTGATATAAGTAAGGTCATGTCACCCGTTATACTCGATGAAGAGAGAACACATGAAAGGATTATAGACAGTAGTCTGACTAAGGGAATAAAATGGAAATTAAAACATGAGGTACTTCAAACTAAAAGTCCCAGAGAACACAGCTGTGGAATTTCTAGATCAAAGTATTTTAGTTTTCAGTTCTTTGTAAAAGACTTGGAAACCCTTCCCAGTGGCCGGGGTGGTGGTGATGATGGTGGTGGTGAAGCAGATGGGGCTATGTGGAAGAAAAAAACATTTTTAAGATATTAAAAAGTGGGAAGTGACATTTTCCAACTGTCTGACACATTAAGCATATATACAAATGCATAAGCAAGACCTTTTTTTGCCTTTTAATGTTCTTTGTTTGGCATATATCAAGATATTTTAGTAAAAGAGGAGTCTATGCTATAGGATTGCTGGTGTATTTATTACAGAATCTTTACAACTTCCTCAGACGTGTTTAATTCTTGAAGAAGCTTCTGTCTAGGTCAAGAATACTATATGAAGTAAGATTTTGAACCAAGCTATGCATAAAACAATATTGAAGAGGTACTTTCTCATCATAGTCTGTAAAACTACTTTTGAAAAAAGTTTTCGATGAGTTCCCATTTTACAAATATCACAGGTTTTTTTTTGTCATGTACAGTCAACTGCTCTCCATTTATGCAGAAGATATAAATCTGGGTTGTTAGAAATAAATGTTATATTGAAGATTGTTATATCATGTATGTATGGTTGGTCTTTTGGCTATCCAGTCTTCCATAACTTGCTGTAAATGTGCACCATAACACTACAGGCATGCCAGGTGTCATACATAATGTAAGACTCAAGACAGTTTCTCCAGACTCACACAGCCTTTCACACACATTAATGCAATTGTGCAGCAGTCTTACTCTTTCTTTCCCGATGGGAATTTGATTGAGCTGACAGTGATGGTCACTATGTCAGAGTGAACAGTAGGCACTGGGGTATGTATCTACCAGCACAGAACATCTACCAGAGCCTCAAGGTGGTCATGTCATTCTTATTGGCAGACATTCTGGCATAACCAATCTGTTTTGCTGAGTTGTTCCACACTTTGAAGAGTCTGATGGACTGGATCCTTATTACCAGTCAAAAGTCAAAAGAGGAATAGGAGCAGCTGATGTGGTATAAAGATCAACACAAATGTGATGTTAAATTTTGTGAGCTCTAATGTGAGCACATAAGCAAGTAGGTTCATGCTAGCTGTGCATATGCTGAGATGTTGAACACAGATTACACATTGTTGTACCAAGGTGTAACATTTTAATAGTAGAAAAAAATATTTAGTAGAAAGTAGGTACTTCCATTGTTTCAATTGCTTCAACAAATCTATATTATTATTCATAACTTTATGCAAATATACTACAAACTATGTAAGTTGAATGTGCTTTAGAAGTAATGTTTATAACAGTAAATAAAGCATACCTCTGCCCCATGAAACATAAGACTTATACCTGATTGGTATGAACAAAGGAAAACTATAGATCTCTGAAGAAAGCAAATAACCAGATATGTAGACCAAGACATAGTAAAGTAGAAAAGCGTCTGCCAAAGAGAGAGAGCTAGTGAGCTGATCATCATCATCACACCTTCTCCACTATAAAAACCAAGAGTTGCCCAGTGACTTGTGTGGACTACTTTAGTTTGGCAACTAAGTTTGTTGAATGTTGGGTGTAATGGATTACACTCAAATTTTTTTTCCTATATTTTCTAAGTTTTTGTAACAGATTAAGGAAAAAGTCCGTATCTAGTCCCATTTGTCCAGCTTTTGCTCTGGTAGGGTGATGATGCCCATTGTAACATTTGTTATGAGTACAGTAAATCACAGAAAATACTAATTAGAAAAAGGACAATCTGAATCTTTATGGCTTTGTGTGTGTTTCCAGTATGGGTTTCTTATTAACCTGGTCTTGCCATTTGCTAAGAAACTCAACCTAAGATAAACAGTGAGTACGTTTCCCTATATGGCATGTTTCTTCCTTTTTACATCTCTATATGTATGCCACAAATTGGTTTTTGAGTGGTCTGCTTTGTGAAGCTACATTTGGGTAATTAAACAAAAGGCAGAGAAATGCCAGTTCAGGATGCCACAAAAACATGGATGGAGATAATATAGAGGGCAATTTTTTAACCTTCAGCCTAGAGGAAAGTATGTTAAAAATAAACTAGAACAAAAATTGTGTGCAGAATTCTTACAGGAAAATAAAAAATCATGGGTCTTTTTATTTTTTTTTAATATTAGTGTAACATTTTTCCTCCTTCACTCCTTCTCCCCTTATTCAGTTTTTGTAACTTGCAATGAGTTTAAAATTAAACTATCCTCTAAAGTTTGAGAAAATGTCATTGCATTTGATCTTCAAAGCATCCAGCATGCCTCAGAGTGCTGTATAAATAACATGGAGGTCTAATTCTGTGCTCAACCTCAAGAGGTGTCAGAAGGAGCAGAAAGATAATTTCAAAGTTATTTTTAATCTGTTTAGATTTTGCTTTGACTGAGAACAGATGGTGTGTTGTAACTATCTTTTTGAACGGGCTGGATGTCTACAGGTTTGAAAGTTTATGGTAAATCTCCTTGTTATACTCTGCATGAAGGAGAGCTATAGAAAGAACTGTGCAAGTACAGTGTTGTTTCTGCACCAGGTGAATCCTCTGCTGGGGTGTCCAAACATCTTCATTACACTGGAATGATATACATGGGGCAACTATAAGAGGCCACGTAGTTCTTTAAAGACCCAGAAGTGCAGCTGGCCCTGTTCATCAAGACAAATAGGTGCCAGAGATGAGAAGCCACATGGAAGCCTGTTTTCCAGCTGGCAGATTTAAACAGCTTCCACTCAGGAAAAGGGATTCACGCAGAGAGTAGCTTATTAGCTAGAGGACAGAAGAGACTAGCTGCCTGATTTGAAAGGTTCTAGAAATTGTTTCCTCCCCCCCTTCTCTAGAGGGGATGGGATTGTTCTCTCTGTTAGCTTGATGGTTAATTGAAGTCATGTGTATTCTGTAGCTGAATTGCTCTGGTACTCATATCAGGCTTTGACCAGTGAACAAACACTGCACCACAAAGTTTTGAATCAATATGTTTTAACTCAAAGGAGATTAGTCACAGAGGCTGGTTTTCCTGGTTTGTTTCTCTCACTGAGTTTTCTTTACAGTCAACACAGAAACAAAGCCTCTTTCAGAAAGAGCTTAGAATCTAAGTTAGGCTGGTTCAGTCATCCTTGAAGGACTTTCTTTTCTTTCGAAGGAAGGTCATTAGATTACTTGTCACCTTCAGCAGAAGTACATCTTTTTGGATACCTTTCTCTGTGTAAACTGCTCTAAGAAATGTGATGTTAAATATTTTGTCAATATTAGAAGGCTCATTAAAGAAAAATTCTGTGTACTAAGCTTAAGCCTTGCAAACTGCTGTCTGTATCTTTGTTCAAATTCATAAAAATCTTCAATATTGTCTAAAGAAAAACAGAATTTACAAATCATTGTAGCATTCATTGTAGGATTATTCCATTAGCATTCATTTTAGGATTATGAATACAGAAATATTTCAATATTCCATATAGTCCACAAAAGAATTGAGCTCTGGGTTTTTCTAGGTGGGGGGGAAATGACTAGTACTAAAACTGTTGGTTTTATTTCAGTGTCCCAGTGATAACAGAAAACTTGAAAACACATTTTAGAAGAAACAGATTTTGTTAGAGGCCTTGTTTGTTGGTTGGTTGGATGGATTCAACTGTACAAGGTTGTTAAATCTTAAAATGAAAGATGAGGTGTGGCTCTTTCAGCTTACAAACATTTGTTATGTTCCTTTTCGTAGTGAACATTTAAAAGAAGGAAATACATCATCGACTGTTATGTTTTATGTGGCAACTTGAATAAATCTGTTACTTTCTTTAGTAAAAAGTTCTACAGTAGGAATAAGGCTATATTTGCTATGCTGGATTTGACTAGCAGCTGATTACTCTTATCATGTTTACCTCCAGCAGGAGACAAAATTTAAAGGGTATGAGAAGTAGGATGAAAGCAAAAGGACCTGGGGAATCAGCATCAGATTCTGCATGACTTCATTCAATTTAACATAATTTCTTAGTTTAGAATTCTTATCTGTGAACAAGACATAGCCCCAAAGCTAGGTGCTATGATATTTGTCTCTCTCTGTCTTTTGAGAAGTTCCTTTTCTGTGCATGCCACACAATATTCCTAACACAGAGTCCTTCATGTGAGACTAGTTCTTTTGTGCATGAATTGATATTAATCCTTGGTGACTTCAGCAGTTTTTCCCAGTGATCCATAAAAGGCAATGCATGACCATCTGAAATTCTGCAAGTTTTTTGCATGCTTGTATAATTGATTTCACTGGCATTCACTGCACCCAATTGCTAAAAATCTATGGTGTATGCCTCTATGCATACTCCATTCTACTATATTTCTCCATTAGAGAACTGTATTTGAATACATGAACTTCATTCTTTTTACCCAGTTCCCCAGGAATCTGCCGGAGACATTAGTACTGATGTAAAATATATACTTAGCAGTTGAACCAAAGTTTTGTAAGAGGACAAACTCTGTGAGACAGTTTGTTTTGACTAAACTATTCTCAGATACCACCTGACAGATAGCAAAACCTTTCTATTTCCTGAATATGCTTTGGCAACATGCCTTTTGATTTTCTTCTTTCGTGATCACAAATATCTGCTGTTTTCTGTCTGCGTGGAGCTCAGTTATCTCTCATCTCTATGTCATTCTGTCTGCAAATGATTCTGTCATTTGACCTTCCCTCCCTATGCTTCTTTCCTTCTTGTCTTTTCTTTTCTCTACTGTTTTTTTTTTTTGTGTGTGTGTCTTTCCCTTTCCTTTCCTTTCCTTTCCTTTCCTTTCCTTTCCTTTCCTTTCCTTTCCTTTCCTTTCCTTTCCTTTCCTTTCCTTTCCTTTCCTTTCCTTTCCTTTCCTTTCCTTTCCTTTCCTTTCCTTTCCTTTCCTTTCCTTTCCTTTCCTTTCCTTTCCTTTCCTTTCCTTTCCTTTCCTTTCCTTTCCTTTCCTTTCCTTTCCTTTCCTTTCCTTTCCTTTCCTTTCCTTTCCTTTCCTTTCCTTTCCTTTCCTTTCCTTTCCTTTCCTTTCCTTTCCTTTCCTTTCCTTTCCTTTCCTTTCCTTTCCTTTCCTTTCCTTTCCTTTCCTTTCCTTTCCTTTCCTTTCCTTTCCTTTCCTTTCCTTTCCTTTCCTTTCCTTTCCTTTCCTTTCCTTTCCTTTCCTTNCCTTTCCTTTTTTCCTTTTCCTTTCCTTTTTTCCTTTTTTCCTTTTTTTCCTTTTTTCCTTTTCTTTTTCCTTTTCTCCTTGTTCTACCACTGCAGTCCAGGAAATTTGCTCTTGAACTGTTAAGACTTGTAACTATCTCTTCCTCTGCCATGCATTCATGGTAAATATCAAAGTCCAAAAGTCTGGGCTCTAGGTTGCTGCAGTGCTCTCTCCAGCTAGCACGCTGCCCTAGCACCGGGCAATGTTCTACCTGCCCCAGGCGTGGGGATGGAAGCCGATTGTGGCACTGGAGGGCAG